>JAXQQM020075125.1:0-120786 GCA_034641835.2 Pinus albicaulis
TGCAGGCTCCGCTTTGTAGCACCTTGGTCTATAAAAGAAATATTAATATCCTCTCTCGCTACTCGTCAACAAAATGATGGGTCATAGCCTTCATTGAGCATCTTAGGCTAAGGCTACTATCCATCCAAACTCATCCCAAGAAATAATTTCATAACCTTAAATAAATAGTCTAGCGAATGGATGGAACTGAAAACCCATAGAAATCTTAAATATAGGAGGGATCAATCTCTCCTCTGTTAAGGGAGGTGTTAGGATAGATCAGATCAGAAGCATACATAAATACAACAGAAAACAATAAAACAAAATTTTTAGACAACAATAGATCTCTTAATGAAAAAAAAAATAGTTTAACTTGATCTATCACTGGACCACACAACGTGCTGAAGTCGTCACTTCTCATGGTGTAAAACATACTAAAGAACGTAACGCGAGTCCTGGGGGTGATCATAGTGAAAGCGAGCATTGTAACCTTGAAGGTTTCGACTCCCTTCAAATCGAATGGAAACTTGACTGTTTCCCTTCCAGGGAAAGCTTCCATAGTCATCTTACCCAAGTAGGCATCTCCCATGTTAACCAGTTAATATGTTGGAGATCAGATGCACAGCAGATTAAAACAAAACTAATACTCAGCAAATAAAATCATACACATGACACAGTGTTTTTACGTGGTTCACCCAACCATTATGGGCTACGTCCACACAACATAGGCATAGGCAATTTTTATTAATCAAACAGGAGATTACAAACTCTCACACTCCCTCAAAACAATCCGTATGGATACCTGTTTTATAGCAAGGAGAATCTAACTGCCTCATAAATCCTCTCAACTCAAATTTAGGATGCATTAACTCCCTCCCAACAACCTGGAGTTAATCTAGCAACAAAAATTTCTATTGTTGTCACCTACTGACATTTTTGCCTATTTTATTCAAAACAGAAAATCTCAACAATCTCCACCTTGACAACAATTAGCCTGATGCCCTGTTCTTTATTATTTTATCTTTTCTGCAAGCCAAGAGAAGCCAAGCACCAACGCAGCTTCTCCAACAAAACTGGTTTCGTGAACATGTCTGCACAGTTTTCCTTTGTATGCACCTTTTCAAGAGAGACTCCCCTTTCAGTAATAACCTGTCTTACAAAATGGTACTTAATTGGAATATGCTTTGATTTACTATGATAGGTCGGATTCTTAGCCAAATGTATTGCACTTTGACTATCACAAAGTAACCTGATGTTGTCCTGCAACCTACCAAATTCACCAAGCAAACCTTTCAACCAAACCGCCTCTTTGCAAGCATGAGAAGCAGCAATGTATTCTGCTTCAGTAGTGGATAAAGAAACAATGTTCTGTAGCTTTGACATCCAGCTGATAGCTCCACCTGCAAGAGTAAAGACGTACCCTGAAGTTGACCTTCTCTTATCCAAATCACCTGCAAAATTAGAATCAACATACCCGCAAACAAATTCACTACTCTTATTGTAAGTGATACAATAACTACTTGTGCCTCTCAAATACCGAAGCACCCATTTCACTGCTGACCAGTGTTCTTTACCCGGATTTTCCATGTACCTGCTGACAACCCCAACTGCATGTGAAATATATGGTCGAGTACAAACCATCGCATACATCAAACATCCTACTACATTGGCATATGGAATTCGAGACATATAATCCTTTTCTTCATCTGTATTAGGACATAAACTGGAAGAAAGCTTAAAATGGGAAGCGAAAGGGACTGACACAGGCTTCACATTGTTCATTCCAAACCTCAAAAGTATCTTCTCAACATACTTCTGTTGTGATAGCCACAGCTTACCATTGCTCCTGTCTCTGAAAATCTCCATGCCCAAAATCTGTCTTGCTGCTCCTAGATCTTTCATATCAAACGTCCTTGCCATCTGAGTCTTCAACCTGTTGATTTCTTCAATGCTTTTGCTTGTTAAAAGCATATCGTCAACATACAACACTAAGATAATGAACATGCCATTACTTAACTGCTTAAAGTATACACAATGATCATATTCACTTCTTATATATTTTTGACTCAACATGAAAGAATCAAATTTCTTGTACCATTGTCGAGGCGACTGCTTCAGACCATACAATGACTTCTTGAGCCTGCAGACAAATTTCTTATTGCGATGCTGAACAAACCCTTCCAGTTGTTCCATATAAATTTCCTCATCTAAATCTCCATGTAGAAATGCAGTCTTAACATCTAATTGCTGCAACTCTAAATCAAGCAAAGCCACTAATGCTAACACAATTCTAATTGAAACAATTTTAACCACTGGTGAAAAAATCTCATGAAATTCAATACCGGCTTTCTGAGAAAACCCTTTTGCAACTAGTCGCGCTTTGTACCTGTCCTCCGTATCATTCACACCCCGTTTCAGCTTGAAAACCCATTTACACCCCACAGTTTTCCTGTCTTTCGGAAGCTCAACCAGATCCCATGTGTCGTTCTTACTCAAGGCCATCATTTCGTCATTCATGGCTGCTTTCCACTTGTCACTATTCGAACCTTCTATTGCTTCCTGATAGCACAGAGGTTCATTGTCATTAGCAGTAAATGAAACTGAAGTAACATAATCATAATACCTTCTCGGTGGCTGTTTGATTCTTGTCGACCTCCTTAAGGATGTTTCTGGTTGACTACCATCTGTAGGAACTTCTTGCCGATTAGTATCTGAGACCTGTTCATGATCTAAACCTGAACCCTGTTCATGTTCTGATTCTGAACCCTGTTCATGACTAGTATCTGAACTATGGTCATCATGACTATCATTAGAAGTGCTGTCAAACTGAATGTGCTGAAAATCAGATACATCATCCTGTTTCAATCTACTATCTACATCTAACTATACAAGAGAGGATTCATTAAACTTTACATCTCTGTTGATGATTATTTTGTGGGTAGTAGGATCCCACAATCTATATCCCTTTGTTCCAACACCATACCCAACAAAGATATACCTTTTAGACTTTGGATCTAACTTAGTTCGCTGATGTTTAGGCACTAGAGCATATGCATCACATCCAAACACTCTGAGTTTAGAATAATCACAAGGGTGTCCTTTCCATACCTCTTGCGGAATCTTGCAGTCTATGGCCGTCGATGGAGATCGGTTTATCACATAACAAGCTGTTGCTACCGCTTCCGTCCACAAATCCTTTTGCAACCCGGCGTTACTCAGCATACTCCTTGCTCTCTCTAGAAGAGTCTTGTTCATGCGTTCAGCAACTCCATTTTGCTGAGGAGTATAAACCGTGGTTTTATGTCTCTCGATCCCTGCATCCTTGCAATAGCTGTCAAACTCCTTGGAAGTAAACTCTCCACCATTGTCAGTTCTTAAACACTTTATAGTTCTACTAGTGATATTTTCTACCAATGCTCTAAACTGTTTGAAAATTGTAAAAACATCAGACTTCTTTTTCATCATGTAGACCCACACCTTCCTAGAAAAATCATCAATGAACAACACAAAATATGACGAGCCACCATATGACACTGTAGGTGCTGGACCCCAAACATCTGAATGGATATAATCAAGTATTCCTTTACTAGTATGTTTGCCTGTTTTAAACTTTTGCTTACTTTGTTTGCCAAACAGACAATGTTTACAGAAATCTAACTTTCTAGACTTTAGATTAGGAAGTAATTTGCGATCAGCCAAAATCTTTAACCCTCTTTCACTCATATGCCCCAATCTTTGATGCCATAAGTGAATGGAACTACTGTCATGTTCAGACACAGTAGACACAAAATCTGACCCTGTACCTCCTTCTAACTGAAATAGATTTCCTACTTTCTTAGCTTTCATAACTAGTAAAATGCCTTTATAGATTTTCATAACTCCACCTTGAATTACAGTTTTATATCCATTCGTATCCAATGCTCCTAAAGAAATTAGATTTTTCCTTAAGTCTGGAACATGTCTCACATCTGTTAACATTCTAGTTGTCCCATCAAACATTTGTAGTTGTATACTTCCTATCCCAATAATATTGCAAGTAACATCATTACCCATGTACACGACGCCATCATCAACAGATCTATACGTCTTAAACCATTCTCTATGAATACACATGTGGTTTGATGCACCAGAATCTAACAACCAATGTTGATCATGATTTGACATATTAACAGACAACACTTCGTCGCTCATACCTGAACCAGATGCCGAACCTGTATCTGTCGCATTTTCCTCCTTCTTCTCTGTCGAAGAATCTGCTTTTGAAGTTTGCTGTTGTCGCTTCCAGTAGTCCTTCTTCAAGTGCCCCGATTTGCCACAAAACCAGCACTTTACTTTGCTCTTCTTCCCTTTAGACTTTGAACGAGAGTTGCTATGCTTACCCCCGGAGTGTCTCTCTCTTGAGCGACCTCTGGCCATCATTGCCTCTGATGTAGAGGTGTCTGCATTCGACTTCTTCCTCATCTCCTCAGACAACAAGGCTCCAACCACATCATCAAACTCAAGGACGGCTGCAGTACTAAAGCTTATGGAAGTAACAAAGTGATCCCATGATTCGGGCAATGAACACAATAGAGTTATTGCCTTATCCTCTGAATCAAATTTTACATCTAGACTTTGTAATTGTACCACTAGAGTATTGAAAACATTCAGATGGTCAGTAATCGAGGTACCTTCCTTCACACGGAGAGCCGACGTCCAAAGCAAGAGCAGCTCATTTTAAATTGTCATCATTCAACACACCTGCAACCTCCACGCGCAGGTTTGAATAGCGCCCTCCACGCAGTTGTATACTTCACACAGCACACAGGAATACTTCACACAGCACGCACGTAGCTTCAATACACCATTGCGCTCCACCTCATGCGCTCCAGTTGCGCCACGCCTCCAACTGCTTTGATACCAATTGTTATACTAACAGTGCGCAGCAGAAAATCAAAGACAAACACAGCATATAAACCATACACAGAAGGCAGTGTTTTTACGTGGTTCACCCAACCATTCTGGGCTACGTCCACACAACATAGGCATAGGAAATTTTTATTAATCAAACAAGAGATTACAAACTCTCACACTCCCTCAAAACAATCCGTATGGATACCTGTTTTATAGCAAGGAGAATCTAACTGCCTCATAAATCCTCTCAACTCAAATTTAGGATGCATTAACTCCCTCCCAACAACCTGGAGTTAATCTAGCAACAAAAATTTCTATTGTTGTCACCTACTGAGATTTTTGCCTATTTTATTCAAAACAGAAAATAATAATTGTTGAAAATTAAATAAAAAATTTGGAAATGAGATTCCAAAATAGTCATGCCTATTGGCATAACTATTGATAATGAAATTAAAATTATGGAAGCTCTATTAAAAAATAAACATTGTATATAGGTAATTATTAATATAAATATTTAAAATAAAGTTACAATTTAGCTATTTTTTTAAAAATTTAAAATTTTAGCAACTCCAGATGTATCATGTAGTAATTGTTTTGATACTTATTGTGGATATATACCTATAGGGATTTAAGTTAAAATAAAGTTATAATTTAGTTAGTTTTGATGCTTATTATGAATTTATGCCTACTTTAATAGCCATTTAATTTATATTTATTGTTGCTTATCAATGCTACATACCAAAAAATATATCACTCATTTCATATAACACTTGTTCATATTTCATTTTAAAAACAAATAATCAATTTAGTTAAAAGGTGAAAATGACACAACTACTTTGGAATTAAATATCAACCTTTTATTTGTGTATACTACTATAAATATTCTAGAATATCTAGTAAAAAGTAAATCTCTACCATAATTAAATAAAAATTCTGGAAGCTTTATTCCAAAATAAAAACACATATCCATAATTTATTTAAAATATTTTTTAATTGTAAACCAATATTCAAATAATAATATAAATTAAAATAATAATAAATTTTCAAAATAAATAAATATCATAATAATAAATTTTAAGAATCAATATATTTACATAATTATAAAATAAAAAATCATATTTAATATAAATAATACTTTTATATATATATATATATATATGAGCACCCACATTATTATAACTATAAATTTTAAAATTGCAAAAACATTCCATTTATGAGAAACAATAAAACTAATTTAAATTAAAGGACATTTTTAAACTATCAATATAATTATTTCTTTTTAACATTTAGTTTTTATATAAATTTTGAAATTGCAAAAACACAATATAAATTTTAAAATTGCAAAAACACATTTAATTTTTGAGAAACAATAAAACTAATTTAAATTAAAGAACATTTTTTAACTATTAATATAATTATGCCTTTTAAACATTTACTTTTTATATATTTTTATCTTTCGTGACTTTTAGAATAATTATATTCTATATATATATATATATATATGGGTGCTCAAGGAATAAGGCCGTCGACTATGGAATAAGCGAAGTGGCAATCGTCGTTCATGCACAATTAATGAGCCATGTATACGTTGTCTAGATCTAAATCATGGAGGCATGCAGAAGATAAGGGCATGATGGCGAAGTTGGTAAGACAGCCTGTGCTATCAGAGCTGGGAGGAAAAATCTATTTGGGTGCAGGGTTTATGAGTTGTAAGATAGTTTACAAAACAAGAAAATCCTCTGTCACAGCAAGCGAGCAGAAGCGGGTGAGGACGGAAGCGGCCACAAGCAGCACCAGGCTCATTGATTTGTTGGGAGCTCAGTCTTACTATAAGTCAGCTCATCACCATGGTTAAGAGGCAAACAAGAAAATCATTGGCACATACTACAGAAAAAGGGAAGCATAAGATGCTACAACCTGAAGATAAGAACAGGAAAAGAGGGAGGAAGACAAAGCAAGAGGTTTTAATGAACCTCTCATCCATCTACTCACTTGGAAATTCCTCACAGGTCAGACAAGAAATTCATGGATGGGAAAAATAAATTCAGAGCAATGAGGAAAACAATGAAGCAGAAGCAAAAATTATGGACTTTGTTACAAATCCTGGAAACACTCGAGATCAAGTATCACTGTTTAATAAAAAAATTCACACTTATTGAATTGTCAAATGCCTGTTAGCTAAGGCGATTCAGAGTATTCATCCTACTAGAGAGAAGCCAGAACCAAAAATGTTGGAATTATTTCAGGACATTGACATTCAGCTCCAACACATCAAGGTCACCTAGGACCAAGCCACTGATCGTATTAGTAGAATTGAAGATCGTGTTGGAAGAATTGAGAAGCAGATCCAACAGCTGCAACAAGTTGATATGCCAGGATCCATAGCAAAGGACCCTGCCCCAATTGAATCTTCAGATGGATAGGAGCTTAGTTTCTTATATAATATGTATTTTGTTTTTTTTGAAAAGGACTATAGGTCCTAACAGTTACCTTGGCAATAGATTAAATAGTCAGCTCGCTCATGCAGCAAACAGTAGAATGAAACTTTTTCAGTTTTGGATGGCTTTCAACACTTTAAGGTGGCCAACCGACTTGTTTTCCTCCGAGCAGGTTGAGGCCACAAAATTACTATTTTTTGTAACCTGCTTCCAAAAGATAAATAGAAAATAGCAAGGCACTACTAAATTGACAAAAAAAAAGTACTATAATAAATATACAAAATATGAAATATTTTATTCTGTAAGGTGTTTTTCTTTGAAAACAAACAACTCCCTTAGCTGCCTTCCTATCATAATTTGTGCCATTTTATCTTTTGTTAAACGATTGGGTTATCATTAACCGCTGATTTGAATTGTGACAGTTTCCATGTTGTCTATAACCGTCCTTCATTACTCTCTAAGTGTCGAATAGATTTTTTAATGCAAAGGAGGGTTTTCTGGTTCCCATTTTGTTTTTAAAATTTTCCATTGCTGCGAGGGGTTCTAAGATTAATACATAGAGATAAAATCAGATATCTTCATATTTTTCCATTTACATTCAGATTCCAATACCTTCTGATAAATCCTTCAGCTAGCAAAACGGGATCGAAGTCATCACCATGGGATGGTCTCTGACGAGTGCAGTGAACACATTTTTCCACACAGTAAATCTGGTAAGTTCTCGCATTTATCTGGCTGAATATGAAACAATTTCCTATATTTACCCTCGCAATACTATCTATTTACTCTCAACATAGTTTTATTGATCTTGCTAGATCTTCAAGTAATTATTGTTTTCCAAAAAAAAACGTTATTGGAAGAGTAATTAAGTACACTAATTATAATAAGGACTAAGAAAAATGCATTATTGGTAGTTTAATTATAATAAGTTTAGTTGAATACTTCCGGATGGGAGGGATGTTGTTAAGAAACTGAATGGAAGACATGAGAATACTCAAGATGCGCAGGAGTTTCAGAAAGAAGTGAAGCTTCTAAGCAGTGTCAGGTACCAAAATCTTGTTTGTTTACTCAGATGTTGCACGCGGGGGAATGAGCACTTACTTGTTTAAAAATTTATGTTAAATAACGCTCTGAACAAGCATTTGTTTGATATGTACCTCATTGAATATGTGGATTTCAAGTTTCAAGTTTTCAATATCTAAAATAGTGTATGCTAGTGTTTAATTGTATTGAAACATTTCTTGGCTAGGTTGCTCCCAACAAAGCTATTGATATTAGAAATATTCGTGTTTTCAATTTCAGAAATCATGTTTACCATTTTTTAAGTTGTATTGAGGGTTCCGAATGTTATTGTTGGATATACCCAGGAGAGATAGGAAATGGTTTAACATGGGAAAACAATTTAGATATTATAGTAGTGTTGTAGCTACTACAACACCACCCAGAATTTTGGGTATATTAAAAATTTCGGGTCCCCCCCTGCCCGCTTAGCCATTAGTGTTTCAACCTGGCCTTTAGTCGATGACAACCCCATAACCTATTCCTGCCAAACCCTATCACCGCACCTTCTAGCCTTGATGTCTCATCTATACAGTAGGGCTTGGGGATCTGCTGCTTCAAAGAACACTGAGAGTCCCCCCCCACCCCCCCCATTGGATTCAGAGATAGGTTTTCCCCAGATCCTCATGATAGCGGCCTCAGATGTGCTTGACCTACTTGCGGCCCCTCGCAGACCTTCTCATCACCATGACAAGATAATTTTGTTGCAATCATGTCATGTGTGGGGTTATCATCATGCATGTACTTGAATGGAATATTTTTTATGTATTAAGTACATAACATATGTTTATTAAAAGCACTTTCACCATGGATCATTTAGGCATTCTATCTACCAAGCTCATGGTCCCATGTAAATTATTTTCAAATGTGAGGACATCATTCTCTAAAAGGTAACCATGGACCAATCGATATTATAATGTTTCATGCAGGTTGAGTCCATGGATGATATACCCAACAATATCACCACCGCACGGAAGGAAATAAATTGAAACTAAGATAACAAGGGTGCAGTTGCGGAACATGACACATTCATCTCCTTTCCATGTGGGGATGAGAAAAAAGGCTACATATGAGACCTTGTAATTCAATCTGAAATACAAAGGGTGGGAGATATGTGACACCTATAAGCGAGGAACATGGGGTGTGCTAATTGAGGAAACTTTTGATCATGTTTAAGCCACACCCTTTCCATATGTATGGCCTCACCCCTAAGGAGCTACTCATAGAAGGCAATTGCTTGTTTGATGCTGAATCATATTTCAAACCAAAGGGGCTATCTCATTCCGCACGCTTACAAAAGGACATATTTTGGGCTACGAATTATGGACATAAAGCCAGCTCCATAAAACGTGCCTTATTGAGTACCCCAGGAGCCATATTTCGTGGAATCCTGAAGACTGTTGCACGACATGGGCACATATGTCTCAAGGGACCTTATTAATTGGGAGGAAGTATGGTTAAAGGAAATCGACCAAAGAGACCATAAATATGTGGTGAACGATATAACAGGTTCATTAAGGATCCATTGGCGCAACACAATTAAGATGCCCCACAAGATAAGGCTCTAATCATCCATACGAAACACTCAAATATTACACGCAGAATTTCTTCGACATATGGGGTAGTGGGTGCTCAAAATGGATAAAGGATTAATGCTTCCACTATAAACCCCAGTAGCGCACTCGAGATTTAAAGGTTGCATGGTTAATCACCAGAAAGTTTGGTGCACTTCAAATAGATGCGTAAGGGCTTGAATGGAAAATAAGGAAAGAGGTGTATCACTGCTTTACAATTGATAGCAAAGGTGCACGTAAGAAGGGATGTTCAAGCAGAGAAAGGGACCATGTGAGAGATCCTCTGAACAATTGATGTTAGTAGGAATGTGCTGCGTAGATGCATTGGGATGCTACGTGTGAGAATTTTCCATTGCATGTCGTGACCATTCGCTGAAGTGGCACTCGAACACCACAAAACAGGCACACTAAGAATATCACATTTACTAATGTGTTCAACTTGTTGGTTGATTCTCTCTCAGCCTCGTAGGTGATAGGATATGTGTACTAACACACAATGTTTTATGGATGTGTATCCTTGGAGTAGGTGGGATCCTCTGCGCTACACCACCGATTGGTTCCCCCATGTCATTTTCTAGCCCCATCAGTGGTATTTCATTTTTATTGCAGTAGCAGCCTGCGTTCTAACAGAAAAACGCTCTTCCTCACTAATAATCAACATGCGAGAACCATTGTCAGGGGCTGCTCTAGATTTGGTGATGGTGTCGTGGAGGAGGAAAGGTAGTTGCCCAGTGATAAAACCAAAGAAAGAATCATGCATGAAAGATTGTCTTTACATCACCATCTATCTGCACTCTAGCACTAAGATTACTAAATCAAATGAATGACACATAATTAAGCTCAATTCGTCACCTTTGAATGCAAGGATCACACTCGGAAGGGAGATTAATATTCAATTTTAGCATGGCAAGCAAGGGGCTCCAGAGGCAATTATGTTATCAAGTCGCATAGTCGCAGTTTTTCTGCAGCAACGGCGGATATGACCCAATCCTGAATGTGACCTTGCAACCTCCATTCAAGTTGTAGGTATCCACAGGTCACAAAGTCTCAAACCTCAGGAACAAACAGAAGGCATGACCTTTTGAGAACTGCGACAATGCGACTTCCATGGGTTGCTATCCTCGCTCAGGTCGCCAATTCGCATGCCTTAGACGGAGGCAGAAAGGATGAGTTGTGACCCTGCGACCACTACAAGTTGCAATTCTTGCCAATTCGCAGCCTCTCAATACTCTGAGGTCGCAAACCGTGGTTTGTCCCAGCACATAACAACAAGTGGGATTTTCCTTTGGTTTTCATCATCAATCACCATTGGAAAGAGATATTAAGCTACAACCAACTATATGTTTCGGTTATATTATAGACATCAGTTAGCATTCCAATTTTTCTCCCCATTCCATGATTAAGCAAGTTCAGTATAGGCATCCACGATTTGTTCGTACATTCGTATGCAGAATAGGACTACACCGGGTTCCAAACTGATTTTAGCTTCCATGAATATATTACATTTATTATGTTGTTTCCTAAAACGCATATATATATATATATACACATGGCTAGTTTAATGTGTTCACTCGTAGGTAACATGAGGAAGCTATAGTGTTGACCAAGATGAAGAAATTTGTTTACTTCCTCGAGAAGCTGCACAACTAGGATTCAAACCAACAAGAAAGCTCACATCATGTGGATGCTCAAGATCTCACTCACGAACAAAAAACTACTGTCCCATTTTTTTTGGACTCATGCAAGTTACCTTGGCACCACAATGGCATTTGCAGCAAACAGAAGCTGCTGGTTCACATGGCGAAATCTATGGTTTTCTCAACAAGTGAGGTGGATCCCTCCAAAGCTCGAAGAAAATCACTATAGGCTCAAAAGCACATCCCCCACCAGTACATTCGCACAATACTAATGAGCAACGAAAGACATCGTGTTCCGCAAGGTCTGAGCTCTCCAATAGAGAAAGATAGAAGGAGTAACCGCAGGTCGTAGGTGACCCCAGGTTGCAGGTCGTAGGTGACCCCAGGTCGCAGGTCGCAGATGATGTTGGGTCGCAGGTCATAGATGACCCTATGTTGCAAGTCACAAATGGACCATGTCGCAAGCCAACCCAATAGTCGGGAAGACTAAGAGTCAAGGGAAACTCAAGAGTCATCTCAGCCTATATGTACAACTTCCGGAAAGGATGAAAGGAATTTTAGCTCTGAAATTGAAGCCAAGACGACAGAGGAATTGGTGCTTGAGAGCTAAAGGCACTCAACTCTTAGTATCAAGTATAGGAAGGGGTAGTGAGGCTAGGGTTTTGATATCACACATTGAGATTAATATTCCATGTTCCACTATTGGGTTTTGATGAGTTGTAAAATATGTATTTGAAGTTGCAGCAACATTAATAATATATTCTCTTTTATGACACCAATTCACATGTTTTCTTGTGGTGATAGTATTAGTTGTCTAATATTTCACTATGTTTTACGTGTGATTTCATGCATGCAATTGGTTATGAACTAATTCATAGTGGTTCCACGTACATTTTCTTTTGAATCAGTGTTTATTTGTTCCTTTCCATGTCAGTGATCTATTGTGAACTACTTTGCAGTTAACTTTTGGTGTGTTTTCTTTCATGTACGTCTAACTGGGTTCTTGTCTCATCGATCCCGCTCATGGCATACCCCCCTTCTTAATTTGCTACTTAGACTTTCTGATATCTTTGTTTGTAGTTCGTCAATCTTGGGCTAATTTTGCTTCACTAATTGGTCATTTCGCCCTTGCCTCCGCTTCATCATCTTTTCATCCGACGACCAAGAGTGGAAACAATTATGGCAGTAGCCGGGCCCACATACTAGATGGGGCTCCTATCCCAAACAGTGTGAGGTATAATTGGGACCTTTCACCAGGGATACCCCCTTGTTTTCGATGGTACAAATTTTTTCGTCAACAAATTGGCGCTAGAAGGAGATCCTAATGACAAGTTGAGCCCTTGGAGCCTACAGTTAATCTAATATATGTAAATGGATCATCCCCTAATCATACTCCCCAAATGTTTATCAGATTTATCTAGTTTTCGATGCCCAATCCCTGATGAATCCCTATACCACTTGTCTCAGTTAAAGTTCGATGGTGAAAATGGAATTTCTATAACTGAGCACCTTTCTGATTTTCTTTAGTTTTGCGAGTATTACGAAATCGATGATGAGGGGTTGGCTTGTGTGCTCTTCTCCCTCACTCTCGAAGGTTGCATTAAGCAATGGTACCGCACATTTCCAGCAACTTCCATATAGTCGTTCGGGAAACTCGCTAGTGAATTTCAACACGCTTTTCACAGGTAGGATTTTAAAAATATATTAATAAGGTTAAATGAGATCAGAATGAAAACTCAAGAATCTCTAGAGGAATTTTCTATTAGATTTTTTCATCTTTGTTTTGAGATCCTTTAAAAAGATGTCGATTGGGAATATTTTATTGAACAATTTTGACAGGTGGTTTTCATTTCCTTACAACACTTTCCATCTATAACAAATCCCGATCTTCATGTCTGTTATAATAATCCTCAAGTTACTATTTGTGTAGATTCTGTCCCTAATATTTCCTTTTCCATCTCCCCAAGTCCAAGGAAAATTCAAGCCTCCAAGAAGGAAACTGATATTTGTGACATCCCTTTTCCTCCTCCTGAATTACTGCGTAATGGCATTCTGGTCGCAAATAGTGCAAGTGATGATAGATGCTTACAAGAAAATGAAATATGTTGTATCACCTCTGAATCTTTCATACACCCTTTCAAATCAGAACTTGAAAACCATATTGGCCTAACATCTCTCCCTATTGATGAAACCAATCTCGGGTCCACTGAACATTTTCCCGGGTCCAGTTCTAAATCTAATTCTCATACCAACAATGAATCAGGCTTTGTCCCAAATAAAGTTGATTGCCATGTAAAATCCTTAGACCATAATTTGCATGCAGGATCATTGGCCTCTCTCATGATACTGATATGTGAGATGAAAGTCCTTGTACGATTGATACCCCTGCATCTGAATCATTTCATCCATTATTCCCTGATTCATGTCTTAAGTCTTCCACGCCAGTAATTTCTTCAAATCATTCAAAATTGTCCTATAATAGTGTTGACGACAATCATGAACACGTGGGTGGTTTTTTACAATCACATTAAAAAATTGATGAATCTATTATTTTTTTATCTTTTTCATCCACAATCTTTAAACAACCAAGAGAGTGACGACCCATCTCGGCAACCTCAAGATGTTTCTCGTGCTGATTCATCACCATTTCTAACCCTAAAGGAGCCTAATATACCAGATGCCTAACCAGATCAAATTGGTGGTGCTAATTATTTTTATTTATCTAAAAATGTATTCACTCACACCTCTGGTGACTGTCATTTGTATCCTTCTGTTGACCCTATGAAGCCACCAAAATTTTATGATTCACTTTTTAATGATTTAGGGACCAATCAAGAAGTCGAGGAAATTTAGCCTCCGTTGATGGTTATCTCAAGTTCTCACGATCCTGATGAGACCCATGAAACAAGTCAAAATAGGGTTTCTCGAATTAGGGTTTCTAAGATTACGGTTCCCATGCACCGCGCTCCTCTCAGCAAAACTATGCTAGATGTCAACTCATCTGGGCAAGCCTTCAATTCGAGTGAAGTTTCTCTGAACATGTATTTTTGTCCCCTAATAGCTTATATGCAATAACCTCTAGACCCTAATTTATTCACTGGAAGGAGAACTCCGGCCATTGTCTCTAATCTCTTTGGTTGTTTCCCGACTAGTACCAGTTGCAGTTAGGTAGAAAAATATGACGTTTTACAAACCTCTCTATTTCCTAAAAATATTCCGATCAGTTCATCTCATCCTTGGAAATCTAAACAATATGATATGTTGGAATTTCAATCTGTCAACTCGCGATCATTTGATCGAATTAATAATACACTCGCTGGCAATTGTCTACTCACCACAAATAATGACCACATCCATTCGCCAGTTGATCTCACGAAACCACTGAAGTTTGAAAGATCCCCATTGGAAAGTCCATAATTTTTCCAAGACGGTGAGACACTTCATCCCCCACTGATGGTTATGGCAGGTCCTCACATGTTGATATTGCAACACTTAGAAAACAATTGAAATTACCTCCTACAGAGCATCCACAGGCCAAGGAGATTGTACAGGAGGCAAATCAAAAGAATGAGATGATGAATCTCATATTACAGATGACAGCACAAATTAAGGAGATGGAAACATAAATTGATAAATTAGTCCAAGAAAAAGAAGTTTCCAAGACACATAATGTCCCTCCTACTGTAATTCCTATGGTAACAACAACAGTGCCATCCATTTTGGCAGAAGAATTAGCTCCAAAAGTTCCATTAGCAACAACAGTGCCAGTAACTTCTTCTACCACTTCTGCCACTGAGTCTTCTACTACATCAGTCCAGAAATCAGATGAGACCATCAAAATAATAAAGGCAATGGATGACATGTCTATAAAAAATAATGAAATAAACAGGTTGAAGGAGAAAATTAAGAATCTTGAAGATGCCAAGAAGTTAGCATAGATCAATGCTAAAACTAAAGAACAAAAGGCTAAAAGGTTAAGTTAACAACTCAAAAAGTTAGAAACGGAGTTGACCTTGAAAGAGCCCATGACACATATTAAAAATCAACTATGGTCTAAAATCATTGAATTATTCAATGATACTGGGCAATCTATACGGGTTATTTATGAACAGAAGGATTTACTCAAAGCAACTAGAGAAGAAATACAAATGACCAAAGATGAATTGGGCAACAAACCTGAAGAAGCATTGGAAATTATTAAGTTACTCAATTCTAAAAATAAGTAGGAATTTGATGAAACAGGAATAATAGACAGGACATAAACCATTCTTGAGGTAAGAAAAGTAATCTCCAAGAGAAATTTGATGAAACTATTGGAAGAAAAGTGCCAAAATATGGATATAGCCATCACAAGATTCATGGTGAAATTTGACATTTTAAGGCAAAATGGCCTTCCAAATCTTCTAGTAATCAATGATAAATTGATGAAACAAGAAGATTATAATAAAAAGATAAGGGAAGTTTCCAAAGAACAGGTGAACAAATCAGATTGGCAAGGGATTCCAACAGGTAAAGTTTTTCACAAAAGCATTGAAAATCCGTTTTACTTACAACATGAAGTAAAGCACCTTTTTGTGGTCAAGCCAACCTTTGCAAAGTACACTGAAGCTGATGAGAACTTTAGGAAACTCATGAAAATCAAATTACTAG
The DNA here is from genome assembly GCA_034641835.2 of Pinus albicaulis. Lineage (NCBI taxonomy): Eukaryota > Viridiplantae > Streptophyta > Pinopsida > Pinales > Pinaceae > Pinus > Pinus albicaulis. The sequence goes on from JAXQQM020075125.1 coordinate 16,231, forward strand.
AGGCAAAATTTTGGGAGAAGCTAACAGATTTGCTGTAAAATCAGTTTGCAGTAAGAAAAAACGAAAAAGTAGAGCTGTTGTTTTTACTACACAGTAAACAGATTTTAAACAGTAAAACAATTTTCATTAGGTCAAAGTGTATCAGGTTAAAGAGTATCAATAGTCAAAGAGTATCAGATGAAAGATGAATTTCAAAACTGATTGAAGATCAAACTTCCAATGTGAGGGACACCTCAACTATCCAGCTGCAACCCAAATGCAAACAACAGGATATTTAATTTCAATAAAAGGACAACTAGTAATTTTTTAGGCAGCTGTCACTATCTTTTTGTAAAAAGATATTTTGTTTTCCAAGAAAAATTCCTAAGATGGTTCTAGGATATTTTGTACTATTTTTGTATAAATACTTAATCATTTGAAGTATTGAGAGTGGATTAATTGCTGAAGATTTCTATAGCTGTAATATTCTGAACCTAAGGGTTTTTGTATCAAGTTCAAGTTAGAAGACTGGATCTCAAGCAATAAAGCATCATATTTCAGGATTCATGTGTTGGGCCATAGAAGTGAAGTATTTTCTAATGTTATCTGTCAATTTTCTTATGTTTTTCATCTATTCATGAATGTGTTCTAAATTTTAATGTTATATCAGAATTTGTTAAAAGCACTATTGTTATTGGCTGATTTTCATTTAAATGTTTTCTGCTGATATCCAGACTAGGGAACCCTTAATTGCTCCCTAATTTCGATTGAACCCTACATTTTCACTCCTTATCCGGATTAAATAATTCTTAATTTCTCTTTATCCCGATTAAAACCATTTCATCATCAACCTTTGAAGATCTGAAGTGACTCTATTATCTTGCCCTATGAAAATTTTCCTTTAGACCTTGATCCTGATCTCTCTACTTGACACATTGACTCCATTTTCCCAATGGATTACAGATCCACAACTGTCCATCTCATTAAGTGATTTTCTCACCAAACCAAATCAAAACCCCAAGACCAATTTTTCCTATATAGCTAGCCTAAAATCAGATATAAAAACAAAGTTAAATCTTATAGAGAGAGCTTTTGAGCCTTAGGAAGGCTAGATCCTAAAGCTTCAGCTAATTTCTACAGAAAGGTCAGTTGTGAGTTCTGTTAGAATAAGGGAACTGTTACCATACTCTGGTTATCCAAAGAATGAAAAAAATCTTGCCTAAGCGTTAATCCCTGTTGTTTAGAATGCCTCGTCATGATAGAAGTCCTGTTGGGTTAGAACAGAATATGTTATGATTGTATAGAACCCTGTGAGAAACCGAGGTGATTACAGTAACCTTGGTACCGAGCATAGAATCGTGTGCTCGAAAGATTGTGACCTGTAGTGTTGAATTGCCCACAGCATAGTGAGCTCAACTGGTAGTGAAACCCTCGCTTAAAAAGTGTTGAGATTGCAACAATATGATAAGCTTAGTGGAAAGAAGTTGCCTCCATTAAGTGGGCCCGCAGGCTATTTTTGGCGCAAAGTCTATTTTTAGACTATGTCTATTTTTAGACATATGGATCATATTCTATGAGTTGCAGGATGCTATTTGTGGATGGTTGGTCAAGTTGGAAAAATAGATGGACTTCTATTTTTAGACATATTGGGCGGAATCTATTTTTTAGATTTCCAGTCTAAAAATAGACATGTCGAATATTATTAGCTCTTAATAATATTTGGACTATAAACATTATCTTATTCTCTTGGAGCACTTCAGTTAAGTGCACAGATGTGGCACAGGAGCTGATAGAAGGAATTATTCTATTCCTAAGGGTTAAGTGAAGCTATTGCATGGACACTTCATTTAGAACTCATGTGACAGAGTTTGGTGGAGTTGATTAAGGAGTTAATGGAGTTGTGTTCACTTTAACTAATCTAAACATAGTTGAACTAGTTTTATTTAGTCTAACTGATTAATACACTAGTGAAGAGTGGTGTGAATTAATTATTAATTGATTCACTAATTATAAACTCATTAATCAACTAAAGAATACATCAGTTAACTTCAGTGCATGGACAGTTTCAGTGGAGACCAGTGCAGAGATATGTGAGAGAGCATGTTAACTATCAGTTGTGGCTATAATGTTGCATATTTGCAACAACTAGTGATTGGAGGAGCCCATGAGGATTGCGCATTACAAGCCGGGTGGTTCAAGTTATTTAATGAGCGATCCTACAACATTGATTACGCAATAGAGGCTGGCTATCAGGTGGTAGAGATTAGAGCATGTGTTTTGCTAGATCTAGCTTGATTAGTGTGTAGCAATTGGAGGTTGTGCTGAGAGCTTGGGAGGAGCTTTGTACAATGATTGTTACATGATCTCTATGACATATAATATACAGATAGTTTGGGTTTTCATCTCTAAGCTTTCCCATGAAATATTGTGTTCATATGTGTGAATGTTTATGGTTTTAATGTGTGCATGCAATTAATTTTATTTCCGCATGTAATGATCAATGGTAGAAGAGATTTTGTATTGTGCACGAAGATAAAATAGTGTGTGATCAGGAGAATCTTGGTGGATAACATATCAGTTACTCAAATTTTCTACATGGTATCAGAGCGATATTTATCATTGGAGCAATTGCAAAACATTGAAGCAGTTGAATTTTGTGCTGATGGAATTCGAATTTGTAGTAGTGTTTTCTTGGTGTCGAAGTTGAGATGTCTTTCAACGAATTGCGATTGGAGTATGCCCTTGAGGGCAGCTCAAATTATATTGCATGGAAGGATAGGATGGAGGTGGTGCTGGATGACAATGGGTTGAAGGAGTTCGTAGATGCAGAAATTCCAAAACCTACTTCTAGTGATGTTGTCGTAATTGACGCATGGCAAAAGAAGACAGCAAAGTGTCGAAGGATTCTGTTGGAAGGTGTGAAGGATCACATAGTGTCCAACCTTCATGGTAAGGCTTATCCATTCTTGATGTGGAAAGCTTTGACATATTTATTCCCAATCAAGAGCGACCAGAGGAAGTTGGCGCTCAAGGATAAACTCAGAAACATAAAAATGGAGAAAGGCGACAGTATGCCGAAGTATCATGAAGTTTGTCCAATGTAGGGATGAGCTGGGAAGTGTGGGCGTTACTTTTGATGAAGAGGACTTGGTGAGCTTGGATCTCCTTGGGCTTTTGAAGAGTTGGAATTCCTATCAAGACTCTATCAATGGTTGGGAGAAATTTCCAGGATGGGAGCGAATTTGGTCGGATCTTGTGCAAGAGGAGATAAGGCGAAGTACCAGGGACAGATCTTCATCAAAGAACTCTGATGAAGAAAATTGTGCTTTGGTTGCCAAAGAAAAGAAGGGGAAGAGAAAGAAGCATGCTTCTCAATCCGGTGCGAAAGGCAAGAAGCAAGACATGTCCAAGGTGAAGTGCTTTCACTGTCACCAACACAGACATTACGCCACTAATTGTCCACAGAAGAAGAAAAATAAGCAGGCTGCTAGATCTACAGCTGGAGAGGCCTTAGCCTCGCATTTTGAGCTGGACTTTTCACTGATCGCATGATTGGTCTCAAGTGTGACGGGTTCAGTGTGGTTTCTTGACAGTGGTGCATATTTTCACATGACAGGAGATCGAGATTTGTTTACTGATCTGGATGAGAAAGATCTTTGAGTGCACATCGGGATGGGCGATGATGGTAGATAAATTGCGATCGGTATCAGTACCATTTCCTTTGAGAGGGAGTCTGGTAAACCCTTCGTATTGAAGGAAGTGATGCATGTTCCAGCATTGAAGAAGAATCTGATCTCTATGGCGATGTTAGAAGACAAGGGATATGATGTTGTCTTTAGCGAGGGAAAGGCTTTCCTACGTAGTAAGGCAACTAGTGAGACCCAGAGGATAGGGGTTCGAGTTAAGAACCTTTATCAATTACAGGTAGATGGTTGTGCAGAAATGGCAGTCAAGGCAGAAGGAGTGGTGAGCTGGGATAATGGCGAGCTGTGGCACCAGAGATTGGGCCACCTTCACCATGGAGCTTTGAAGATACTGCAACAGATTTCTACTGGGCTTCCTAAGGGTACTCTTGCACAGTCAGATCAATGCAAGAGATGTACCTTGGGAAAATTTATGAAAGCCACCTTTCACGAGAAGGATAGTCGTGCCACAACGATCCTTGAGAGAATTCACACAGACGTGTGTGGACCTTTCTCAGTAGCTTCGACAGCAAAGCATAGGTACTATGTGATATTTTTTGATGATTTTTCTCAGAAGTGCTATATCTTCTTCATTCAGAAGAAGAGCGAGACATACTCAAAGTTCTGTGAGTTCAAGGCACTGGTTGAGAAAGAATCGGGGAAGCAGGTGAAGGCTCTTAGGAGCGACAATGGTAGTGAATTCATCTCTGGTGAGTTCAAGTACTTTTGCAGTGTAGAAGGAATTTGAAGAGAGCTCATAGCACCTCATAACCCACAGCAAAATGGGGTTGTTGAGCATAAGAACAAAACGATCATGGGTGTTGCATGGGCGATGTTGCATGATCAGGGCCTTCCCATAAACTTGTGGGTTGAGGCATGCAATGTTGTAGTATATGTGTAGAACCATTTTCCTCACAGGATACTTGGCATGAGTACACCCGAGGAGGTGTTTTCTAGTAAGAGGCCTGATATTTCCCATTTGAGGATTTTTGGTTCACTTGTTTACATTCATGTGCCAAAGGATGCCAGGAAGAAGCTGGAGCCGACTGCAGAGGTTGGGATATCTTTGGGGTACACTGATACACCCCACAACTATCGTGTGTATTTGCTAGATAGTCGTAAGAATGTTGTGCGACGAGATATCAAATTTCATGAGGAGAAAGAAATGAAGTGTTTGTTTGAGAGGGAGCCACACTTGCATGCAGATGAGGAGCTATTAGTTCCTGAGGATGAGCCTCAGGATGTGGATCAGCCACAAGAGGAGGTTTATGGAGTGGACGAGACCACTCATGCAGCGCCAACCATCAGAGGACAGAAGCACACTACAGAAGATGAGCGACTGGCTCAAGATGCAGAGAAGGTTGTAGGAGCACCTACATCACAGCGCAGACAAAGAAAGTACCTGACCGGTATACTAGATACATGGATCTTATGAACAAGTATATCGTGACAGAGCCATCCTCTTTCGAGGAAGCTGTGGAGGATCCCGCATGGGTAGATGCCATGGTGGAAGAGTATGATTCGATTGTGATAAAAAATGCATGGGAGATTGTCCCAAGGCCAGAAGGGAAATTAGTGGTGGGTTCTAGATGTATCTACAAAGTGAAGTAGGTAGCTGACGGGAGTGTGGAGAAGTACAAGGCAAGATTTGTTGCCCGAGGCTTCTCATAGATTGAGGGGATCGATTATGAGGAGACCTTTGCAGCTGTCATAAGGTATTCTTCCATACGGACGATTCTTGCTCTCTCAGCGCAGATGGGGTGGCACATTCATCAAATGGATGTGAAGACTGCATTCCTCAATGGAGTTATTGAAGAGGAGGTGTACATAGAGCAGCCCGAAGGTTTCGAGATCTTCAGCAGTGAGTCGCATGTGTGCAGGCTCAAGAGAGCATTGTATGGGTTGAAACAAGCACCTTGTGCTTGGTACACATGGATAGACAGTTATTTCACCAGACTTGGATTCTCCAAGAGTGAGGCGGATCCTAACCTATACCAGATTGTGGTGGAGGGTAAGTTGCTGATCATTGTACTTTATGTAGATGATTTGATTTTGATGGGTGATGAACTGTTGATACACTCATGCAAGGCTGATCTTGCAAAGGAGTTTGAGATGAAGGACTTGGGCCTCCTTCATTATTTCCTGGGATTGGAAATTTGGCAGCGCAGTGATGGATTGTTTGTGTCTCAAGGAAAGTATGCCTGGGAGATACTGGAGAAGTTCAACATGCAAGGCTGCAAGCCTATCGACACTCCTCTTCCTGGTGGTTGGAGGAAAGAGGATGCTACATCGGCAGAGGTAGTGGATGCCACTGTTTATCGACAGTTGGTTGGTTCGCTCATGTATCTAGTCAATACACGACCGAACATATGCTATGTTGTTAACCAGCTTTCACAAGCTATGGTTAAGCCTACCAAGCTCTTTTGGAAGGCGGGGAAGCATGTATTGAGATATCTCAGAGGCACATCGGGATATGGATCATGGTACAGACAGGAGGATGAGTTGAGGCGGCATGGCTTCACGGATCGGTATCATCATATTAGAGATTGTGTGCAGCGGAAGATCATGTTACTTTCATACATTCCCACGGAGGATCGGGATGCTGATATCTTGACGAAGGCGCTCACCAGGAGCAAATTCGAATACCACAGAGGCAGGATAGGGGTGGCAGATAATCCTTATCTTGTTGAGAGGGAGTGTTGAGATTGCAACAAGATGATGAGATTAGTGGAAAGAAGTCGCCTTCACTAAGTGGGCCCGTAGGCTATTTTTGGCGCAAAGTCTATTTTTAGACTATGTCTATTTTTAGACATATGGATCATGTTCTATGAGTTGCAGGATGCTATTTGTGGATGGTTGGTCAAGTTGGAAAAAAAATATATGGGCTTCTATTTTTAGACATATTAGGTGGAATCTATTTTTAGATTTCCAGTCTAAAAATAGATATGTCGAATATTATTAGCTCTTAATAATATTTGGACTATAAACATTATCTTATTCTCTTGGAGCACTTCAGTTAAGTGCACAGATGTGGCACAGGAGCTGACAGAAGGAATTACGCTATTCCTAAGCGTTAAGTGGAGCTATTGCATGGATACTTCAGTTAGAACTCATGTGACAGAGTTAGGTGGAGTTGATTGAGGAGTTAATGGAGTTGTGTTCAGTCTAAATAATCTAAACATAGTTGAACTAGTTGTATTTAGTCTAACTGATTAACACACTAGTGAAGAGTGGTGTGAATTAATTATTAATTAATTCACTAATTATAAACTCATTAATCAACTAAATAATACATCAGTTAACTTCAATGCATGGAAAGTTTCAGTGGAGACCAGTGCAGAGATAGGTGAAAGAGCAGGTTAACTATCAGTTGTGACTATACTGTTGCATATTTGCAACAACCAGTGATTGGAGGAGCCCATGAGGATTGCACAGTACAAGCCAGGTGGTTCAAGTTATTTAATGAGCCATCCTACAACATTGATTATGCAATAGAGGTTGGCTATCAGGTGGCAGAGATTGGAGCATGTGTTTTGCTAGATCTAGCTTGATTAGTGTGTAGCAATTGGAGGTTGTGCTGAGAGCTTGTGAGGAGCTTTGCACAATGATTGTTACATGATATCTATGAAATATAATATACAGCTAGTTGGGGGTTTTTACTTAAGTGTTCCATGAACATCATGTTCATATGTGTGAATGTTTATGGTTTTAATGTGTGCATGCAATTGATTTTATATTCGCATGTAATGATCAATGGTAGAAGAGATTCTATATTGTGCATGAAGATAAAAAATTGTGTGATCAGGAGAATCTCGGTGGATAACATATCAGTTATTCAAATTTTCTACACAAAGAAATAATTTCGTTTTGTTGTGAACTAAAATTGTTGTCCCAAGATTTGAACCTAGAGTCATCTCGTCGGAATGAATAACAAGATTTGTGTTAACCCTGGTGGTTCCCTGGTCAAACGCTATTCACAATCCAGAGCGTGTTTGTGAAACCAAACCCACCCATATCGCACCGCCTTTGTACGGAAGTGAAACCACTCCAAATCAACGCGATATATGCTAGGAGCTGACACGTGGTCTTAAGCGGGTTGGAGAAACCGCTCTCATCACGCGGATATTGCGCGTTAACTTTCGATGGTGAAATGAACGCGATATTGGATTATGGTTGTCAGATCATCCTGGATGGCATGATAAGCCTCCCACCGTCGGATGAGAAGGGTGCATTAAGAGGCTGGGCCCCAGTTCATCGCATGGCTTCTGAGAGTTAAATTTCATATCGTTTAATCGTGTGATTGCCGTAGGATCGGAGGGTTGGAGAGTGATAAGACATGCGTTGTTGGATGTGAATGGGAAATGAACTGCTGTGATCGACCACATATATGTGTTAAGCTGTGGGCCTGAGGCAATTACATAAGTTATTGTTTGGGGTTTAAACCTTAGTCGAGGCATATATTAATGTTATAACAACTGATGTGATGATATGAAGTTTTAATAATCCATGGCTCGAATCAAAGCCATAATATATGACGTAATGCCATACATTAATGATAAATGTAATATGAAGTGTTGGCGGGGTTCATACCTTGGAGGTTACGCCATATTTATTACACGATGAGTTCACACATTATTTAATAGAGCGGGGATGTAGTAATAAGACGCCAACCATATAACTTAAACATATGCACTGTATATGACTGCTATGTGCAGGTTAAAAGAATAAAAAGGAGAGGTATACATATGCGTTATGCATTCGTTGGCGATTGAAAATTTTTAATGTTAAAGAAGTGAGCACAGTATTTTGATTATGAGCGCCTATACGAAGGTTATTAAAGGTTTGAAGCTGAGAAGTAGAACCTCCACAATGAACAAAGATTGCCCAAATTAGACAGATTGTGGACCCTTTTTGAATGATTAATTGATGCGTGAGAATTTGAGATTGATTGGTGAGATAAACTTATAAAAAAATCACATATATAGCAGATACACAACTACAGTGAGCTTGGAGAACATGTACAGAGGTAAACAGAGACTGCAGAATTGAAGAGGTATGCAGCGAAGGGATTTAAAATTTCAGTGAACAGATGTACATGCAGAGGTGCTCAGAGTTGCAGTAAACAGAGGTATGCAGGATAGTTGCATGACAACAACAGAAAGGATAAAACCAGCAAGCCAAGGGCTAAGTGAAGTTTATATACTGTAACTGAAAATGTAAATGTTTTAATTGTTTTATATTGTTTGTGATGCAAAGGAAAGTATCCGAAGGAAAAGAAAAATCCCACTGTAACATTGAAATTTGTACATATTGTTATACTTTTTTAAATGAGTTGGACAAAAGAATGAGAAGGAAAAATCCAAAGAGTCATGGCTGTTCACTCCAAATTCCTTGTGGAATACAAAAAATCATGTGATGAACTCTATATATAATATCAACTTGATATGAATAGAGTGGTTAGAGAGAGTAAGTATAGAGAATGCAGAGTACAGAAGATTGAGGCAGATAAGATAAGGAAGAGAGGAGCAGAAAGAGATGCTACAGAACAGAGCTGATATCTGAGGTAAATCATCAAACATTTGTTTTGATAAATTGAGGAATTTGGAGCTTCCCTATCAATTTGGAGCTTGATAGATTTCATTTGTAGCTGACTGAGGTTGGAACCTCCTGTAGGTTGGTGACTGTAGAAAATTGATGGGAGTTGGAGCTTCCTTGCAAGTTGTAGCTTGCAGAGTTGAGGTAGGAGCTTCCTGTGGGTTGGAGGCTATAGAAAATCAGTGGTCTGAGGGAGTTGGAGCTTGCCTTTGCATCACAACAATAATAAGAAGTGGTTTTCTCCCTTTATGGGTTTCCACTTATATCTGTTGTCTCTATCTGTGTTGCCTGTGTGCTGAGATGATTTACCAAATCTGCTTAATGTTTGCTGCTCTCATAATAAGGTTGATGTCACATTAATTTAATACTTGCTGCAACATATTAAGACTATTCATATACTAAGGTTGGTTATAAAAGTAAGTTGTAAATAAGTTGATGAAAAATTTAAAAAGCTCATGTATGTGTTAAACTGATTCACCCCCCCTCTCAGTTTAACTAAGAATTCAACATATATATATATATATATGTGTGTGTGTGTGGTTCCACGGCGGGCTAAGGCTTGGTTGTCCCATGCCCATATTTTGAATTTTTTGAATTTGGTGGTTTTTAAAGGGGTATGGACTATACATTGCAGCTCCTCCCTTTTATATTTTAAATAGACATTAAAAAGATTTATATCCATAAGTTGGGATGAAGGAAGCACATTTTGGCCTAAGTTGGGCCTTGTGGGAAAAATAACGACATATTGGCACAACTAGTATTAGCTCGACATCATGAGGTATTAGAGCTAGAATTCTCTGTGACTATTATAATAAAGAGGTTAAATTGTTTGGAGAAGCAATGAAGAAGGAAAAGCAAACAAAGTTACAAAGGATAGAAAGTTGTTAGAAGAACATAGTTTCCAAATAAGATTTGGAGGATCTAAATAAGGTAAATTGTTTTGTTTTGTAATTTACATTAAATTTGGAGATTGATGCTTACAAGATGAAGCCCAAAGGAAGAAATTTAAGTTACATATATTGTTTAATAAGATAGAGAAGGAATATCCTAAGCTAAAGGATACTAAAACAATTGTAGAATTAGTAGAAGAAGGATTAGTACAAAGCAGATTCAATACTAGAATGAATCAAAGGAAGATTTTGGCACAGGTTAAGTATGATTGTTTTATGCTAATTTTGTACATGAATAATTTTGTTTACAGATAGCAGTGAGAGGAAGTCAACAACAAAAATATAGCAAGTGAAATTGTGACAAAGGAAAAGGGAGCAAGCAAATCTCTTAGAAGAGGAAATTGTGATAGAACCTCAACATTAGATGAAATTTTGAGGTGAGGAAAATATGAGTTATCAAAAAAAGAGGAAGTGAAGAGGTAAGCAGTTGAAGTAAAAAAGCATAGCAACTTTTGAAGTTGACGAGTAGAGCTACTCAGGTTACAATTTAGAGAACTTGTGGAAGGGAGATACCAAGCGATTGAATTATTATTGGTTACAACTGAGAGACTTCTTACAAATATGGGAGAAGCTTACTACAGCTCACAAGTGGGAAAGGAGAGTTCACCGAAGAAAAATGAAGGATGACTACTAATAGTCATACCAAGGGTTCAAAGAAAGGTCACAATCAGAATGCTAAAGCAGTTGGCATGAGGCAGATGAATGACGAGGAAATTGAAAGGGAAATGGTTGAGTTGGAAGAAGAACTCAGCAATATAAAGAAGTTGTTACAACACCAATGATATGGCTTGATAACGAAGAAGGATAAAAAGGTTAGATGGCCTTCATTTAAAGTGAAGTCGAGACAAAGGATGTGTGCTAGGTTGAATAAAGAACTCAAAACGGCTTAGTGTAAGGTTGAAGTTAACTATTGTGAACCAGAGTAGGGATCAATCCTTAGAGAGGATGAAAGTGATGAAGATGCTAAGAAGAGACCTTTTGAGATTCTCACAAACTGTTTGGAAGATCTCCATATGATGGTAGAATCATTTATTGATGATAAAGGGCCTATTAATTTTAAATTTAATAATTGGTGTTTGAATGCAGGAATTCTTGCAGATGATGGATAGAACATTAAGTTTTTTCAATGCAGAGATGAAGTACGATGACTAAGTACTATTATAAATATGGGAAGAGAAAAAAAATTAAATTCTCTTGGACGAGAAACAAAGACAAAATTTTCCTATATGACATGGGTAAATGCAGCTATGGAAGAAAACCTTGAGGTAGAAAGGTTTCTATTTCTAGATGAGATTCCTGAAAAAAAAAAAAATTATATTCTATGACGAGGTGTCTGAGGTTGAAAAACTTTGAATTGAGCATATGTGTATATATATTGAAGATGTTAAGGAAGAATATATTACAGTGGAGGACATTGATGAGGATTTAAGAAATGGATCAAAGGTTCCAGTGTTGCATAAGGAAATGGTGTTGGAAGAACCTAAAGGAGCTCCAAAGTCTCATTTTTTTTACACTAATGAGTGGTTTATGTTTGCAGGTAGTGAAGAATGTAAGAAAGGACAAACTCATAATTTCGTAATTTCAATGGATAAGACAACATTGGGAAGATGCGTCCCAGAAAACTGGAGTATTAAAAAAGAGGAGTGAACAAAGTGAAGGTTGGGGTGATGTGTCTTGGAAGACTTTCCTTGGGTGATTAAAGGTTGCGAACAATATGAAAAGGTCAAGTTCTGGGGGTTCCAAGGACCAAGGTCACGAGCCTTGGTCGCATGTGAGTGGAGTTAAGTCATCATGGGCACATATACTATAGAAGTGTTGGCTCCGGTGGTTATAAAATGAAATCTTGGATTCACGATTTATCTAGAGGTAGCCCCCCTCTCCATTTGGTTCTCTCTCTCTCTCTCTCTCTCTCTCTCTCTCTCTATATATATATATATATATATATATATATATATATATATATATATATATATATATATATATATATCTACATATATACATACATACACACACACACATATATATATGTATATGTATGTATGTATATATATATACATACATACATACATACATACATACATACATACATATATATATATATATATATATATATATAAGTATAAGTCTACACATTTACAATTTTACTCTTGTTGAAGTGCCGATGAAAACATTAAAAAATGTGGGAAGTAATCACTGATTATTGAAAACCCAACAATCTGTTCCTTACACATTCTTAGTCAATAAGAGAAATCCATATCAAAATAATCAATGATCCAAGTTCCAAGTTGGCCCTCGAAACTTTTCCATGTTTTTTCCACAATAAATTCAAAAAAATTGATCTTATGTCTATTCTTAGATGTCATCTCAAATAGATAGAGTGCCTTGAGCAAATTTCATTCCAAAAAGATAATATTCCTTCTGTAACTTTCATTCATAGAGATTCTTGTAACTCGCGTTCACAGAGATAATGTGCCTTCTGCAATTCACATTCACAAATATTATTGTAACTTGCATTCACAGAGATAATGTACCTTTTGCAATTTGCGTTCACAAAGATTCTTGTAACTCACATTCATATAGATAATGTGTCTTTTGAAATTCACATTCACAAAGATTCATGTAACTCACCTTGATAGAGATAATGTGCCTTTTACCATTCACATTCACAAATATTCTTATAACTTTCATTCACCAAGATAATATATAGCTTCAGATAATTTGTATTCCATAGGAAACCATCACAATGATTGGATCTTCTAATATGCTTTATCAATAGCATACAAATCATATTTTATCCTTCTTATATGTCGACCTTCATCCATCCTTGTAGATTGCAGAGAGAGAAGACTGTTTAGATGTAATGTTTTTTTTGCTTTGATGGATAACGGATGTCTCTATTTATATAGTCATCAATGAGGTAGAAAGGGTACCAAACAAGGGTTGAGCCAACTTGTTACTTGGAGGGACGACTTGGAAACTTGGAGGGACAAATGATACTTATAGAAATTCAATTTTTCTTCTTTTCACAGGGTATTTTTTCCTTTTTATTTTGACCAAAATAAAACATGAAGAACATGCTAGAAAATAACAATAATTTTCTTGTTTTGTTTTTACATAAAATACATATGGATACAATGACCTAGTTACAATTCCACCACTCCCTATTAACTAGGGAGGTATTCATAATGAATTATTGATATATTCTCAACTTGAGAGCTTCTATAATAAATGATATGGATTAATAAGCATCAATGATGAGAACAACATCATAACCAACATTGTAAAAATACCAAGGCAGTGACAAGTAAGCTCTATCTCCCCACTAGATCATATAAAAATGCTGCGATCCATTCAATAGGACACCACTAGCTCTAAAGGCACATACCCCACCTAGGTTCACCAAGGTATGTCATCACAATACCATTTCCTCCTAATCCTAAGGAAAAGTTCATCCACCAAACCATTCTTTTAACCAAGTCCATGTACTTGACTTACGACTGTTAGTCCTGATCACAATACATGACTTAAGAATGTTTGTTCAAGATGCTTATCCAATCCTCCATTCTCCCTATCCATGTTCATGTACTAGAATTAAAGTAGTTAGTCTTGGCTATAGTACATGACACATGGATAATAAGGTGTCCATCCTCACTCCCTCTCAATCAGGGAGGAGATATCCACAAGTTCAATCTTGTTTTAAGAATACTTATCCTATCCCTTAAGAAGGGACTTCATCAATGCATCAACTACATGTTTTTCAATGGAGATTCATTGTAGTTTTTCAACTCCTATCTATATCATATCTCAAATCATAGTGTTCTTCAACCTTCCGAGTTGTCTGAATTTGTTTTTATAGATTAGATCAATACAAGGTATCAATGTCAAATACAAAACACCATCAAACAGTCTATCAAATGAATATTTTATGGAGAAAAACTACTTCAATGCAAAATATTCTACCTTTGTAGTGCACTAGAGTCTTGTTTCATGCTTTCCTAAGAATCCCTACTAGATCTCAACCATTAGTAGTTATCTAGCCATCATCAAAACTTCCATCCCAATCGATGTATCCTTAGGTCCCAAGATGTAGTGTAAGATCCTTTATGTCAAAATTTTCTTCCAACTCCCTCTAAATTCAATATTTCTTCCATTGATTCATGCGTCCTTTGTATGTATGAAAAGCATAATCTTGAGCCAAAATTGAGAACATATCTAGAAGATCATTTTCTATCATTGACCTCACCTGCCTAATATGAATTTTTATACCCACATTGTTGTTAAGAGTAGCATTGGGAAGTCTTCTACAATTTCTTGGTGTCCTAGCATGTGGAAGACATTATTTGCCTCTTCTAGTGATTTGTGTCTTCTTTCCTAAGTTTAACTTAGGAAAATTACAATACTGAAAGTCAATTACATTGGAAAATGTAACTAAGTTCGGTCTTCATAATTATCATTACCATTATGTATTTTTTGTAAAAAGAAAAAAGAAGAATAGGAAGAAAAAAAATTATTATTACTATTTTATTAGTTAAGCATGTTCTTCATGCTTGTAGGATTTGTTGAGTCAAAGAGTCAATTTCCTTGTAAAGAAAAAGGAAAAATAATTTTTGAAAATGTAATTTGGGTAAATTAACCTCAAGATGCCAAGTCAACCCTCCTAGATCTCAAGTCGGCCCACTAAAAGGATGTCTCTTTTCCCATATGAGAACATGTATATATTGGCATGCATCCTCCACCAAATGACAAGAAATTCAGGGCTTATCTGTGATAAGTTCTGAGGCAGAAATGGATGTGAATTTCAGAGGCTACATCTTTATGAAGAAGTGCGAGGATTTGAGGCTATACATATGCAAGGAAGTGCGAGTATTCTATGGAAGATGATCTGAAATATTGGGAGTTTTTCCTATGATAGATGATGTGAGCCTTCTGTGGAATATGGACTGAGAAAAATGTAAGTTATTTGTGATAAATGACTCAAGATAAGAACAAGCTTCATGTGGCATATGAGCCAAAGTTGGTGCATGATATTGTGACTAAAATTGATGTTATTTCCTCTAACTAAGGTGTTGAATATGGAGGGATCGACTTGACATATTAGAGATTGTATTTGGGTATTAGATTTCCCACTTTGATATGATTTTATAAGAAGAGGAGATTTTTTGACTCTTGAGTTTTCCCCCCTTTTGGGGTTTTTTCCTTGACTTGGAGCCTATATCTTGTTTCTCTTTCTTTTATATGATCTTCATATTTTTCCATTTTGGAAACTGCTTGATGAAAATAAGAATACAAATAATAATAAATAAGAAAACAAATTCACAAGTAATTAATTATTCAACATGATAGGAAAGTCAACCCTAACACCTAAACCTACTGATTTTTCAACATATTAATTATTATGGACTATTGGGTTATTTTCTAAGGATAAATAATTTAATGATTTAAGTGACTTAGAAATAATGTCAACCGTTGATCTTCAATATGTTTCTAGAAGGAAGACTCAAGATGTTTTCAGAGGGGAGATTTGGACTCAATGAAGACTATAAATGGAGGCTAGTGATGGAGGTGAAACAACAAAGAGCACAAGTGTGTGAGTGATTCACCATGAGACAAAGAGAAATTATTTTTGTAGTACGAGTGGCTCAATGACCAATGCATAGAGTTTTGTTTTTCCATGACATTGGAGAATCTATGTTAGTGTGTTAGAGAATCAGAAAGGAAAAAAGGTTCTCTTGTTCTTGATTATTTACTTGTGACGTTATTTAATTCTTATTATATTCTTCTTGTCTTATTTCTTCTTAGTTCATCAAGTAAATATCAAAGCAAAAGCACATAGATTAAGGACTCCAAATATAGGCCAGCAGCCAGGGAAAAACCCCACTTTAGGGGAAAACCCAATCAATAATTCTTCCTTCAATAGTAATCTTGAGACCCTATATCTTGACTCAGACTTCCTCCACACCAAGTCAACCTTTCTTTTGATCCTACCTCAATCTAGCAACAACGAAAACAACAACAACATTATGTAGCACTTCTTTCAACCTTGGAACTTTGACCTTGCTTCTATAACTTTGATCTTGGAGGAAATACTTCAATCTTGCTTATAGGAGTTCGATTTTGACCCACTACAACTTCTCAAGGCAGTAGTTCCTAGAAAAATCAACTTCAACCTATTCTTCTCTTGGCAGCAACAACATGAAGCAACTAGAAACAAAAAAACAGTGAGGGACTTCAATCTTCCAATCTAGAGCACATGAGAGAGAGACAGAAACAACACAATTTTTATTTTTCTTTGATCCTTTAGCTTGTACAAACTCACACTTCTTTTGACCCCTTCCTTGACTTCACACTTTTTCCCTTGCAACAACATATATCAAATTTATGTGCATGAGAGAGATTTCTCCAAATGGATTTGATATCTGTGTATTTATAGGCTTGTGATGAGATCGATTCTTGGGCTTGAGGCCGAATTTATCACGTGAAGGCCGACTAGATGTGGAAGCTGCATAAACCATTTTTGACTCAATACTTGACCTATTGCATGATTCAAAAGCCCAATATGGTTCAACTTAAATCTGTAATGACTCTATAAACTCAGAATAAATCCTAAAATTCCACAATGGGGACTTTGACCTAAAATAATATGACCCAAGCATGAAACCCATGCTTTAATAGGTCATTTAATAATAATATGAAATTATTTTCTTTATTATTTTGACAAGTACATTAAATATTGATACAAATACAATTTATGAAGACCGAACCTAGTTACAATATTCAACACTCCCTCTTAACTAGGGAGATATTCATAGTACACCAGTACAAGGAAGGTCTCAACTCTATGAACTTTGAAGAAATTTTAGGCACCTTACTGCCATGGACTAGATTCCTGACTAGGGTAATCTATCCATTGGTCACTCAACAATTTAGGCACTAGAATTCCATGGACTAGATTCCTAACCAAGGCAATCTATCCAAGTGAGACTAATATGGACTAAATATTTCAACATGTATAGGTACCATCAGACTTGCTTACTAACCATCAACCCAAGGAACTAGGTGCAAATCTACCAGATGTCACCTTCCCTACCAGACATCAAAACAAAGTTTCGACCCAATGTCTTTCCAGGAAATTCTTCACTCACAAAGCCTCAACACTAAATTTCACCCAATAAAATTGATTGGTAACCATCATGCTTATCAAATCTTTAAGATATTTACCTGTACAAACACAACCGCAATAAGAAAAATACTTTCAAATATACATAGCCAAAAAAAACCTTTAGGGTTTCGATGTTTCCCTTCAAATAATATCAGTAGGCCTATCAGCTAAATATTTGAGAGAAGATTTTTTTCCTGCCTCTCATGTAGTAACGTATCTTCCAGAATGTATTCTCCAATAAAAAATTATGTTGTTCCCTACCTCTTAATCATGGAAATTTTCTTCTATCTAGACTCCCTCTTAATGTAGGGAGATTAATTTCTTCCTTCAATGTTGGAGAATCTTTCATGGATTTCGTAGTTCTCATCGTATTAACTTATTTTATAGACTTTTTCACCAATATGATGTACCCACACAAATTAGATAACAAGTACAACCAATTATCTAGAATCAAGAAGTTAGTCATAGAAAATATATTATAGTAGCGGAAGCATTTAGACTTTACATAATCAACAAGAGACTATACTTAAAATTCTAGCCCAGGTTTTATACAAACCCTAAATCACATCAACAATTCAATCAAGATGATAGAATATTAGTTATTTTATATAGCAATTCCTATAAATAATTCAAAAATAAAAATAGAGGTATCTAATAACTTTCATAAGCCACTTGAATAAATTCTACTAGGGTTCGATGTAAACCCTATATTCTACCATTTATAAATTCTCCGCAAACATTATGTAGATACATATAAATACACATACTAGATAATTTTAATCATTACTAGGGCTTAGATATAAAACTCTAGACTTTTCAAAAATCATCCTAGAATTTCAAACTTTGACTAGTACTTGTTTCCAAACCCTAGGATTCATGGCCATTAATATTTGGTCAACACATATATCTAGGATATTTCCATCATGCATAAACATATCATATGTCAGACAATATTTATACATATATCAACCTAGATTAAGCTAGGTATTCAATCAAAGGAACATATACCTAGGGTTTCATTCCTAGGACTTTTCATAACAAGGATTTTTCTTGTAGACCTAACCAAAACCTAGGGTTTCAGTTCATATCAAAGAAAACCGTTATTATATCAACATTTCAAAGGTTAAAGATTTCAAACAACATCTTTTCAACCCTAATAAGTTAGAGATTTCACGATCATATCAAAATCCCAAACATGAAATCATCAACATATCAACCAGTATAGAAATTTCCTCATTAATAACCCTAAGTAGGTTTAGGGTTTCACACATTATCAACATACCCTTAGGTTAGGGTTTTCTAGAGAAAATTTTAGGGTTATTTTTATGCAAACAATCAGAGATGTATAAGGTGGGTAGATTCATCAGATGATGAATCATCTCAAACAAGAATATTTCAAGATTGAGGAGAGATAAACACAACAATAGTTAGTAATGTAGAATGGATATACCAAAGAGAATAACAAGAATTTATAATATAAGACATACCTTTGATTCTTTGAAAAAAAAAATTTATTCCACTTCTTTTTCTAGTAAGACCTTCTTTCTTAATCCTTGAGACCTTCTCCATGATTATTTATCATTCGGTAGGTTAATTCCTAGACATGGAAATAAAGGTAGAAAGGTGATTAGCATTTAGTATAATTAAAACTTTAAATAAATATATGAAACCAAATTGAGAGGGGATAATATATTTACCTTGAGGAATTGTTGTGAGCTCCCTCCAAAGCTTTGAGGGATGCCTAAAATCTTATAAAAAAAGAAAATGTATTTCCAAAAATATGTTAAACCTATAAATAGATATAAAATATACAAATGAAATATGTAAATTTAGGAACAAGGGGCTTAGTAATGTAAGTCACTTATGTCATTCTCTTCTGGATTAACTCTCTTGGGAGAGGATACTTCTTCAGCCACATTTTCAAAATCTTTATCTCTTTGCTTGTTTTGAGGACTATCGGGACACTCACTTCTATAGTGCCCCATTTTATGGGAATGATAACATTCAATATTGGACATATCAATCTTCCTCGTTGGCCCTTTATTATTGAATTTTCCCTTGTGATGAGAAAATTAAGAATTTGAGACTTATTCATTGTTGGTTACTAATGAGATTCTTAACTCTTTCTGAGTGCAGATTGTCCATAGTTCCTCAAAAGTGGGGGATTCTTTCCATCTATTGAGACCTGAAGAAAATGAAATCCAAGTAAGTGGCAACCCTAGAAGGATTGTGATGATCACAATTTCTTTGTCTGTCACCATTTTATCAATGGAAAGAAGATCATCTCTTATTATTTATATCTTCACAAAGAAAGTGGCTACAATATCTTCCTTGGTCATCTTAGTAGTCCTTCGCTCATTTTTCAAGCTTGCCATTTTTCCAATGTTCTTGATGGTAAATATTTTTGACAAGGCTTCATATATTTCCTGGGTATGATCAATGTTTTATATGAAGGGAATAAGGTTTTCCTTTATGCCTTCAACCATTATATTCATAATCACTAATTCCAATTATTTGAATTTACCTTATCTGCATCACTTGAGTCTTCTGTAGGCTTCTTCACTTTTCCCTTTACCAAATCTAAGACCTTGTTCTTTTCAAGTATGGGGTCAATCCTCTTTTTCAAAGATCTAAAGTGTGAAGCTGCTTCAAGCTTTTTCTCTCCATTGATAATGTTAGGCATATTCCTTGAAGGTAGTGAAAACTTCTTTCCTTTAACGAGTTTCCTGTAATGGACTTCTTATGTTTCCTTGATCAATTCCTTAAGACTACATTTTCATTCTTTCTTCACCAAAGCTCTGAAACCATTTTAGAGAATCATAAAGGAATAAATTTTCTATTGTACTTGTGATGTTATTTAATTATTTTTATATTCTTATTGTCTTCTTTCTTCTTAGTTCATCAAGAAAATATCAAAGCAAAAGCACATAGATCAAGGACACTAGATATAGGCCATTAGCTAGGGAAAAACCCCACTCTAGGGGAAAAAAAAGTCCATAATTCTTCCTTCAATAGTAATCTTGAGACTCAATACCTTTACTTGGACTTCCTCCACACCAATTCAGCCTTCATTTTGATCCTACCTCAATATGGCAACAAAAACAACAAAAAAGAACTATGTAGTACTTCCTTCAATCTTGGAACTTTGACCTTGCTTTTCTAACTTCGATCTTGGAGGAAAGACTTCGATCTTGCTTCTAGGACTTCGATTTTGACCCAATAAAACTTCTCAAGGCAAAAATTCCCAACAAAATCAACTTCGACCTATTCTTATATTAGTAGCAGCAACATGTAACAACAAAACAATGGGGGACTTCAGTCTTCCAATCTAGAACATATGAGAGAGAGATTGAAACACAAAAATTTTATTTTGTTCTTCAATCCTTTAGCTTGTCCAAACTCGCACTTCTTTTGACCCCTTCCTTGACTTCGCACTTTTTCCCTTGCAGCAACAGATATCGAATTTCTGTGTGAGAGAGTTGTGTCCAAATGGATTCGATCACCCTGTATTTATGGGCTTGTGATGTGCTCGAATTTCTAGGCTGGAGGGTGACTTGATCACTTGAAGGCCAACTCGATGTGGAGGCTCCATAAACCATATTCGACTCAATACTTGACCTAATTACATGATTCAAAAGCCCAATATGGGTCAATTTAATTATGTAATGACTATATAAAGTCATAATAAATCCTAGAAGTCCACAATGGGGACTTTGACCTATAATAATATGACCCAAGCATGAAACCCATTCTTTAATAAGTCAAATAATATTAATATAAAATTGTTTTCTTTATTATTTTGACAAGTACATTAAATATTGATTCAAATACAATTTATGAAGACCGTAATTAGTTACAATCTACAACATAGGGTCTTAGAATATCCGACACTACCAACTAAAATGCCTTAACAAACTCCTTTGCACAACAGAATAAATACAACAGTAAATCAATACATGCACAAATAGAAAACTTTTTATATTTTTTCAATAACCCAGTAGTCTATATTATCAATCTGTTATACAATAGCCTATGGCTCCTATACTAGCGATCATGGCTCTCATACAATCACCGATACAAGAAATATAAAGTAGGATTTTGTGTCAGTACTTCGATAACCAATCTACCTTGAACAAGACAACTCATAACCTACTTGTTGATGTGGTGCCCCTTATCCCTTTCAGTCCAAGTGTCTTGAACACATATGATGATCCTTTTGTTGTCGTTTCACAACTTTTCCTCTATCAATGGTATTTCTCCTTTACGTCACTGAACACGACTCCAATCTACCCTCTATTTGATCATTAGTCCTTGAAAAAATAAACACATAGGGTCTTCTTACAAGTTGTTCACAACTCCATTTGTGAAAAAATCCTTGAGTGCCCATTACTGCTCCTCAACTCTTAGGGACTTCTTCTCTCTATTGCCTTCTTGTGTTGCTCTAATGAGGAAAACTTAGGGCATGGAGGGCTGCCCTCTATCACTACAAGATGTCCTTTTCTTCAACAAACTTGGGATCTATTAACACTCAAACTAGTAGGTGTACTAGGAGGGGATCCTATGGAACAACTACTAGGTCAAGGGGAAACAATGGAGCGATAATCCACTGTCACCTCAACTAAATCTCCCTACTCTTTACATACTTTCATTGATGGGAGGAGACCTAGTATAAAGGGGAATAACTATATGGATGGATCAATAAGAGGATAAGGAGTGATTCTTAAGGCCTATTCACAAGAGAGACTCAATTATATAGCTTTCTTGCTTGGGAAGCAAGGTGGTATGCTCTTTAGGAACCGCTATGAGGATTCTTGAGGCTAGGGTTTGGGAATATATCTTTTAAAGGTGATTCCTTGGTTGGAAAATCCTTATGGAGAATGGGCCTTTATGTGATCTTTATGAAATTAGAGTTATAAATTTGTAGGACCACAAAGGAAAAAGTGGAGCCAAAATTAGGTCAAGGATATGGAGTTGATAAACGAAAGAGGGGCTTGACCTTATTACGGAAGAGAAGAGGATCAAAGGAAAAATTTTCTTTTGAGGATTGAATTCAATGATCCTAATGAGGAGACTAGCCAAGGAAAACCTAGGGCAAGAAATGGTCCTTGAGCTAGGGCTTGCTATATCTCGGGATCCCACCATAATAATTGCTTCAAATGTGGAGGGCCTCTTGAGGAAAACCTAATGTAGTTATGGACCAAAAACCGAGGTGTTTTGATGGCTAAAATGAGATTTACTTGATGTCCTCAGTGACCTATGGTGGCTAGGCCTAAAAAAAGAGAGAGATGAGGCAAGAAAAATAAGAATTTAGGTGATCACCAATGGTGTATTAGTGTCTTGCCTTTGGGAGAGATGGAGTCAAGATGAACTTGCAATTTGGAGGGACTATACCCAATCAAGGAGACCTATAGACAATTCAAATGGCGATTATGGCATGAGAGTAGCTACGAGAAGATTATATACTTTGATATGCAATAATTGATGACTTATCAAGCTATTTTAAACAAATATAACCTCTAGGAACATTCACCCATTCGTACACAAAACACACAATGACGCAGCGCTTCAAAATACCAAAATTTCCACAATTTCACATAGAATAGTAGTACATTTCAGACCTATATAACGAAAATACCAACAACATTCATGTGACAAAGTAAATAACAAGAATAATCATGAAAACGATCACCTACATGTACCATGAGTCTATCCAATCATTAAATTATGTTAATAATGAAGCTCCAAGTCTAAGAATATAGAATCCAAACATCAAAATTCATTCCATGAAACTAAACTCGTCCTCAAAAAGGGAACGTGAAATTCTCACAAGAGCTAAGAACCCAATCAAAGTGATGATGAGAGAAATGAATCACCTCTCATCTATTTATACCATCTCTAATGAGTCTGATTTTCCTAATTGTCATAATTAAGCCAAAAATAATAAAATAATGTGCAATAATAACATCCCTTCGTGACAAACCCACCAAGATAGCTCAATAACATAAAAATAAGCCTCTCAAGGGGGAATAATGTTTAATAAGATGAGTCGTTGGGCCTTTGAGGAGGCATAAATGTTAGAAAATGTGAAAGGCATAAATACTTTCTCTTGTTGATAATTATTTGTGATATTATTATGTTCTTATTTGCTTCTTTATCTTGTTTTCATCAAGCAATTATCAAAGCCAAAACATGAAGATCATGGAAACTAGATGTAGGCACCTAAATAGGGTAAAACTCTTCCTTTAGTAATTCTAATGAGATAGACCAGGACCTTACACCTACAAACTTTCCTCCACCAATTCAACCTTCCAATGAGATACAAGAACCTTCAATAGTCTCTTCTTGTCAAGAAACTATAGCCTGACATTAACCCAACAATTTTCCCCACAACTTCACTAAAATTTCGACCTAGCTTCAAAATTTTGGCCTCCCAGCAAATGCAAAATTTGGCCCTCTAGCAACACCATAACTTTGCACGTGTGGAATAGGAGGGAGAAATTTCGATTTCTTGATCAAGATGATGACCTCCTTCTTCTTTGCTAGATTCTTCCTTCTTGTCCCTTGAGTTTCACACCCTTTTCTTTCTAATAATTTTCAGTACGAACTTGAGTGGTTTCTCCAAATGAGGTCAAGTTGCTACTTTTATATAGCGTTTTTTCCCCTCAGATTAGGCTGAGTTGTCCAGTTTGAGGCCGACTTGGTGGAGGAGGCCTAGACGACCTAATTTACATGAAAATAAACTTATTTCTTGACAAAAAAATCCCAAGAAATGTTCTTTACATTATGACATGGACAAGGATACTTGACATAAGCCATATAAGATTGCAATGGAGGCTTTGACCTATAAATAATTTACCCAAGCATGAAATTGATGCTTTAATAAGTCAATTTCTTTTTCTTTCTTTTGATAAATAAATTACATCATGATTCAAATACAATTATGAAGACCAATACTAGTTACATTCTTCAACACTCCCTCTTAACTAAGGATGTATTCATAATTAAATATATATAGAGGTACATGGAAGATCTCCAAAATGAACTACAAAGAGTTCTAGCACACTTAGTGTTGTAGAATAGAAACCTGACTAGGGTATTCTATCTGGGTGGTACTAAGATGGACTCAAGCTTTCAGGAAGTCTAGGTACCATCAGGCTTACTTGCTAACCATCAACCTAGGGATCTAGGTGCGTATCCAAGGTCGAAATTCCATGACCAATGCCACCCTCCCTCTTCGGGATCTATACATCAACATATAGGACGACTAGATGTCCTCCCAAGCACACACCATTAGATGCTTCAACTCTCCCTTTCAAACTAGATATATCTATATGCTTTCAGAGTGTTCAACCTTCTTATGGAGAGATTTAGTTGTAAAAACACAACCCCAATCAATAATAAACTTTCAAATATACATACAAGTAAACACAAACCTTCGGGGTCATATTTTCAAATGCTTCTTAACTCATCATTAAGCTATCCATATTCAATTTGTGGGAAGCTTTATTTTTCTTTAATTTCTTAAATAACACCATGAAATCATCAATACATTGTAGCACTTTCATTCATTCTCCAATTTATTCTTCAAGGTATCTATCATGACTATCATAATATGCCCTCCCTCTCAAATGGGGAGATGTACTCTTTATTCTATCTAGGCACCCTCTTAACTTAGTGAGATCAACTTCTTCCTTGTTTTATAAGATCGAATAACCTTTCATGGCTTCATTCCTTGATCATCATCATTCATATGCTTCCTTCATCATGCTTATGCAAACATATTTATTATCTTGAAGATTATTTACCTAGAGAAATTTAATAGCAAGTAAAACCAAATACAAATATACAGAAGCATGAAACTATATTAAAATCATGTCAATACTATAGTAGAAGCATTAAAATTTAGACATAAAACAACTAAACCTAGTTAGGTTCAAGAGACACATATTTTTACATACTAGACATTAACTTCTTGCTAGGGTTTTTGTCATAAACGCTAGACTTCATCATCAAGACTTCAAGAAACTCAATCAAGATACCAGTATCATTATATATAAGGCCTGACTATTAATTTTAGAGATATATGAAAAATTCTACCATGACTTAATGTAAACCCTATATTACATCTTCAAGAAACAAAGCCTTAAATATCAGTGATTTAATAAAAATCCAATCATAGTACTATCTAAGGTTTCAACAATATGCTTTTACATGAAACAATTCTACTAGGTGATGCAGGGAAAACCCTGTAAACCCAGAATCTTCACACAAAGTATGCATATATAAATGCAGCTCCAAATCTTTGCCCAAATAAGACTCCTTCTGGGCAATTTCACACACCTCAATTGCGGAAGCTCCTCAACTGTATGGATTAAAAATCGTAAACTCAACACAAAATTTTGGATTCAATTTATTAAATCCCCACAACTTCCACGCCTTAATTAAATGCATAGCATACTTGACCAACACCCATATATGAATTCCAATCTTGATAAAACCAAGTACCAAGATAAAGCCATGTTTAAAAGTTCAACTGGAAAATTAATGCCACTGCATATCGATTTTATGCATTCCAATATTAATGAAGTTTTATATGAAACTTCACGCAAACACCACCATAACTTAATCCGTTCGATCACCTACAAGGTATCAACTTATGGACCGCGCCTTCGTGCATTCAACTATACAATGCGGTCAGCAATCTGCGCCTCCATTTCAACTCACAGATTCACAATGCGCCTTCGCCCATTTCCAAGGTTCCGCTCTTCAGCTCGGAGTTTCATCTCAGCATTTATGTAGATTTCTCTAGCGCTGGTTTGTATTACTTCTAAATGAGTTGCGCTTTTGTTTATGCTTCAAAAATTCACTACGCACCCAAAATTGCTCAGGTTTAAATCGCTTGTGATCACTCCATTCTCTTTAAAGATCATTGGTCGGCTTCTATCTTCCGTTTTTGCTCCGCTTGCAACTCTGAATTCTCACTGTGGCTTATTTAGCTCCTAATTTTGTGCTTGCTTCTCCATATTGACACTGTGGATTGTTCACTGGTGTGATTCAACAAAAAATATTAGTTCCAATGAAATTCAAAATAAATATACAGATTTCTTATTGCAAAACCTCCGCGCCTTCTTGCCGTTGACTTATAAGTCAGATCCGGTCTTATGCCTTATTTCAGAACTCGCTTTATTGCAAACCGACCCTTTCTCCTGCGGCTTCCTTTGTAACTCATACAGAAGGTAGAGTAAATCTTTACATCCTAAGTTCATCTTAACTTGGCATCAATTTCTTCAACAAACTGAAAATCAACTCACACGATTTCTCAGGACTTGAATTCAGCCTTTGACAAATTCGCTCAAACATTAACTATCAAACTGCATCCAAACGCATTTTCCAAAGTCTTCCACTAGACTTTAACTACGCTCCTGGTTTAGCTTTGGCTCCTTCGAGTCCATCCTTCTCAATTTACAGCTACTGACCATTCATCCTTAAGTGTAGAATCGAATTTCAATTCGATTTCTAAATTCCTTTCATGGGATTTAACACATGTAATTTCTTCCTTTCGCCGCATAATCCAACAAGAACTAATTATTTGTCAACAGGGATTTTAAAGGATCTGTAACCTGATTTCTATACTTTAAATGACTCTGCGATGCACTCCGACTCTTCAATTGATGGAATACCCTTCTGCACATTCGAGTTATACCAACCACCGTATTCAATAATATATGTAGATATCAGTTTTGAAGTTAATTCTTCATTCAATCTTGATATATCAAACGCCAGGGTTAAAACCAATTCAATTGAAAATTACAATATCGATATTAATTAATATCGATTTCTCCAACTATGTATAGTACCTCATATAAGAACCTATTTCGAGTTTTCACATGTCTATTAAAATCAAGTATATTTACACAGAATCAAATTCAACAATGCTCATGTAACTCAAAAGTCAAATCCCACATATATACATATAAGCAAACAATTACAAAGAAGCTCTTATCCATGGCTTGATTTTCAAATCAATGGCCCTTTTACAAAAGCCCGTAGGCTTACAAAATTTGCTGTCCAACCCACACCTCTAATCACTCTATCTTCCCCTGCTCTATTTTGCCTTTGAGGCATATTAATTTATACAAATTTAATTGAACCAATTTTGGTTCACATCCCTTAAATAACTCAACAAATCCTCAAATATCTCAACACCCCTAAAATCTAGATTTTTATCCCTAAAACCTTGAAACTAAATCTAAATTAGGCTCATAATTATCTCTTAGATATCTCTCATCTAATTTCTCTCATGTTTTCCAGTTATTTGGAAACATTTACAAATTCTCACATATAATTAATTAAAAATATAATTTAATCACTCAAAAATAATATTAATATTTACATGAATTTAATATTTCCTCACAAACATGAGACCCCTAGGTTTAATAAAAATACAAAGTACTTTTCCGAGCTAATGCTCCTGCATCAGACTCCCAAGGTTGAAAATGATCATGATCTCCTGATCATGCGTCTCAAATATTTGTCCACCTGGATCCCACACTTTGTTCTGTAACTTACCATCAATTTCTATTGTTTGCTGCTTTTCTCCAGGTCTCCATATCTTATGCTGTCTTTCTCCACTCGCTGCACTTTCACAATCTGTCTCCGTCTTCATTTTTTTGCTGCTGCTTCTCTTCCTTGCTGATGTCTTCCTCTGAGACACTTTCAACATGATTCTTCTGATTAATTCAAATTCTCGGTCCAATAAATCTCCAGATTGCCGATTTCTTGTTGCCTATTGAGCTCTTACTCGCTCAGTTCTTTCTTGTTTAGTTCTTACTCGCTCAATCTTTACTTGTTCAGTTCTTACTTCTATGCTTGTTTCCGTTCTTACCTTCTCGTTTCTTACTGCCACCCAATCATCCATGCCCTCTTGTTTTCTGAAACAGAAAACTTCTTCTCCGCCTTCTCCTATCAGCAACTTACTGGACTGGTACATTGTGTACTCTCTTCTTCTATTTTCATCACTCTGCATCTGCAATTCCCAATCCTGAAATTGAGATTCTTTCTACATTGAATTTTGACTATTCAGCATACTTTCCAGCAACATAACGTCCTCATCCCATGGATTTGAAATTTCCACAGAATTCTCGTCTTTCTCCTTCATTCGACTACTCAACTGAGTCAAATGTTCTTCAGTACCTGCAATAACACCTGCATTCACAAAGAAATTGTTAAAACAAAAATCATAAGGCAGGAGTGCCTTGTCCTCCTTTACTAGCATTTCAGTATGTTGTCTTGAATTCTCCTCCACTATCAGCACATCAGTATGCTGATCCAAAATTTTCAAAGAATTCTCTAAAGAATTCCCAAGACTATCAACAAGTCTTCTTTCCTTCACACCATCTGCCTCCGTGATGTCTTTCTTCTCTTGTTCACTATACTGAACTCTTTCTTCTGCTGCAATCTCCCTGTCATACTCTGAATTTACCAACAAATATTCCAACAATGCAATTTCTCTGTGGCATGGCTGAAGCATTTCACCATCACTTAGAGTCCCTGCATTCACACACAAGCTTTCAGTTTGAAAACTACAAGTTTCAACAGTCTCAACTGTTGGTTCATATACCGTCTCTTCAAGCTGGTCCTCTTCTTCATTCACAAGAACTTCCTCTTGTATTGTAACAGCTTCAAGTACAAACACATCATTGCTTCCCTTTCTAGAGTATTCATCTTCTGAAAGATTATTTTCCATACTTGTGACAGCTTCACAAGATTGCGCATCCTTCTCATTAAAACCTGTAATCACATCACAATTTTCAGCTACAAAAATACAAGATTTTACATTATCCAGCTGATCTGGATTTTCCCAATAGTTCAAGAAATCATCAATGATCTCCTCCTCTGTTTCATCAATGGAAACCACAACTTTCAACTCAGCTACTCTGAGTTGTGTACACCCCAACTGTACATCCATCATCTGCTCGAGCTCCCTCAGCTCTTCTATTAACTGCATGTTTATCTATTGATCTCTTTTCTGTTGTAGTCTCTGCCACTTTACTCTCTTCCTCATGGTCCAACCATGTCTCTGGTATTTCATATTTTCTCGTAACAATTTCATCAATAACTCAAGATGAACTGCTATCTCAGCTTTCTCTTTCTCATACTCTTCATCAGCCAACTGCTGTCTTATGCCATTTGCCTTGGCATCTTCTTGCGCCCTCTCTCTACTGTGGCCTCTCTCTGAACCTCTGCTCTCTCCTTTATGACTTTCAGTAGTCATCTCCTTCGCCATGAGTTTCTCACCCATGAGTTGCACCAAGCCTCTGCAACAGCAAGCTCTCCTGCTGCCACTTACCTCACCAATCCCTTCCTCCGGATCTAGTCTTTTGGTAATCACCGGTCCTCTGCTGGAACCCTTTGAGCATTTCTTCACTGCTCCTTCAGGATTCACTCATCTGCAACTTTATTCAACCTCTATTGAATCTTCAGGTTCTGCCACTCTCTCTTAGAATCCCTTGCTGGACTCTTTCATCACTGCACTCCATCTGATCTGCTTCTTCCTGCTGAGACTTCTTTCACCTGCTTGCAATCTGAATTATGCAAACAACTTTCAAACCAGAGTCAAATATCATCTGAAAACTCACCTTCAAGATCCTGTTGATCTCGCTTCACTTCTCAACTGCATTGCATCCCCGTGCTGCAATCTTCATTAGTTTCAAAATCTGACATTTATGCAATTAACTCAATTTTAAAAACTTAAATCTTCACCCCGAGCTATTCCAGCTTTGATACCAAAATGATGGAGGGAAAACCCTGCAAACCCAGAATCTTCACACAAAGTATGCATATATAAATGCATCTCGAAATCTTTGCCCAAATAAGACTCCTTCTCAGCAATTTCACACACCTCAATTGCGAAAGCTCCTCAACTGTATGGATTAAAAATCGTAAACTCAACACAAAATTTCGGATTCAATTTATTAAATCCCCACAACTTCCACGCCTTAATTAAATGCATAACATACTTGACCAACACCCATATATGAATTCCAATCTTGATAAAACCAAGTACCAAGATAAATCCATGTTTAAAAGTTCAACTAGCAAATTAATGCCACTGCATATCGATTTTATGCATTCCAATATTAATGAATTTTTATATGAAACTTCACGCAAACACCACCATACCTTAATCCGTTCGATCACCTACAAGGTATCAACTTATGGACCGTGCCTTTGTGCATTCAACTATACAATGCGGTAAAAAATATGCGCCTCCATTTCAACTTACAGATTCACAATGCGCCTTCGCCCATTTCCAAGGTTCCGCTCTTTAGCTCGGAGTTTCGTCTCATCGTTTATGTAGATTTCTCCAGCGCTGGTTTGTATTAGTTCTAAATGAGTTGCACTTTTTTTTCTGCTTCAAAAATTCACTACGCACCCAAAATTTCTCAGGTTTGAATCGCTTGCGATCACTCCATTCTCTTTAAAGATCATTGGAAGGCTTCTATCTTCCGTTTTTGCTCTACGTGCAACTCTGAATTCTCACTGTGGCTTATTTAGCTCCTTTTGTGCTTGCTTCTCCATCTTGACACTGTGGATTGTTCACTAGTGTGATTCAGAAAAAAAGATTAGTTCCAATCAACTTCAAAATAAATATACAGATTTCTTATTGCAAAACCTCATACAGAAGGTAGAGTAAATCTTACAGAAGGTAGAGTAAATATTTATGTCCTCAGTTCATCTTCACTTGGCATCGATTTCTTCAACAAACTGACAATCGAATCACACGATTTCTCAAGACTTGAATTCAGCCTTTGAAAAATTCGCTCAAACATTAACTATCAAACTGCATCCAAACGCATTTGCCGAAGTCTTCCACTAGACTTTAACTACGCTCCTGGTTTAGCTTTGGCTCCTTCGAGTCCATCCTTCTCAATTTACAACTACTGACCATTCATCCTTAAGCGTAGAATCAAATTTCAATTCGATTTCTAAATTCCTTTCATGGGATTTAACACATGTAATTTCTTCCTTTCGCCGCATAATCCAACAAGAACTAATTATTTGTCAACAGGGATTTTAAAGGATCTGTAACCCGATTTCTGTACTTTAAATGACTCTGCGATGCACTCCTACTCTTCAATTGATGGAATACCCTTCTGCACATTCGAGTTATACCAACCACAATATTCAATAATATATGTAGATATCAGTTTTGCAGTTAATTCTTCATTCAATCCTGATATATCAAACGCGAGGGTTAAAACCAATTAAATTGACAATTGCAATATCGATATTAATTAATATCGATTTCTCCAACTATGTATATTACCTCATATAAGAACCTATTTCAGATTTTTCATATGTCTATTAAAATCAAGTATATTTACACAGAATCAAATTCAACAATGCTCATGTAACTCAAAAGTCAAATCCCACATATATACATATAAGCAAACAATTACAAAGAAGCTCTTATCCATGGCTTGATTTTCAAATCAATGGCCCTTTTACAAAAGCTCGTAGGCTTACAAAATTTGCTGTCCAACCCACACCTCTAATCACTCTATCTTCTCCTGCTCTATTTTGCCTTTGAGGCATATTAATTTATACAAATTTAATTGAACCAATTTTGGTTCACATCCCTTAAATAACTCAACAAATCATCAAATATCTCAACACCCCTAAAATCTAGATTTTTATCCCTAAAACCTTGAAACTAAATCTAACTTAGGCTCATAATTATCTCTTAGATATCTCTCATCTAATTTCTCTCATGTTTTCCAGTTATTTGGAAACATTTACAAATTCTCACATATAATTAATTAAAAATATAATTTAATCACTCAATAATAATATTAATATTTACATGAATTTAATATTTCCTCACAAACATGAGACCCCTAGGTTTAATAAAAATACAAAGTAATTTTCCGAGCTAATGCTCCTGCATCAGACTCCCAAGGTTGAAAATGATCATGATCTCCTGATCATGCGTCTCAAATATTTGTCCGCCTGGATCCCACACTTTGTTCTGTAACTTATCATCAATTTCTGTTGTTTGCTGCTTTTCTCCAGGTCTCCATATCTTATGCTGTCTTTCTCCACTCGCTGCACTTTCACAATCTGTCTCCGTCTTCATTTTGTTGCTGTTGCTTCTCTTCCTAGCTGATGTCTTCCTCTGAGACACTTTCAACATGATTCTTCTGATTAATTCAATTTCTCGGTCCAATAAATCTATAGATTTCCGATTTCTTGCTTCCTGTTGAGCTCTTACTCGCTCAGTTCTTACTTGTTCAGTTCTTACTCGCTCAGTCTTTACTTGTTCAGTTCTTACTTCTATGCTTGTTTCCATTCTTACCTTCTCATTTCTTACTACCACCCAATCATCCATGCCCTCTTGTTTTCTGAAACAGAAAACTTCTTCTCCGCCTTCTCCTATCAGCAACTTACTAGACTGGTACATTGTGTACTCTCTTCTTCTATCTTCATCACTCTGCATCTGCAATTCCCAATCCTGAAATTGAGATTATTTCTACATTGAATTTTGACTATTCAGCATCCTTTACAGAAACATAACATCCTCATCCCATGGATTTGAAATTTCCACAGAATTCTCGTCTTTCTCCTTCATTCGACTACTCAACTGAGTCAAATGTTCTTCAGTACCTACAATAACACCTGCATTCACAAAGCACTTGTTAAAACAAAAATCATAAGGCAGCAGTGCCTTGTCCTACTTTACCAGCATTTCAGTATGCTGTCTTGAATTCTCCTCCACTATCAGCACATCAGTATGCTGATCCAAATTTTTCAAAGAATTCTCTAAAGAATTCCCAAGACTATCAACAAGTCTTCTTTCCTTCACACCATCTGCCTCCATGATGTCTTTCTTCTCTTGTTCACTGTACTGAACTCTTTCTTCTGCTGCAATATCCCTGTCATACTCTGAATTTACCAAAAAATATTCCAACAATACAATTTCTCTGTGGCATGGCTGAAGCATTTCACCATCACTTACAGTCCTTGCATTCACACACAATCTTTCAGTTTGAAAACTACAAGTTTCAACAGTCTCAACTGTTGGTTCATATACCGGCTCTTCAAGCTGATCCTCTTCTTCATTCACAAGAACTTCCTCTTGTATTGTAACAGCTTCAAGTACAAAAACATCACTGCTTCCCTTTCTAGAGTATTCATCTTCTGAAAGATTCTTTTCCATACTTGTGACAGCTTCACAAGATTGCGCATCCTTCTAATTAAAACCTGTAATCACATCATAATTTTCAGCTACAAAAATACAATATTTTACATTATCCAGCTGATCTGGATTTTCCCAATAGTTCAAGAAATCATCAATGATCTCCTCCTCTGTTTCATCAATGGAAACCTCAAATTTCAACTCAGCTACTCTGAGTTGTGTACACCCCAACTGTACATCCATCATCTGCTCGAGCTCCCTCAGCTCTTCTATTAACTGCATGTTTATCTATTGATCTCTTTTCTGTTGTAGTCTCTGCCACTTTACTCTCTTCCTCATGGTCCAACCATGTCTCTGGTCTTTCATATTTTCTCGTAACAATTTCATCAATAACTCAAGATGAACTGCTATCTCAGCTTTCTCTTTCTCATACTCTTCATCAGCCAACTGCTGTCTTATGCCATTTGCCTTGGCATCTTCTTGCTCCCTCTCTCTACTGTGGCCTCTCTCTGAACCTCTGCTCTCTCCTTTATGACTTTCAGTAGTCATCTCCTTCGCCATGAGTTTCTCACCCATGAGTTGCACCAAGCCTCTGCAACAGCAAGCTCTCCTGCTGCCACGTACCTCACCAATCCCTTCCTCCGGATCTAGTCTTTTGGTAATCACCGGTCCTCTGCTGGAACCCTTTGAGCATTTCTTCACTGCTCCTTCAGGCTTCACTCATCTGCAACTTTATTCAACCTCTGTTGAATCTTCAGGTTCTGCCACTCTCTCTTAGAATCCCTTTTTGGACTCTTTCATCACTGCACTCCATCTGATCTGCTTCTTCCTGCTGAGACTTCTTTCACCTGCTTGCAATCTGAATTCTGCAAACAACTTTCAAACCAGAGTCAAATATCATCTGAAAACTCACCTTCAAGATCCTGTTGATCTCGCTTCACTTCTCAACTGCATTGCATCCCCGTGCTGCAATCTTCATTAGTTTCAAAATCTGACATTTATGCAATTAACTCAATTTTAAAAACTTAAATCTTCACCCCGAGCTATTCCAGCTTTGATACCAAAATGATGGAGGGAAAACCCTGCAAACCCAGAATCTTCACACAAAGTATGCATATATAAATGCATCTCGAAATCTTTGCCCAAATAAGACTCCTTCTCAACAATTTCACACACCTCAATTGCGAAAGCTCCTCAACTGTATGGATTAAAAATCGTAAACTCAACACAGAATTTCGGATTCAATTTATTAAATCCCCACAACTTCCACACCTTAATTAAATGCATAGCATACTTGACCAACACCCATATATGAATTCCAATCTTGATAAAACCAAGTACCAAGATAAATCCATGTTTAAAAGTTCAACTGGCAAATTAATGCCACTGCACATCGATTTTATGCATTCCAATATTAATGAAGTTTTATATGAAACTTCACGCAAACACCACCATACCTTAATCCATTCGGTCACCTACAAGGTATCAAATTATGGACCGCGCCTTTGTGCATTCAACTATACAATGCAGTCAACAATCTGCACCTCCATTTGAACTCACAGATTGACAATGCGCCTTCGCCCATTTCCAAGGTTCCACTCTTCAGCTCAGAGTTCCGTCTCAGCGTTTATGTAGATTTCTCCAGCACTGGTTTGTATTACTTCTAAATGAGTTGCACTTTTGTTTCTACTTCAAAACTTCACTACGCACCCAAAATTGCTCAGGTTTGAATCGCTTGCGATCACTCCATTCTCTTTAAAGATCGTTGGACAGCTTCTATCTTCCGTTTTTGCTCTGTGTGCAACTCTGAATTCTCACTGTGGCTTATTTAGCTCCTTTTGTGCTTGCTTCTCCATCTTGACACTGTGGATTGTTCACTGGTGTGATTCAACAAAAAAGATTAGTTCCAATCAACTTCAAAATAAATATACAGATTTCTTATTGCAAAACCTCTGCGCCTTCTTGCCGTTGACTTATAAGTTAGATCCACTCTTATGCCTTATTTCAAAACTCGCTTTATTGCAAATCGACCCTTTCTCCTGCGGCTTCCTTTGTAACTCATACAGAAGGTAGATTAAATCTTTACGTCCTCAGTTCATCTTCACTTGGCATCGATTTCTTCAGCAAACTGACAATCGACTCACACGATTTCTCAGGACTTGAATTCAGCCTTTGACAAATTCGCTCAAACATTAACTATCAAAATGCATCCAAACGCATTTTCCAAAGTATTCCACTAGAATTTAACTGCGCTCCTGGTTTAGCTTTGGCTCCTTCGAGTCCATCCTTCTCAATTTACAACTACTGACCATTCATCCTTGAGCATAGAATCGAATTTCAATTCGATTTCTAAATTCCTTTCACGGGATTTAACACATGTAATTTCTTCCTTTCGCCGCATAATCCAACAAGAACTAATTGTTTGTCAACAGGGATTTTAAAGGATCTGTAACCTGATTTCTGTACTTTAAATGACTCTGTGATGCACTCCGACTCTTCAATTGATGGAATACCCTTCTGCACATTCGAGTTATACCAACCACCGTATTCAATAATATATGTAGATATCAGTTTTGCATTTAATTCTTCATTCAATCTTGATATGTCAAACGCCAGGGTTAAAACCAATTCAATTGACAATTGCAATATCGATATTAATTAATATCGATTTCTCCAACTATGTATAGTACCTCATATAAGAACCTATTTCAGAGTTTTCATATGTCTATTAAAATCAAGTATATTTACACAGAATCAAATTCAACAATGCTCATGTAACTCAAAAGTCAAATCCCACATATATACATATAAGCAAACAATTACAAAGAAGCTCTTATCCATGGCCTGATTTTCAAATCAATGGCCCTTTTACAAAAGCCCA
Source organism: Pinus albicaulis (assembly GCA_034641835.2). Lineage (NCBI taxonomy): Eukaryota > Viridiplantae > Streptophyta > Pinopsida > Pinales > Pinaceae > Pinus > Pinus albicaulis. The sequence continues at coordinate 52,676 of JAXQQM020075125.1, forward strand.
TAGGTTTACAAACTTTGTTGTCCAACCCACACCTCTAATCACTCTATCTTCCCCTGCTCTATTTTGCCTTTGAGGCATATTAATTTATACAAATTTAATTGAACCAATTTTGGTTCACATCCCTTAAATAACTCAACAAATCCTCAAATATCTCAACACCCCTAAAATATAGATTTTTATCCCTAAAACCTTGAAACTAAATCTATCTTAGGCTTTATGATTATCTCTTAGATATCTGTCATCTAATTCCTCTCATGTTTTCCAATTATTTGGAAACATTTACAAATTCTCACATACAATTAATTAAAAACATAATTTAATCACTCAAAAATAATATTAATATTTACATGAAATTAATATTTTCTCAAAAACATGAGACCCCTAGGTTTAATAAAAATACAAGGTATTTTTCCGAGCTAATGCTCCTGCATCACTAGGGTTTTTTTCAAACCCTACACTAAATCATATCGAAAACAATATCATATCCTACAATATCAATCTCTACTAGAGCTTTACAGACCCTAGGTTTCACAAACTAAAACATGAACAATAAAAATTAGGACAACATACTCGCATATACATATCTTGGATGCATTTCACTTTAATATATACTAGGTAAACCCAAGACACAAACATTAATACATCGAAGTTAGAAGTACAACAATTTTCCTTCCAATATAGGGTTTTAATCAAACATATGAACATACACATAGGGATTCATTCTTGAGATCTTACTACAACTATCAGAAGTGTTTTAGCTTATAATCCCTAAATTACCAAACCCTAAAGATCTAGTGTTTCAATACATGACTGAGATATTGATAGAAAACCCTAAAGGGCTAGGGTTTCTAGATTTCATCGACAACCCTAAGTATACTAGGGTTTCATGATCAATATTGACACACCCTTAGGTTAGGGTTTGACAGTGAACCATATAGGGTTCCATAATAATGATCAAATGATAATATAATGAGGGTATATTCAATCTTATGATTAATCATCCTAACAAGAATATTTGTGATTCAACACCCTAGAAATAATGATGTCAGTAATGTAAAACAAAATTTAAAAATGAAGAATGATCGTACCTTTTACATGAATAGATATTTATAACAAATCTTATAGTCTAAGACATACCTTTGAGTTGATTATTAAAAAACCTTATAAGATATCATTTCTTGAAGGGCTTCCTTTGCAACATAAATTCTTCCATGCTTTTAAGTTTATCCTTTGAAGTCTCCTCCATATCCCTAGAGTATCCAACAAGCTTTCCTATCTAAGGAAAATATAAATAAAAAATTTATTAGCATATAATATAAACAAATATTGTTGTGAGGATGAAACCAAACATAAAAATATGAAACAAATAAAAATATACTTATCTTTGGTAAAATGGTGAAGGCTCCCTCTTAATCCAATCTTGAGGGATACCTACAACTTATCAAAATAATTAAGAAAGTGTTCTTAACACAACATGTTAGACCTTCAAATTCTAGAAATCAAAACATAAAGTAAAACCATACAAAACTAATAAGGATATGTAGGATAGGACATAGTAGTATAAGTCCTTGACTTTTGAGTCCTCAGTATTTTTCTTCTTTTGTGGTGCTTATTCGATAATATTTTCTTGATCCTCATCTCCCTTCTTATTTCATGGATTCTCAAGACAATGGATTTTATAGTGACCCATCTTATGGAAATTATAGCATTAAATTTTTTATAGGTAAATTTCTTCTTTGGCCTTTTGAACTTCTTGAAGGTTTCCTTCTTCTTGTGATGATCATAATAGGCATTAGAGATGATTCTTATTCATCATCCTCCTTGTTGTTTACTAACAATACTTGATATTCTTCTTGATTGCATTCATTCCACATTTACTTAAATGTTTGTGTGTCCTTCCAACTGTTAAGTCCAGCTGCAAAGGAACTCCAAGATTTTGGTAGTCCTAGAAGATAAGTAATTACAAGCTCCTTTTCTAGGAAAAATTCATCAATTGCTTGCAGTTCATCTCTAATTTTAGATATATTTATAAATTAGGATGACACAATGTCATCTTTTGTCATATTAATTGTCCTTAATTCATTCTTGATAGTTTCTATTTGACCATTGTTCTTTATTGTGAATAGTTTGGAAAGAGTCTAATACATTTCTTGAGCAGAATCTATGTTGGATATGTATGGGATTAGGTTTTCCTTAAACTCCATCCACTATTAGGTTCATAGCCAATATTTTTGTTTCTCTGAAATTTTCTTTCTCTACTTCACTTGATGCATTTGTAGGCTTCTTGATTTTTCCTTAAACAAGATTCACAACTTTGTTCTTTTTCGAGAATAAGATATATCCTCTTTTTCTAGGCCCTCTAGTTAGAAGATCCTTCTAGCTTGTTCTATCCCTTCATTGAATTTTTCATATTGATATCTTCTACTCCTTGTGACTTTACCTTGAAACTCATTATTCTCCTTTCACTAGATCTTCAAAATGTCTAATTCTTCCTTCTTTCACCTTAGCTTAGATACCATGTTAGAAAATCAGAAAGGCAGAAAGATTTTTCTTGTTGATAGTTACTTATGATATTATTATGTTATGTTCTTATTAGCTTCTTTATCTTATTTCCATCAAGAAATCATCAAAGAAAAGACATGAATATCATGGAAACGAGATGTAGGGACTCGACTAAGGCTAAAACCCACATATAGGAAAAAACACAGTAAAAAAATCTTCCTTCAATAATTCAAATGAGATAGACCATGACCTTAGACCTACAAACTTTCCTCCACTAATTCATTCTTCCAGTGAGATACAAAAAACTTCAATAATTTCTTCTTATCCTGCAGCTATAACCCAACATCAACCCAGATTTTTCAGCCCCAACATCACCAGGATTTCAGCCCAAATTTATAATTTCACCCTCCCAACAACTGCCGAATTTTGGCCCTCCAACAACACTCCAAAACTTTACATGTGTGGATTAGGAGAGAAATTTCAATTTCTTGATCAAAATGATGGCCTCCTTCTTCTTAGATTCTTCCTTCTTGTCCCTTGAATTTCACACCCTTTTCTTACCCAGAAGCTGCAATATGAACTTGATGAGTGGTTGCTCTAAATGAGGTTGAATTGCTGCCTTTATATAGTAGTTTATTCCCCTCATATTAGGCCTACTTGTCTAGTTTGAGGCTGACTTGATGGAGAAGGACTATAAGACCTAATTTACATCAAAATATGTTTCTTTCTTGACAAATAAATGCGAAGAAGGGTTCCTTACATTATGACATGGACAAGGATACTTGACATAAACTGTACAGGCCTGCAATGGAGCCTTTGACCTATAAATAATTGACCCAAGCATGGAACCCATGCTTTAATAAGTCAATTTCTTTAATAATAATTTTTTATTTTTGTTTTTATTTTGATAAATAAATTACATCATGATTCAAATACAACTATGAAGATCGATAATAGTTACATTCTTTAACCCTAATGAAGTAAAAAATGTGCAATGGTGAGAAAATGGACTCCAAACATAGTGGATAAGGAGTTGGTCCCTTGTTTTCTGAGCAAGTCCCCATGGTGCTCCCTAGTGGGTGTGGGGGGCACAAGGACATCCTCTGTTGGTCAGCGGTTGTCATTGATGTCAACCCAAGCAGCACCAAGGGCTACCTAAATATTGCATGGGATTTTTGACCTACAAAATTACTATATTCTGGGTCAAGAATGCTTTGGATGGTTTCTTCTTGTCGAGATGTTTCCGTTGATATATGGCACGCCACGTAATTCTTCATGGTTTGAGAGATATTCATGTTTGAAGTTTGTAACCCCAATTAGTGGGCTAAAACCCCATGGGGTTGTGGCATGGGTCATTGAAAAGTCATAATTAATATTTTTTAAGCTCCTAAAATCCCTCCCACGTTCACTTGTTGAATCTCCTCTCAACCTAAGCATTTATATAAATTGTGATCCTCATATCCTCTTTATGCAAGGGATTTCACCATTTGAAACAGGTCATCGTGGAATTTTTGCTCTAAATTTGTTTATATGAAGGTTCAGAAGATAAAATTTTTATGAGGTGAAGATGAAATCCTGAGGAAGCTACTGTGAAAATTTCAGATCAAGGTGCGCAATATTTTCGAAGATATGATCTGTGGAAGTCAGTGTTTTTGTAGGCTCTTGAAATTCATCTCAAAGAAGTGACCTTGGGAAAATCATCATAAATCTCTCTCTGAGTATCAGATTGGAATTCTATAAAAAGTGGTAGATAGTGCACAGAATTTTGTTTTCTCTCTATCAATTTTAGAGTCGAATGAAGAAAAATTGATACGTGGCATGCCGTACAAGTTTTCTATACTGAAACAATCCATAATTAGGGCATTGTGAGAGATTGGGCATAAATCTCTCTTGAAGAATCCAAATTGGGTCAGACCTATGGAATTGGAAAGAAAACTCAGAGGAATACTACAAGACAAAAAATCAGATATTGGGGATCTACAATAATATAGATACACCAGATTCAATATCGAGCACCTAGAAGGCAAGAAAAATCTAGATCATGTGTTGTCAAGGGCTGCGAAGGACTAGAATTTCTAGGGCAGCAAAGAAAATCAAGGTGCAGGAGAGGGTAGCATGAAAAGAATAGCAACCAAGGTGCATAATAGCAGCAAGAAGTTCATCACATGAAGTCTTCAAGTGGGCAGCACTGCATACAGTCACTGTAAAGGTATCATTGTACTAAGTCATTGTAAATACATTAATGTAAAAATTGTACTAGTGTCTATCTACCAAGAGTTGAAGAGGCAGTGTCAGGTGGTCTAGGATCATCATTAGTTGGTCATGTCATAGTTTGGGTTATGGTCTATTGTGTCTTCTTCTTCCACATCATTCTATATCATTGTAAAGTGGACCATTTTCCCTCGTACAAGAGGCCATTCTTCTTTTATTCTTCTATAGGGTGGTAGGGTGGTGTTAGGGTGAGTTGTAGCTCATTGGGTGTTGGGGCATCCATTAAGTTGACTACTAAAGAATATCAGGCATTGGAGCATCCATCCAGTGGGAGATGAAGAAGGATGCTTTTCTAGATTCTAGGAATTTGGAGCTTTATTTTCAATTGGAGCTGAATATTAAAGAATTATTAGAAAAGCATTAGGTGGTTTTTTTCCTGGAGTGGGTTTCCACCTTAAAAATTGTGTGCATTTGTGTTCCTTTTGTTTTTTGCTATCATTGTACAAACATTAATAATAATTGAAGATTAACTAATTCTCTAATTGAAAGGAATACTGATTCACACCCCCTCTCAGTATTTCCAACAATTGGTTTCAGAGCTTGGTTCCTTCAATAGTAGTTTAACAACTGGAAGGAGGTCATGGAGCATACCAAGAATGGTGTACCTTTGTTCAATGAAAAAAATAAGCACTATGGAAAGGAAGAATGGAGGTCTATCTCTTGGCGCAAGGTTACGAAGTATGGGACACTGTTCAAAATGGATTTACATCAACCGCTGATGAAAAAGGTAAGAATAATTTGGTAAATGATGCAAAAGCAAAGAATATTATTATTAGTGGACTTATTGAATCTACTTATGATAAAGTGTTGGGTTATGAAACCGTCAAAAATGTATAGGACAAGCTTGAGAATATATATGCAGGTGACTCAAATGTCAAAGAAGCGAAGCTTCAAATCTATAGAGAAAAATTTGAGCAACTCAGAATGAAAGAAGATTGCAACATTGATGCATAATTCCAATATGTTGATGAAATAACCAATACCCTGGAAGGATTGGGAGAGACATTTGACGAGAAGACTATTATACGAAAGATTCTTAGAATGTTACCAGGGAGATTCAACCCAAAGGTATCGGTCTTAGAATACAATGCAAATCACAAACTCAGCAAAGAGGAATTACGTGGAGTTCGCATAGCATATGAAATGAGACTTGATGAAGAAGAGGGTACTTCACATCTAGAAACTACGTTTGTTGCATCTAAGAAAGCCAATAAGGAAAAACAACCTTCAATTGAAAATACATGCACCTGCAAGTGTGAAGAAAAGGGAGATGATGGAGAAGGTCTTTCAGATGAATAATATGCTTACTTTAAGAGAAAACTAAAAATTGGTAAGGGAAAATTCAAAGGTAAAATTCCATTTATATGTTTCAGCTGTGGTGAGGTTGGGCATTTCGCAGCAAAATGTCTAAACAGAAGTGATGGAAACTTAAAAAGAAAGAAAGAAAGGCTTTAAGAAATTCAAAAAGAAAATATCCAAAAGGAACTTTCTCTCTAAAGAAGATAGCTCATCATTTGATAAAGACAATGACAGTGAAGAAGAAGCCAATGAGAGAGTATTGTTTATGGCCAAGCATAATAAACAAGAGGTATCAAAAAACGAAGAAGAAGGATTGACCATAGAAGAATTTTCTAAGGAAGCAGTCAAGCTTATAAAAGAGCTCAAGGCAGAGGAGATCCATTCCAATACTCTTGAAGAACAATTTCAAGGTTTTAAAATTGAATTTGAAGAACACAAATGTATTGAAGAGTCACTTCAAAATAAGTTGGAAGAAAGAAACCAAGAAAGGGAAGCATTAGAAGTCGAAGTAGTCTCGCTGCGTAAGGAAGTGAAGAAGGGAAAAAATATCCAAAACTATGCTAACAACTCAAGGGCATTATAAGAAATCATCAACAATCAACGATCTTACAATGACAGAACTGGTCTCAGTTACAAAGAAGAAGAAGCGGGACCTTCTACAACAAAATACAATGAACCTATGAGATCTGACATGCATGTAGACTTCATTGGACAAGATTCACAAGCACATCCTTGGAAGATGATTCCTTGACAAAGATTTCCATCCAGGTACCAACATATTTTTCATGCCTATCGTTATTCATGTGGAAAATTTGGTCATAAAGCTATAGAATGTCACACGTACCCTAGGAACCAATACAATTCCAGGAGATCCTTCAAATATGAACCTCCTAGGGCTCAATGAAACATCAATAGATTTTAACATTTAAGAAATAATATGGAATGTCACAAATGTCAGAACTTTGGACACATAGCCAGAGACTGCAGACTTGAAAATCCTCCAGAAGAATCTTTGAAGCCACAGAATGAACGAACATGGAAGAATAAGAAGACTGATAATTGTGCTCTTGCTCTCAAGGCTCAAAACAAAAAATATGTGTGGTATGTTGACAACAGTTGCTCAACGCATATGACTGGAGATAGAAGGAACTTTGTATCTCTGAAAGAGAATAAGGATGGAACTGTATCCTTTGGAAATGATGGATCTTTAAATGTTATAGGATTAGGTACTGTCACTCTCGGAAGAAAAGATGTTATAGCCAAGAATGTTCTATTGGTTGAAAACATGAATCACAATCTACTCAGTGTTGGAAAAATGTGTGATCAAGGACACACAATGCTATTCAACTCCACAAAATGTGAAATCAGGAAAGGTAGGTATGGTAAAATTGTGGCTACAGAAAGTCGAGCTCCAAATGACATATATGTTCTGGATGAAGCAATAAAGCATGTCTAATAGCTAAAGAATATGAAAGTTGGTTATGGCACAAATGAATGGGTCACATAAACTTTGACAATCTTGTTAGGATAAGCAAAAAGGAAGCAGTACAAGAAATGCTGAAAATCTCAAAACCTTCCAACACACTATGTGAGGCATGTTGGCATGGCAAGTAGAAAAATGTCCAATTTAAAATAAAAGAACACTTTGCATCACATCCATTGGAATTGATACATATTGATCTATGTGGTCCTATGAGAAAAAGGGCTTAGATGGAGAATTATATTTCATGTTAATGATAAATGAATATACCAGGATGACAGTCGTTAGTTTCCTAAAGAAAAAATCTGAAGCATTTGAGTGCTTTAATATCTACAAGGAGTTGGTCAAAGATGAAACTGATTTGAAAATAAAGTGTCTAAGATCAGATAATGGCATAGAATTCACTTCCAAATTATTTCAGCAATATTGTGAAGAAAATGGAATAAAAAGACAATTTTCAATAGCACGAACACCTCAACAAAATGGATTTGTTGAAAGAAAGAGCAAAACCATATAGGAAATGGGTAGAACAATCTTGAAGGACTCAAAATTGGATGAAATATTCTAGGTTCAAGCAATTGATATGACAACCTTCATTATCAACTGAAGTCTTCTAAAAAATAATTGCAACAAGACCCCATATGAATTATGGAAAGGAAAACCAACTAATGTAAAATATTTCAGAATCTTCGGAAGAAAATGTTATATCAAAAGAGAAGATCAAAATTTGGGTAAGTTTGAATCACGTGTTGATGAAGGTATATTTTTTGGTTACCCATGCAAAAGAAAGGCCTATAAATGTTATAAGATAAGATGAAAATAGATAGTGGAGAGCATAAATGTTACATTTGATGAAGATGGTGTTCTAGCGAATAATGATGAGGATCTAGAATCTTTGAAACTTGAGATAGAGGCTGAAAAAGACATAGATAAAATTATAGAATAAGAAGCAACTATCAACCAGGAAGAAGTAAATAATGAACATAAATATATGCCAAAACAACAACAACAATCTCCTCCAAGGAGAACAAAAGAATGGATTCAAAAGAACCATCCATCAAATCAAATCATTGGTTACATAAATGAAGGTTTAAAACTTCGTTCATCACAACAAGCTCAGATTGCTTTTCTAGCAACATTTGAGCCTAGTAGTTTTGAGGAAGCCAGCCAGAATGACCATTGGGTAGTAGCTATGAATGAAGAATTGGATCAAATTGAGAAGAATAACACCTGGGAATTAGTTCCATGACCAAAAGATAAAAATGTCATTGGGACTAAATGGGTGTTCAGGAACAAATTGAATGAAGATGGACAGGTTACCAGAAACAAAGCAAGATTGGTTTGCAAAGGCTATGCACAAGTGGAAGGAATTGATTTCGATGAAACATTTGCACCAATTGCTAGAATGGAAGCCATCTGAATGTTTCTCACCTATGCATGTTCAAGAAAAATAAAATTCTACCAAATGGATGTTAAGTCAGCATTTTTGAATGGAGAATTAGAAGAAGAAGCTTACATCAAACAACCTGAAGGTTTTCTATCTACTATCAGAAAAACAAGACTATGTTTGCAAGTTAAAGAAGGTTCTATATGGTCTTAAACAGGCTCCCAGAGCATGGTATGCTCATCTTGATGGATATCTATGTCAACAAGGGTTCAAGAAAGGTACTATTGATAGCAATATTTATGTACAAATAGATAAAGATAATTTAACAATTGTTGAGGTATATGTGGATGATATAATATTTGGTAGCAATGATGATCGACTAAGTAAGAAATTTTCTACAAAGATGCAAAGTGAGTTTGAGATGTCTTTACTTGGTGAGATGAAATACTTCTTAGGGCTTCAAATATCTCAGCAAGAGAAAGGAATATTTATATGTCAAGCCAAGTACATCAAGGAAATGCTCAAGAAATTCAAAATGGAAGATTGCAAACCCGTCCTTACTCCAATGGTAACAGGTTGAAAATTGAGCATAGATGACTCATCTAAGGATGTGGATCAGAAATTGTACAGATCTATGATTGGTAGTCTTCTATATGTAACAGCCTCTTGGCCAGATGTTATGCAAGCAGTTGGACAAGTAGCAAGATTCCAAGCAGCACCAAAAGAATCACATATTATTGCCGTCAAAATAATTCTTCGATATCTAAAGGGCACAGAAGAATATGGCTTGTGGTATCCCAAGGGTAACAATCTCATTATTCAAGCCTTTACAGATGCAGATTGGGCAGGAAGCGTTGATGATCGTAAGAGTACTAGTGGAGCAACATTTTATCTAGGTGGTTGTCTCGTATCATGGTTGAGCAAAAAACAAACTTCAATATCGTTATCTACAGTGGAAGAAGAATACATTACAGCAACATCATGTTGTACTCAAGTCCTTTGGATGAAACAAACTTTGAAAGATCTTCAAGTACAATTCATTGAGCCTATTCCCATATTCTGTGACAACACTAGTGCCATCATCATCTCCAAGAATCTTGTCATGCATTCAAAAACAAAACCATTCCAATAAAATATCATTTTGTTAGATAAAAGGTCAACGAAAATAATATCAAACTTGAGTACGTTGGTACAAAGAACAAATCGATATATTCACTAAACCTTTACCTCGTGAAACATTTTAATATCTTCGCGAGAAGCTTGGGATTCTCCCAAGTTCTCATTAAGTACTGCATATTCATAATATAAAGGGGAGTGGAAGTGTGTACGAGTCAGGGATGGTTGTGTGTCAGGGGGAGTTACCCTTTGCCATTGATGTCAAAGGGGGAGAGAATGTTGTAGGAAGAGGTGTCATGATCGCAGGGGGTGTACTTGTGTTGCCATCAATGCCAAAGGGGGAGATTGTTGGTCACCGGTTGTCATTGATGTCAACCCAAGCAGCACCAGGGTCTAACCAAATATTGCATGGGATTTTTGACCTACCAAATTACTATATTCTGGGTCAATAATTATTTTGATGGTTTCTTCTTGTCGAGATGTTTCCATTGATATATGGCATGGCACGTAATTCTTCACGGTTTGAGATATATTCATGTTTGAAGTTTGCAACCCCAGTTAGTGGGCTAAAACCCCATGGGTTTGTGGAATGGTTCATTGAAAAGCCATAATTAATATTTTTTAAGCTCCTAAAATCCCTCCCAGGTTCACTTGTTGAATCCTTTCTCAACCTAATCATTTATATAAATTTTGATCCTCATATCCTCCTTATGCAAGGGATTTCGCCATCTGAAACAGGTCATCATGGAATTTTCACTCTAACGTTTTTTCTACGAAGGTTCAGAAGCTGAAATTTTTATGAGGCGAAGTGTAAATCCTGAGGAAGCTTCTATGAAAATTTCAGATCAAGGTGCACAATATTTTCGGAGATAAGATTTGTGGAAGTAAGTGTTTTTGTAGGCTCCTGAAATTCATCTCAAAGAAGTGACCTTGGGAAAATCTTCATAACTCTCTCTCCGAGTATCGGATTGGAATTTTGTAAAAAGTGGCAGATATTGCACGGAATTTAGTTTTCACTCTATCAATTTCAGAGCCGAATGAAGAAACAGTGACACATGGAATGTCGTAAAATTTCGCTCTACTGAAACAGTCCATAATTAGGGCATTGTGAGATATTGGGCATAACTCTCCTTGAAGAATCAATTGGGTCAAACTGTTGGAACTGTGGAGTTAAAAGAATGGCTTAGAGTTCAGGAATACCACGGGACCAAATATTGAATGTGGGGATGCAGAATAATAGAGATACATATTCAATATTGAGCTCCTAGAAGGCAAGAAAAAGCTATATCATGTGTTGTCAAGGGCTGCAAAGGACTAGAATTTCTAGGGAAGTAATGCAAAGAAAGGTGCAACAGAGGGTAGCATGACAAGAGAAAAAAATAAGGTGGATAAAAACAACAACAAGTTCATCACATGAAGTCTTCAAGTGGGCAGCACTGCATACAGTCATTGTAAAGGTATCATTGTACTAAGTCATTGTAAATACATTATTGTAAAAATTGTCGTAGTGTCTATCTGCTAAGAGTTGAAGAGGCAGTGTCGGGAAGTCTAGGATCATCATTAGTTGGTTGTGTCATAGTTGGGGTTATGGTCTAGTGTGTCTTCTTCTTCTACATCATTCTATATCAATGTAAAGTGGACCATTTTCTTAGTACGGGAGTCCATTCTTATTTTATTCTTATATAGGGTGGTAGGGTGGTGCTAGGGTGAGTTGTAGCTCATTGGGTGTTGGGGCATCCGTTCATTTGAATATTGAAGAATCTCGGGCGTTGGAGCATCCATCCAGTGGGAGCTAGAGAAGAATGTTTTTCTAGATTATAGGAAGTTGGAGCTTTATTTTCAATTAGAGCTGAATATTAAAGAATTATTAGAAAAGAATTAGGTGGTTTTTGTCCCAAATTGGCTTTCCACCTTAAAAACTATGTGAATTTGTGTTCCTTTTGTTTTCTGCTATCATTGTACAAAAAATGATAATAATTTAAGATTAACTAATGCTCTAATTGAAAGGAATACTGATTCACCCCCCCCTTAGTATGTTAAACATCTCTATGCGGGTCTCTTTGTTGCGAACATACTGTGAAACAATTTAGGGATAGGATGATGACATAAGCCCTCCCTTTGTCTACTGCAATGGGACACATCCTCATATCGACCCTGGAACATTTTCCAAGTGTATGGTGCAAGTGTGGATTCTGTTGAAAATGCAGCAAGATGATGGAGCTTAGTGAAATGAAGTCACCTTCACTAAGTGGACCCACAGACAAATTCTGGCGCAAAGTCTATTTTTAGACTATGTCTATTTTTAGACATATGGAGCATGGTCCAGGGGTTGCAGTATGTTATTCTTGGAGTATTGGTCATGTTGGTAAAAATAGATGGACCTCTATTTTTGGACCTATAGGTCGAAGTCTATTTTTTTATTTTTATCCTAAAAATAGGGAAGTCAAATATTATTTACCCTTAATAATATTTGGACTCTACTTGATTTACTCTCTTGGAGCACTTGATTCGAGCTGAGAGAAGTGGCTCATGCATCGAAGCAGAGAGACTAAGCTATTCCTAAAGATTTGGTGACATGCATGGTTGACTTGATTAGGACTTGATGGCGAAGTTTGGTGGAGTTGATGAGACAGTTGGTGGAGTTGTGTTCGGTTAGTTGAACTAGTTGTATTTAGTCTAACTGATAAATACACTAGTGATGAGTGGTGTGAATTAATTATTAATTAATTCACTAATTATTAACTCATAAATCAACTAAAGAATACATCAGTTAACTGCAATGCATGGACAGTTCAGTGGAGACCAGTGTTAGAGGTGGGTGAAAGGGTGGTACGGCTATCGGTTGTGCATGAGATTTGCACCACATAGGAAATTGCCCATGATGATTACCTTGTCCAAGCCAAGGATATTAAAACCTTGTATCTCTATTTAGACGAGTATGTGATTCGCAATAGAGGCGAGTGGCAAAAATCTTAATTTTGAACTTGACTTGTTCAAAACCAAGCTAGTTTGTGTATAACTTCACTTGAGATAGTCTTGAGTACTTGTGAGGAGTATTGTACTGATTTAGTTACTTGATTTCTCCATTATAATATACACAATAGCTGCGGGGTTTTCAGCTATAAGCTTTCCTCATACATACTGTGTTAATGTGTATGATGATTTGATGTGCTATCGCTTGTTTTATTTCCGCATGTGTGATGATCTGAGTGGAAGAGATTATGTGTTGCATATGAATTCGAATTGATATGTGATCAGAATAGTCTCGGTGGATAATTAATCATTATTCAGCAAATTTCTACATGGTATCAGAGCTATTGAAGCATATATTGATCATCACAGTGATTACAAACTTATTTCGGTAGACAGAGTCTGCATGCGGGCCAGGTAGCCTCTGGATCCATCCTTTCTTTGAAAGGTGATATATCCAGTAAATTCCCCTGCAGTTGATCTCTGTGCTAGAAATAATTTGTTCTCACAGATCAAGGGTGGTTGAGCTTTGAGTTGGAATTCGAATTTTGCAGCAGTTTTGTTTTCTTGGTGTCGGAGTTGAAAATGTCTTTCAACGGTTTGCGACTCGAATATGCTCTTGAAGGCAGTTTGAATTATGTTGCATGGAAGGATTGCATGGAGGCAGTATTAGAAGATAATGGACTGAAGGAGTTCGTGGATATGGATTTCCAAAGGCCCACCGATCTCGCCGAAATCGAAGCATGGCAAAAGAAGATGGCGAAATGTTGAAGGATCCTGTTGGAGGGCATCAAGGATCATATTGTATCCGACCTTTTGCATGGAAAGGCTTCTCCATATTTAATGTGGAAAGCTTTGATGGATCTATTCCAGAGTAAAGAGTGACCAAAGGAAGGCGGCACTCAAATATAAGCTCGGGGAACATCAAGATGGAGAAAGGCGACGATGTACGCCAAATACCTCACGAAGTTCACTCAATGCGGAGATGAGCGGGAAGTGTGGGGGGTGGCTGTCGAAGATGAGGACATGGTTGACCCTGGCTCTCCTTGGTCTTCAGAAAACTTGGCACTCATATCAAGATAGTGTCAATGGTTGGGAGAAGCTACGGGGATGGGAGCGCCTTTGGGCGGATCTCATGCGAGGAGGAGATAAGGAGGACTACTCGGGATGGATCTTCATCAAAGGGAGTCGATGAAGAAAATTGCGCTTTGGTTGCCAAACCAAAGAAGGGGAAGGGTAAGAAAAATTCTCATTCCGGTGCGAAAAGGGCAAGAAGCAGGGATATGGCGAAAGTGAAGTGTTTTCACTTTGCCATGATCACGGAGCATTATGCTACCAATTGTCCAAAGAAGAAGAAAAAACAAGCAAGCGGGAAGATCTGCGAGATGGAGAGGCTTTGGCTTCACGAGTTTGAGCTTGAATTTTCAGCGATCGCATGCTTGGTTTCAAGTGTGATGGGATCGGTGTGGTTCTTGGACATCGATGCGTCATTTCATATGATGGGAGATCGGGATTTGTTCTCGGATCCGGAGGACAAAGATCTCGGGTGTGCACATCGAGATGGGCGATGATGGTAGATACGGTGCGGCGGTATCGGTACCATATCCTTTCGAGAGGGAGTACGGTAAACCCTTTATATTGAAAGATGTCATGCATGTACCGGATTGAAGAAGAACTTGATCTCTGTGGCGATGTTGGAGGATAAGGGGTATGATGTGGTCTTCAGCGAAGGAAAAGCCTTCTGCGCGATAAGACTACTGGAGAGACCCGGAAGATAGGGGGTTCGAACCAAGAACCTTTATCGATTGCAAGTAGATGGGCTGCACAGCGAATGGCATGCAAGGCGGGAGAAGTGGTGAGCCGGGATGATGAGGGCGAACTGTGGCACGGAGATTGGGCTACCTTCACTATGGAGCTTTGAAGATCCTGCGAGCGATTTCTCGCGGGCTTCCTAAGGGCACTCTTGCACGGTCGGATCAGGGTGCAAGGGGGTGTACTTTAGGGAAGTATGTGAAAGCCACCTTTCACGAGAAGGATAGTCGCACCACGACGATCCTTGAGAGAGTTCACACGAGACATGTGTGGTCCTTTCTCGGTTGCTTCGATAGCAAAGCACAAGTATTATGTGATCTTTGTTGATGATTTCTCTCGAAAGTGCTTTGGGATATTCTTCATGCGGAAGAAGAGTGATACATTCGCGAAGTTACGTGAGTTTAAAGCACTGGTCGAGAAGGAGTCGGGGAAGAAGGTGATTGCTCTAAGGAGTGATAATGGTGGTGAATTCATCTCGGCTGAATTCAAGGAGTTACTAGCCGTTTAGAAGGGATTCGGAGAGAGCTTATCGCTCCCCATAACCCATAGCGAGAATGGGGTGGGCGAGCGGAAGAATAGAACGATCGTGGGTGCTTGCATGGGCGATGTTGCATGATCGGGGGCCTACCCCTTCACTTGTGGGGCTGAGGCATGAAATACAGCGAGTGTATGTGCAGAACCGTTGTCCTCACAAGGTTCTTGGCATGAGTACACCGGGAGGAGGCTTATTCGGCAAGAGGCCTCGATATTTCCCATTTGCGGATCTTTTGGTTCTCCCTGTCTACATGCATGTGACAAAGGATGCAAGAAGGAAGCTAGATCCAGCTGTGCGAGGTTGGAATATTTGTGGGGTACAGTCGATACACCTCACAACTATCGGGTGTATTTGTCGGGACAGTCGCAAGGCTGTTGAGCGACAAGATATAAAATTTCGGGAGGAGAAAGCCATGCGGTGTTCGCTTGAGAGGGAGCTACACTTGCATGCGGATGAGGAGGCTGTTAGTTCCTAAGGAGGAGCTTCGGGATGTGGATCAACCACAAGAGGAAGTTCGTGGAGGTGGAAGAAACCACCCATGCGGCGCCAACCATCGAGAGGGCGCATGCGCACTACGGGAAGATGAGCGGCGGCTCGAGATGCGAGAGAAGGTTGTAGGACCACCTACGACACGAGCGCGGATAGAGGTAGTCACCGGATCGGTACCTATGGATACATGGCTCTTGTGAGTCAATGTGTCATGACGGAGCCATCCTGTTTTGAGGAAGATGTGGAGGAACCCGCATGGGTAGATGCCATGATCGAAGAATATGATTCGATCGTCGAGAAACGAGTGCATGGGAGATTGTCCCAAGACCGGAGGGGAAATCGGTGGTAGGTTCGCGATGGATCTACAAAGTGAAGCGAGCGGGCCGATGGGAGTGTGGAGAAGTACAAGGCAAGATTTGTCGCCCGTGGCTTTTCACGGATCAAGGGGATCGATTATGAGGAGACTTTTGCACATGTCGCAAGGTACTCTTCCATATGGACGATCCTTTCTCTCTCAGCCGCTGAGATGGGGTGGCACATCCATCGGATGGATGTGAAGGCTGCATTCCTCAACGGAGTCATTGAGGAGGAAGTGTACGAAGAGCGACTTCGAAGGTTTTGAGATCTTCGACGGTGAGTCGCATGTGTGCCGAGCTCAAGAGAACCCTTTGTACGGGCTGAAGCGAAGCACCTCGTGCTTGGTACACTCGCATAGACATCTACTTCACCGGGCTTGGATTCTCCAAGAGTGAGGCGGATCCTAACACTGTACCAGATTGTGGTAGAGGGGAAGTCGTTGATCATCGTACTTGTATGTAGATGATCTGATTTTGACGGGCGATGAGCGGTTGATACTTTCATGCAAAAAGGATCTTGCATGAGAGTTTGAGATGAAGGACTCGGGCATCCTTCATTATTTCCTGGGATTGGAGATTTGGCGACGCGGTGGAGGACTATTTGTTTCTCGGGGCAAGTATGCCCGGGAGATTCTGGAGAGGTTCAACATGCAAGGCTGCAAGCTTCGTTGACACTTCTCTTCACGGTGGTTGGAGGAAGGAGGATGCTACTTCGGCGGAGGTAGTGGATGCCACCGTTTATTGACGATTGGTGGGGTCGCTTATGATCTGGTCAATACACGACCCGATATATGCTATCTTTGTTAACCGGCTTTCGCAAGCTATGGTTAAGCCTACCAAGCTCTTTTGGAAGAGCGGGCAAGCATGTATTGCGTTATATCGAAGGCACATCGGGATATGGTCTATGGTACGAGACGGGGAGGATGGAGTGAAGCTTTCAGCTTCAGCGATGCGGATTGGGCGGGGGAGCCCAACGGATCGGAAGAGCACATCCCGAGAGGAGTTTTCGAGCATTGGGTTGACAACGGTTTCCCGGGTACGACGAGAAGCAAAGATCCGTGGCACTCGGTTCAGCGAGAGGTCGAGTACATGGCGGCTAGCTTGCGGCGCATGCGAGGGCTATTTGGATGAGGAAGATCCTCGTTGGATTGTTCGGGTTGCATTTGGAGCCTACGGTGATTTATCGTGATAAACGAGTTGCATTAAACTCTCGGCTAATCCGAGTGTTTCATGATAGATCCAAACACATCGACATCAGGTACCATCATATCGGAGATTGTGTTCGGTGGAGAATCATGTTGCTTTCATATGTTCCCACGGAGGATCGGGATGCCGAGCATCTTGACGAAGGCGCTCACCGGGAGCAAGTTCGAATTCCACGAGAGGCGGGGATAGGGGGTTGTAGATAATCCATATCTTGCTAAGAGGGAGTGTTGAAAATGCAGCAAGATGATGGAGCTTATTGAAATGAAGTCGCCTTCACTAAGTGGGCCCGCGAGGCAAATTACGGCGCAAAGTCTATTTTTAGACTATGTCTATTTTTAGACATATGTAGCATGGTCCGGGGGTTGTAGTATGTTATTCTTGGAGTATTGGTCATGTTGGTAAAAATAGATGGACCTCTATTTTTGGACCTATAGTTCGAAGTCTATTTTTAGACTCGCCTATCCTAAAAATAGGGAAGTCAAATATTATTTACCCTTAATAATATTTAGACTCTAAGCAATGGTTACTCTCTTGGAGCACTTCGATTCGAGCTCACGAAGTGGATCATGCATCCGAAAGAGGAATTATGCTATTCCTAAGGGTTTGGTGAGCACATGCATGGTTGACTTCGGTTAGGACTTCGATGGCGAGAATTTTTGGTGGAGTTGATGAGACAATTGGTGGAGTTGTGTTCGGTTTAACTTAGTTGAACTAGTTGAGATTAGTTTAACTAGCTAATCAACTAGTAATGAGTGGAGTGAATTAAATATTATTTAATTCATTAATTATTAACTCATTATTCAACTCAAGAACACATCAGTTCACTACGGTGCATGGACAATTCAGTGGAGACCAGTGGAAGAGGTAGATGAAAGGGTGAGTACAGCTATCAGTTGTGACATCAGTTGTGCATGAGATTTTCACCACACTTGGAGGCAATTTCCCATGATGATTGCGCTATAAAGCCAAGGAGATTCGAACCTTGGATCTCTATTTAGATAGGCCATGATTGTGCAATAGAGGCAGGCAATTAGTGGATGTGTTTTTAACCCGTGACTTGTTCAAAAGCAAGCTAGTTTGTGTGTAACTTCATGAGATAGTACTGAGTACTTGTGAGGAGTATTGTATTGAGTTTGTTACATGCTTTCTCCATTATAATATACACAATAGCTGCGGGGTTTTCAGTTATAATCTTTCCTCATACATATTGTGTTAATGTGTATGATGATTTGATGTGCTATCGCTTGTTTTATTTCCGCATGTGTGATGATCTGAGTGGAAGAGATTATGTGTTGCATATGAATTCAAATTGATATGTGATCAGGATAGTCTCGGTGGATAATTAATCATTATTCAGCAAATTTCTACAGATTCAACTAGGCAATGGTGAACTAGGTGCATCATCCTCATACGAAAGGTGGAACACGAGCAATAAATGAGCGGTCTTTGGGGATACATGAAGTACTCTCTGATATGGTGGAGGTCCATGGCTCTCAACGCTCACCCTGCAAGTGCCAATGTGGTACTCTGGAGGGCTAGGACCCCATATAGGGAGACCAAGCCCTAGCTGGAGACCCACTTGCAATCCTTCATAAGATCCAATGTGTCCCCTTTCCCTCTAATGCAACAAATCATCAGAATAATCAAGTGAAATAACTTACAAGTCATGGAACCAATGGGGAACTTAATGGTGGCATGCCCTCCCATAGTGGGCTTTGGCAAGTACAAGTGTCTCCAAGCTCAATAAGGGGGTTAATCAAGGACCCTATTAGGTGGTTTCAACCTTTAAATGGGGTGACATGTCCATGGTAAACCCATCAGGTGATAGGTGGGAAATGATATATTGATGGAACATAGTGAGGATCGGGGGAATCATCCAAACCACATGCCATGGTATAAGGGTAACTATAATAAGGGAATCCCACATAGGGGTATATGAGTGTAGGAGGGAAAAAATAGCAGTACATGAGTTACCTTGGCCTTTTTTTTTCCACCCTTCTTCATATTTCGTTTTCCTTTTATTGTTTTTTCTTCATAACTCTTTGGGGATCCAAGGGATGAGAGCATGATGTGTAGGATGAATTAGTAGGTAACACCTTTTAAGGTGGGTCATTTCATTTCCCACAAGGTGTTGGGAAAATAATGGGTTCCTTAATGATGGAGGGGGCTCATCTAGGGCCCATAGGAACTATACTAGTGGTCATGGATACGAGGTAGAGCTCATGTTTGGATTTTTCCCACATGCTAAATTTGTTTTCCTTAACTATATTTTGCATTTCATGGTACATTTCCTATTGAGAGTGGCAAAAATATGTTTTTTATTTTCTTTTTAGCTGCATCAACCTCCAGGGCATCATTCTAGGCCAGACCCAAGGTGTTGACAAGGGGATGTGAAGGCTAACCTTATGTGGAACCAATGAACACATGTGGACCTAGCTAGGAAAAAATATGAATGGGGATAAAATTAGTGGAAGGGGGTGATGTATATGATGTCAGGAGGCAGGACCCACACAACCAAATTTAGGATTTCCCATGTAGTACCAACCCTAAAGCTAATGGCCAATAAAGGAGATCCTATGGGACTAGGATACAAGGCTAATCACGAAATCAAGAAGGGGATACAAGAGTATAGACCTAGCCCATTCTTTCCACCGAATTCGCCCAACAATCCATGCCCAAAAAGTGCCCATGACAAGTAAGGAAAATTACTCAACTATACCAATGAAAATCCATACCTTCGGGGTCGAGAGCCTCACCTTCAAATATACAATCATAAAAAGTGGGTGAGGGACCCTGTTGTAGCCGCTACAACACCCTCCAAAATTTTGCCCCTTTTTAAATTTTTGAGACCCACGACCTTTTCAAATAGAGTCAAGCCTAAGTTCACTCTTCCAAAAAGTCTCAAGTCACGGGAATTGGTCAACTCAACTAAGTTGCAACCTTGCAACCTTGCGACCCCCTTAGGTCGCGAAGTCCCAAGGTCGCATATCATCCCGAAATCGAAAAATTGCGACCTTGTGATCTTGCGACCCTCCAACCTCCCCGAGTCGCAAGGTCGCAGAGTCGCGAGGGTTCACATATCTCATCAACTCAACTCATTTGCGACCTTGCGACCCTCATTTATTGTCCACACATGTGACCCCTTTATAAATAGAAGGGTTGCATAGGTCGCATTCAACCTGTGCGACGGAGAAAGAAAACGCCTCTAATAAGCCAGCTAGAGCACGTTTTTCTCGGGTAAGTTGCCTAATCCTCCTGCTGTTTCCTTTTGTTTGATTGTTGCCTCCATTAACCTCACTTTAGCCTATTTAAAACTCAACCTAGCTTCCATTTAAACCTTCCATGAATCTTGTTGCTATAGCTTGCTCCTCCCCACAGCTTGACTTCCCTGTGTACCTCCTCCAAGAAGCCTCCCCTACATCAGTCTATTCAGGTTCCCTCTCCAGCCCTTTCCAATGAGGAACTTCATGCATTCTTTACACTTGACGTGTTGCCTCACTTCCCTTTTTGATTAAAAGCAAGCGGAAGGTTTTCGTCTCCACATAGCCCATCTGCTGAGCCCTAGGGCGACCCTGCGACCCTACAGCTCCGCAACTTGGCGACCTCGGTCACTAAGTCACAGGGTCGCTAGGTCGCATATCCATGAAAATTTGAAAGTGACGCGACTTCGCAACTCAGTGACCTCGCGACCTAGTCGCAAGTCACTAAGTTGCTAGGTCGCTTTTCTGCAATAGTTTAAACCAATGTGACCTAGCGACCCAATCGCAAGGTCACCAGGTCACAGGTTCATCCATTTTCTTGAATAATAGTTGAGCAGAGGTAGGAACAGCCCAAGTATTTATAAATATGACATATGTATTATCATGGGATTGTTTCATGAATATGCCAGGGAACCTCAAAGCCGAGCTAGAGTGCATATCCATCTCATCGGCCTCAAGTGATATGGGGCCCCTGACAGTTCAGAAAAGGAAAAAAAGCCCTGAGATAGAAATCTCAGAGGAAGAAATGCCTCTTTCTCTCCCCCCATCTATGGAGATACCACCTGCACATTCGGCAAAGGGGACAGTATGAGTTGGTATCAGGTGTACCAAGAATTCACAAAACCTGAATTTCTAGAGGACCTCCCAGACCGACAGGTTTATGTTCAGGTCAAGAGATCCAAGCTCCACTACACAGGGGCCCATCCACCTATATTCCCATGTGCAAAGCTAATCGAATGGACCTTGCAAAAGGTCGACCCCAAGATCTGGGTTATTCGGGATGATGACGGGAAATCATTCGCAAATCTGAAGGGATAGGATGCAGAATTATATTACACACTTCCCACCCGAGAACAGGCCTTCACCGAGGAGTGGACCACCACTCATGCAGTTCCCATACCCGAGACCTTAAGGGGATGGTGGGAGGACCCAGAGAAGTTTAAGCTCAAAAATGACCAGGAATATCAAACAGCGGGACTCAAGAAAGTCTACAAGCTCGTGGCAGTAATGCTATGTAGGATGTATGGCCACCCAGATGTCACCACTTTCAATGGTGCTTGGGTTTCTCTCATGTATGTTGTCACTGTATACGACACCCACTTCAACTGGGCCAACTTGATAGTGGCAGCCTTCAAATCGAACATATCTTCGGCACTAGCGCCTGATGAAGGGTATGCATCGAAATTTTATATGGCCTCCTATCTTTTGGATGTAGTATGTGCAAGGTGCCATTTTAAGGGGTGGGCACACAACTGGGATTAGGAGCATGGCGGTCCAATTCACAAGGATTTTTGGATGTTCTGGGACTCCAGATATAAGCAGGATATGGAGTCAATTTCGCACAATTTCATCCTCGCACTATACGGGAAACTGTTTGGCAAAGGCACCCCGTGCATGTCCAGGCAAGCCATGGGAACAATCACTCGAGTGGCCAACAATTTTCCTGTCATGGATATCACTTTCATCCGAGTCTTTGGGTCACTCAAGGCTCCCCACACACTGCCCTAGTCTGTCACCGATAAACTACTACTCCAAGAAACATGTTACCAGATGTCGGGCGGTTTTTCAAAGGTGCTCACTAAGGGCAAGAAGAAGCCATGGCCCACTCTGCCACTCACTATCAGCGCCTACACAGTCAAGGATTTCAAAAAAGTAGAGGCTGAGGCTGAGCAAGTCAGGGATTTTGTCTACCTCCCGTGTCACACCGGACGTATGATCTCGAGATAATCATCCCTGCCCACTGCAAACGAGCCAAATTTAAATGGAGTTACCAGCATAATAAATGTCCAGATGAAGATAGAATCAAGAACTGGTACAACAAAGACAGAGAGGCTACTCCAGAGGAATCAACCGATCATGAAAATCAGGACAATCAAACTTTAGAGGAAAGAATTCATATGCTGGGAGGAGCCTCATATTCCAAAGCCAAGAAGCAAAGGACCGATGCAGACCATAACTCTTCCGCCCATTGAAGAGAAAAGGAGGCTAAGTCTCAACAAGAAGCTGAGGAGAAGGCAAAGGAAGAAGAAGATAAATGAAAGAAACAACTGAAAGAAGAACAGAGAAATAAGCGCACAGAAGAAACCCGCAAGAAAAGGGAAGAGGAACAACGAAAGAAAGAAGAGGAAGAAAAGGAAGAAGATGAGCTCCAGCTAAAGATAAAGCAAGACAAAGCAGAGGCTGAGCGCCAGCTAAAAGAAGATCAAGATAAAGCATAGGCTGAGTGCCAGCGAAAGGAAGATCAAGATAAAGGAGAAGTTGAGCGCTAGCTAAAGGAAGAACAAGATAGAGCGGAAGAAGAGCAAAAAAGGAGGGAGGAAGAAAGTCGGAAGTCAAGGGAAGATTCCTCCAACGGAGCTAAAGGTAGCAAAAAACCTCCTCCAGAGATAGAAAAATGGACGGAGCTGCCACCCATCGAGGTGCCCCAGACAATTCTTGCAACCAATGTGTGTTTCGTTCTCTCGGAATTGCATACCTCTGAGGATCAAAATGAGGAAGTGTTTGTTATGAAGAGACTCACCTGTGATCTGTTCACACAGAAGATTAGGTAGGAGAAGAGAATATGCTTAGCACAGAACCCTGTTGTACCCCTTACAGCCACCACAGAGAAGGATATAGTCTTGGATACCAGGACCAATCCAGTTATGATTGCATCAGCTGGCACCACTTTTGCAGCAGCCACAAAGGAGAACGTAAGCAGAATGAGTAGAGAAAGTATGTCCCAGCAGAATAGACTATAGGCCTCCGAACAAAAGACAGCTAAGTCGGAACAAGAAAGGAAGGTGCTAGAAGAAGAAGTCCAATAGCTTCAGGTTAAGAATGCCCCGACTAATGAAGTGCCACTAACTATTCAAGGAGAGCTGGTCACTTTGGAGGCCACCATGAAGCAAGTATATGAAGAACTATTCACGATAAAAAAAAATTGTCATGCCACTACTGAAAGCACAGCAAGAAACCAAGAGGAGGAACACAAAGCTAAAGGAAGCCTCTACTTCCTTAGACAGAATGCTAGAATGGCCGAACATGTATTCACAAGCTCCAGACACCTTACCTAGTAAAGATTGGATTGGCACCCAAAATAACAAGGTTCAAATCCGGATAAAGGTACATCCAAAGAGAAACTTATCAAGGATTTGGAGAAAGTAATGTCCGCATATGAACACATGATTAGCGACATTGACTCAATGGCCGAAGTACACCACATTCCTTCTCTAGGTGCACTGGGTGAAGAGAAAACGTGGGAAGAAGTCGCCAAATATATTCAAGCATTTCTACAACCCATAAGGCAAGAAGTGGCCTCCCAAGACCTGTTGGCATCACAAGAAAACCTTGTTCAATTCATCGTAACACCGGTCTGGATCTATACCAAACTGGCCTCCCTGTCGAACCAGATCATGATCAAGAGAGACACTTTGATTCCAAATACTCTCGAGTGTCTTCATAGGTTGAGAGAGGATACGCATCAGGTCTCCCCAGTGGCTGCAGATTATCGAGCATGGCGAAGTTACCTCAAGGAACATCAACAGGTAGATGTCCTTGATCTCGCAATCACCCAACTACTTCCATGACCAAGTCACATATTGCAGCAAACAGAAGAGGTCGCAGGTCGCAACAGACAAGGGGCCATAGGTCGCAGTCAAAGCCAAGGTTGCAAATCACAAATTCTCTTGAGTCGCAGAGTATTCCAACAGTCAGGAAGGCGAAAATTCAGGGATACTCAAGGGTAAATTTTGTTCTATAAATAATTCCTTCGAGAAATTGTAAAGGAGCTTTCTTTTCTTTTTGGACTCCAAAGGAGAAAAGAGAGTTGTATAGCATTGAATACACTTTTCTAAGAATGAATACAAGAACTTGCTTTGATTCCACTCTTGGATCCGATGAGGATTAATGTGTTAACACTATGAATATTTTGTCTTATGTATCTAATATCTTTATGATTAAGTAATCTGTGTTTTCTGCTTATATCATTTATACATTTTAGCTCACTAAATGTGTTAATGATGTTAGATTGTCTACTTAGGAAATGTTAGAAACTTCATTACTAACATTGATCTTATCTTTGACACCGCTTAAGGAAGTGAAGGTTGCTCTAACCATACAGAACTGTTTCGCCTATGGTTTGAACAACTTTTACAAGCGTGACCCTAATGACTTGCTGCTAACAACATTTCCTTTGGTTGCACGCTTTAACTCATCTTGCTATTTGTAGTGTTTTATGTTCATTGAGACTCATCAACCATTTGTCTTGTACCATCCGAATAATCGCGTGTGCATAGGTCTGCAAGGCTTATTTTTGTCTGAGAAAAAGGAGTATTCAGCGGTAGCCGGACCCACACCCTAGATGTGATCCCTATCACAAATGGTTTAGAGTCTAATCGGGACTTTGTACCGGGGAGATCCCTTACTGTTGGCCGAACATTTCTTCCTGTCAACAAATTTGGCGCTAGAAGGAGGGCCTAAATGGCAGGCTACCAGCACACAAGCAACATTCCGTTGCAAACCCCACAGGGGGAAATCATGTACGAAAACACTCGTCAACCCCCCCTGAACATTCTCTTGAATAAGAACCCCCTTTCTATGAGATCACCTCTGACCAGCTAAGGGCCTTGCGCCCAATCACACACGAGCTCATCAGAGGCTTACAAAACGTCCCGGCCATTGGTTGCCTGGTCAACCCTCGAACTCCCACGGCCAACCAGACTCGCCAGGGAGCCCTGGTCAATTCCCTACCTCAGTTGGTAGGTCTCATGATATAATATTATGTTGATGCAGTAGAGCGTAATTTGGTAAAGTCCCCCGACAGTCCCCAAGGGGATGAAGGAGGCAACCGAGAAATAACCTAAACCCAACCCGACCAACCTATGAACGATGACACTCAAGCAAATAACCAGCCTGAGGGCGCAACCAGGGGGGGCCAAGGAAACAGGAGCCGAGGAGATAGGGGTCGTGGGCTAGGTCGAAATATGGGACACCCTCACCATAACCGAAACCAAAACAGGTTCCATTTCCTTTATAACTAGTGAAACATCAGGAATGTAGGGAACCATGGGAGAAATCAGGACATGCACTCCCATCATGAAGGCAAAGCATCCAAATCAGGCATAGGGAGAGAATCTGAAAGTGAAATAGGGCATGTCTACATACCGCACCACAAGCAGGCCAGGCATGTGCAGCCGTTGGCTTGGATGGAAAAATCTCCCCTAGCCCTCCAGGGTCCCCTCCATGACATGCCCCAACACCCTTAGAAGCACCTCCCTAAGTTCGACCCCGAAAAGGGTACATTGGTCGAAGATCACATAAGCAACTTTTACCTGGCCTTACAAATGATGAGGGTGCAGTCTAACGATGTAGCATGTCGGCTCTTTCCTCATACTTTCGAAAATAAAGCTACTACATGGTACCGGTCTCTCCTTGTTGCTTCCATTTCTTCCTGGGAGCAATTTCGCCGAACCTTCCTCCAAAATTTTTTGGAGGACAAAACTCCTTCTATGCTCCTCACAGAACTTAGAACTTTGAAATGCCAAAATAAGGATAAATTCAAAGACTTCAATCAATGCTTCGCTACTATATTGAACAAATTCCCTCCGAACATGGCCCTAGATGATTCCATCACCATTGACTAATACAAACGGGCTCTCCCTCGGGATATTGTTGTGTTCGTAAAACGTGAAGCTAGAGCTACCTTAGCGGCAAATTACACCACTACCCTCGCTGTCGAAAGGGACATGCTATCCATAGGATCCATTGATCACGACGGCCGGGATGATCAAAATTCGGCAACAAAGAGGGTCCAATCCTCAACTCATAAGACCAGAGACAAAGACAAAGACCCTTTCGACTTCAAAAGCAACACAAAGTCTCTCAAACTATTAACCAATGAAGTCTCTGATTTGAAGAGGAAAAATAATGACTCTGCCTTAGGTACCAAAACGCAAAAACCTTTCTTTAGAAATAATAACCCCACTATCAATCGGCCTCCGTCAAACTCGAGTATTGGCCTCAACGTTGAGGAAATCGGCAAGGATAGCTTATGTTCTTTCCATCAAGCCTCCCACTCAGAGAAAACCTGCCCTCAGTGGATCAATAGCATGACCGTCGTGGTGAATCAACTTCTAGAAGACCAGACCCCTAGGGATTTAGAGGAGGAGTCTATTTCAGATCAAGGAAGCCTCTCCCCTAGATGAGGATATGGGTTCCATTGTCCTTTCTTTCGAGGTTGTCCGCGGGGAAATTCCCCCTTCCACAACTGCAATAAACCTGGCTGACGACCCTAAATCCAAACTCCCTCGAAACGATGGCTTGAGGAGCAAAGGCCCAGTCCCTGAGCAGTCCTTCGAGGAAAAGAGAAAATATTTCTTAAGGAAAATCATGCCACCAAACACAAATAACCAAACTTAGACTCCTAAGAAATTTAGCCCAACCAATCCCTGAGTAAGCCCAAATGCTAAATCTTCATCAGTTTCTCCGAAAGCCTCCACCCAACTTATCTCACACATAGACTTTGGGTATAACATTATCGAGGATATGAAGAAAACTCGGGCCAATATTTCTCTCTACAAACTTTCTCACATTGCTAACCAGCGAGATCTTATCCTCAAAGCATTTGCCAACCTACCGGCGACCAAACCCATGAGTACCACATTTTCCCAAGCTGCTGCTAGTCCCCAGTCTATCGTGAATGTTGTTAATGCAAACTCCAGGGGATCCACACCACCTTTCCTTCTATCCTTCTAGATCTTCAAATTCAATGTCCATAATTGCCTCGTCGATTCTGGTGCATCCACAAATGTTATGCCCATGTCTGTATGCAAGAAGTTAAACATCCGCCTTGATAAAACTGACGCCGGGATCATTCAACTCGATAGATCTCAGGTTCCTGCAGTAGGTGAATTGAATAATGTCATCATCTGCTTATCCTCTAATTCTAGGGTGCATCAATGCATTGACATAGTGATCGTGGATATCCTCGAGGCCTATTGTCTTCTTTTGAGCAGAGATTGGTCTAGCAAGCTACAAGGATACTTTGCCACTGATTGGTCCCATATGTGGCTCCCTTACAAGGGCAAGAACAATCAAATCTGGATCGAAAGTGAGCCTTACATGAAACACATGGTGACCGACCTGGATGCAACTAACGAACCAGTCAGTTTCGCGCAAGAGGAGCTCAGTATGTGCTTCTTAGAATCCATTTTTGGGTGCTACCAAACACCCCAATCTCCGGTCACTCAAGACATCCAATCAGAGCTATTGTTGGTCACTGACAACCACTCTGCCTCAACGAAAGACCCGTTAGAAACCGCTGCCCCGAGTGCATCTCTTATATGCTCAGAGAGCCTTGTCAAATCAGAAGATGAAATGTGGACCTTGTACTACGACGGTTCCAAAACCCATGAAGGGGTTGGCGCGGGCTGTATTCTATTGGACCCTCAGAAGAACAAGTTTCTAATTTCTTTCCGACTAGAGTTCTAGTGCACAAATAATACAGCCGAGTATGAAGCATTGCTGCTTGGGCTCAAGAAAGCCATAGATATCAAGTTTCATTGTTTAAAGGTAATTAGAGACTCTGATATTATCACCTATCAGGAACGTAACACCATCCATTGCTTGTCTCCACATTTGAAAGGTTATCAACAAGAGGTATGGCGTTCAATTTTTTATTTTGACACTTTCGGTATTAAATTTTTACTTAGAATGCACAATGCAGCAGCTGATACACTTGCCAATGCTGCTGCTCAGTTCACCCCACTTAGAGATGGATTTTCTATTGAAATCGTTTACAAGCCATCCGTACCAGACAATGTCACTAATCTGCGTGCTTTTAATGATGATCAACAGGTATCGGATTTCATGCTCAATACGGATGTGTTCAAGAACGTAGTTATAGAAGAAGAGGATCATGATCAGGCCTTGCAAAAGGAACAAGGGGATCAAAAGGAAAACCCTATACCCAAATGGATTGTGGCACTCGAAAATTTTTTTGATTTATAGAACCGTTTTTTAGGACCCCCCAACACGAAGGTGCAGAGTTCCACGTTAGCGCACCGAAAAATAAACCTCAGGACAGAGAAGGAACCTAAATTTGCCAATCTCAGTGAGGAATGCACCCCTCAGGAGAGGAAATCTTTCACTGAGTTATTTAAGAAATACCGAGATGTATTTTCCTGGACATATGATGAGTTACGGACCTATGACACGCGGATCATCCAGCACATGATACCCATGAAAGAAGGAGTGAAACTGTTCCAGCAGAAACTGAGAAAAGTACACCCCACTTTAGAGCTGATGATCCAAAAGGAACTGATGAAACTCTTGGATGTGCATATAATTTTCAAAGTTTGGCATTCAACCTGAGTGTCAAATTTGGTCCCAGTTCGTAAGAAATATGAAGATATCTGTTTATGCATAGACTTCCAAAATTTGAACAGAGCTTCGGACAAGGACAACTACCCGGTGCCCCTTATGGAGCAAATCCTTCAAGCGGTATCTGGATCGGAAATGTTCTCATTATTGGACGGCTTTTCAGGTTATAACCAAGTACTAGTGGTTGAACCCAACAGGCTAAAAACCACGTTCAGAACTAAATGGGGGACTTTCGCATTCAGACGCATGCCCTTTGGCTTGAGCGATGCTGGCACAACCTTACAAAGAACCATGGACATTGCCTTCCGATTCCTCATAGGGCAAAGCGTGGTAGTATACCTTGAAAACGTCGCCATATTTTCAAAGCATAGGTGTGACCATTTACACCACCTCAAGCAGATTTTTGAGAGGTGCCGAAAATACGGGATCTCACTAAACCCGAAGAAAAGAATTTTCGTTGTTTCCGAAGGAAATTTGTTGGGCCACTCATAACCTAGGACGGCATAGTAGTGGATCTAGAACGTGCAAAATTCATCGCCCAGATCGCTCCCCCAAGTGGCAGGAAGGCCATGTAGTCTTTCCTCGGGAAAATCAACTTCGTGCGAAAATTCATATCAGATTTCGCCCAAATAGTGAAACCGTTGCAAGGTATGATCAAGAAGAACGCAAACTTCAAATGGAATTCTCCCGAGAAATAAGCGTTCAATAACATCAAGCAGGCCATTACACAAGCACCTGCCCTTCATAGTCTGGATTTCAACAAAGGCTTCATCTTGTACACCTTTGCCTCAGATTCATCTCTCACGACTGTCCTCACTCAGAAAGATGGAAATAACGATGAGTGGCCCATATCATTCATGAGCGTTGGGTTGCAAGGTGTCGAGATTAATTATCTAGATATTGACAAGCAAGCTTACACGGTGTACAAGGCAGTCAAACACTTCAGGCCATATATTTTGAATAGTCACGTCATAGTTTTCGTACCTCACCTAGCTGTTCACTCACTTTTGGTACAACAAGAGTTAGGTGAGAGATGAGGCAACTGGATGACTTGCCTTCAGAGTATGACTTGGAATTCAAGCCGGCACATACTATAAAGGGGAAATGGCTATGCCGGATAGCCGCGGAAGCTGCAGA
This sequence comes from Pinus albicaulis, assembly GCA_034641835.2. Classification (NCBI taxonomy): domain Eukaryota; kingdom Viridiplantae; phylum Streptophyta; class Pinopsida; order Pinales; family Pinaceae; genus Pinus; species Pinus albicaulis. The sequence goes on from JAXQQM020075125.1 coordinate 83,076, forward strand.
CTCGCGAGGCAATGAAGAAGAGAGTTGGGAACACGAAATCGACATGTATCAAACTGATAGTATATCCCGACAGGATTCCTCCTCCTGGTACGTTGATCTTCAGCAATATCTGAGCCACAATATCATGGACCCCGCTTTAACTGCCCAGCAGAAACATGTGATAAGACTCAGAGCCGCATCCTACTAGCTAGTGCAGGCTAATTTGTTCCGCAAACACCACAGCGGAGTTATACTACGCTGTTTGGAGTATGATGAGGCACATAAAGTATTGACAAAACTCCATGATGGTCCAGCTGGTGGACACTATCCAGGGGACATCACTTCTCACAATATCACGCGCGTCAGTTTCTATTGGCCTAATCTATTCAAAGATGCACACGCTTGTGTCCGGAAATGTCCACAATGCCAAAAGTTCGCCAATAGGGAAATACGGTCGTCCGCCCCGTTACAGTCCGTCACAGTGGAAGAACCTTTTCAGCAATGGGGGCTTGACGTTATCAGGGAAATCTTGCCACACTCTTCCAAGCAACACAGACACATCCTCATAGCTACGGACTACTTCACAAGGTGGGTTGAAGCAATACCGTTTCGTCAAATCAATGATCAAGAGGTAATAGCTTTCATCACTCAACACATCATGACCAGGTTTGGCGCTCCAACCTCCCTTGTTTTTGATAACGCAACATATTTTTCATCATTTAAATTATATGAGTTTGCTCTAGAAAACGGTATCTAAAACACTCTGTCAACTATTACCCCCAAGGAAATGGGTTAGCCGAGTCAACTAATAAGAACCTCATCTGCATCATCAAAAATACTCTACTGTCCCAACAATGAAATTGGCATACCACACTCCATAATGCCCTATGGGCTAATCGGGTCACACCCAAATCATCGTTGGGCACCTCCCCATTTTTTCTTTTGTACGGTAAAGAGGCTATCCTTCCTCCCAAATTGTCTCTCCCAGCCCTTCAATTATCTCAAGAAACTCATGGCACTCCTTGCCCTACCTTACAAACTTGAATAGACACATTGTTGAAGCTAGAGGAGGAAAGGCTAAAAACCCGGGAAAAATTCGCCATCCACCAAAGTCGAATAAAACGATGGTTTGACAAGAAGTCTGCCGGAAACAAGTATTTTGAAGTAGGCTACCTTGTCCTCAAATGGGACAAAGATCACGAGGATAAAGGGAAACACTCCAAATTCCAGGCCCTATGGAAAGGTACCTTCCAAATTAAAGAAAAGGTCGGCTCCCACACTTACAGGCTACAGACCCTTAAAGGGAGGATTTAGGTCCTCCCGGTAAATGGGCACGACCTTAAACACTATTTTACCTGACAGCCCCAGGGGGCCGTCACCATACCCTGTACCAAATTTTTGTTTTGTTTTTTTTTTGTTTTTCATTTTTTTTGTATGTTTTAAATATATTTCTTGTTTCAAGCAGACTCTCATTGGCCCTTCCCCTTTGGCATCTCAAGTTGAAGGAGAGATGTAGAAGTTACTCAATTGGCATGTTGTGTTGGAATCTATGCTGGTGAAGAATCGCCCCTGGAACGCAAAAAAATGGCATAAGCTTGCCTGTGATATGCACCCAATGGGGAAACATGACCAAGTCCCAGGAACCAAGCACAGGTAGCTTACCTAGTATGTTGGCCCAAGGGACTGTTGTATAAAAAAAAGTCTCAGTGTAATTGGTCAATACACGAAAAAGGGACAAAGCTGACCTCATGAGATGAAAGGATATCGGGGAAAACCCAAAAGTCCTCATATAGACCAGGAGCAACCTCTCTTGCAAGCAAAATAAGTCGGGATCCCTCATCCGCCTAGGCAATAATTTCCACAGTCAAAATAAGTGCCTTGATCACAGTCAAATAAGTGCCCTGAGCACATTTAAAATAAGTGAAATTAGCACATCAATCAAGGGTAAAGGATTTAGAAATGCTTCCTGCGCAGAGAGGCGATATGACGATTCCGCCGGGTTACTGACCAAGCTCGCTGGTAGCGGAGCAACATCTGTGACTCCTAGGTGGTGACTCCGCCGGAACCACCTGTTTCGCTGGCAGTGAAGCAACACAATGAGGACAAAATAACTATACCGTATCCTGGAAGTCCCTGAGATTACTCCAAGCTTTTCCATCCCGTCTCCAGGAATGAAAACATGGTGGACCAGCACCCTGGGACATGCAAATAGGTGGAGTAAACACACAAGGCCTGAGGATGAAAGTAGTGGGACCCATGGGTTGAAAGCATCAGCATGCTAAGCCCCCCCCCCCCAACCCCCTCAAGATGAAGCACCAACAGAGATCCTGGGCCCTACCAGTGAATTGCCATTTGTTATAGCCGCTACAATGCCCTCCAAAAATTTTCCCTTTTAAAAATTTTGAGCCCCTAACTTTTTTGAAAAGTAGAGTTAAGCCCAAGTTCACTCTTTCAAAATCTCAAGTCGTAAAGTCACAAAAATGGTCAAACCAAACTTTCGCGACCTTGCGACCCCTTAGGTCGCGAAGTTGCAAGGTCGCAAATAATCCAGAAACCAAAGAATTGTGACCTTGTGACCTCGCGACCCCCAGGTCACTAGGTCGCAAAGTCACAAGGTCGCATCTCTCATCAACTCAACTCATTTGTGACCCTGCGACCCTCATTTATTGTCCACACGTGTGACCCCTTTATAAATAGAAGGGTCGCATAGGCCGCATTCGACCTGCGTGACGGAGAAAGAAAACACCTCTGACAAGCCAGCTGGAGCGCATTTTTCCCGGGTAAGTTACCCAATCCTCCTGTTGTTTCCTTTTGTTTGATTGTTGCCTCCATTACCCTCACCTTGACCTATTTAAAGCTAAACCTAGCTTCTATTTAAACCTCCCATGAATCTTGTTGTTAAGCTTGCTCCTTCTCACAGCTTGACTTCCCTGTTTACCTCCTCTAAGAAGCTTCCCTTGCATCAGTTTGTTCAAGTTCCCTTTTCAGCGCTTTTCAATGAGGAACTTCATGTAAGCTTTCCACTTGATGTGTTGCCTTACCTCCCCTTTTTTATTAAAAGCAAACGGAAATTTTTTGTCACCGCGTAGCTCGTCTGCCGAGCCCTAGAGTGACCCCGCAACTCCACGACCTCGCGACCTCGATCACTAAGTCGCAGGGTCGCTAGGTCGCATATCCGTAAAAGTTTAAAGTGGCGCGACTTCGTGACTCAACGACCTCGCGACTTGGTCGCAAGTCGCTAAGTCACTAGGTCACATTTCCGTGAAAATCTAAACTGGCGCAACTCCACAACTCAGTGACCTCGCGACCTAGTCACAAGTAGCTAAGTCGCTAGGTCGCTTTTCTGTGAAAGTTTAAACCAATGCGACCTTGCGACCTAGCGACCCAGTCACAACATCACCAGGTCGTAGGTTCATCCATTTCCTTGAAAAATAGTTGAGCAGAGATAGGAGAATCCCAAGTATTTATAAATATAACATCTGTCTTATCGTGGGATTGTTTCATGAATATGCCAGGGAACCTCGAATCTGAGCTCAAGTGCTTATCCATCTCATTGGCCTCAAGCGATATGGGGCCTCCGGTAGTTCGGAAAAGGAACAAAAGCCCTAAGATAGAAATCTCGGAAGAATAAATACCTCTTTCTCTCCCCCCTATCTATGGAGATACCACCTGCACATTCGGCAAAGGGAATAGTATGAGTTTGTATCAGGTGTACCAAGAATTCACAAAGCTTGAATTTACAGAGGACCTCCCAAAGCGGTAGGTGTATGTTCAGGTTAAGAGATCCAAGCTCCACTACGCAGGGGCCCATCTGCCTATATTCCCATGTGTAGAGTTGATCGAATGGATCCTGCAAAAGGTCGAACCCAAGATATGGTTTATTCGAGATCATGTCGGGAAATCATTCGCAAATCTGAAGGGACAGGATGCAGAATTATATTATGCACTTCCCACTCGAGAACAGACCTTCACCGAGGAATGGGCCACCACTCATGTAGTTCCCATACCCGAGACCTTAAGGGGATGGTGGGAGGACCCAGAAAAGTACAAGCTCAAAAAGGACCAGGAATATTAGACAGCGGGTCTCAAGAAGGTCTACAAGCTCGTGGCGGCAATGTTATGTAGGATGTACGGCCACACAGATGCCACCACCTTCAATTTCACTTGGGTTTCTCTCATTTACGCCGTCACCGTATACGGCACCTGCTTCAACTGGGCCAACTTGTTAGTGGCAGCCCTCAAATCAAACATATCTTCGGCACTAGCACCTGATGAAGGGTATGCATCGAAATTTTATATGGCCTCATATATTTTGGATGCAGTATGTGCAAGGTGCCATTTTGAGGGCTGGGCACACAACTGGGATCCAGAGCATGACGGTCCAATTCACAAGGAGTTGCGGGTGTTTTGGGACTCCAGATATAAGCAAGATATGGAGTCAATCTCGCACAGCTTCATCCCCGCACTCTATGGAAAACTGTTTGGAAAAGACACCCCGTGCATGTCTGGGCGAGCCATGGAGACAATAACCCGAGTGGCCAACTGGTTTCCTGTCATGGATAGCACTTTCATCCGAGTCTTCGGGTTGCTCAAGGCTCCCCACGCACTGCCCCAGTTCGTCACTGACAAACTGCTCCTCCAAGAAACATGTTACTAGATGTCGGGTCATTTTTCAAAGGTTCTCACTAAGGGCAAGAAGAATCCATGGCCCACTCTGCCGCTCACTATCGGTGCCTACACAGTCAAATATTTCAGGGAAGTAGGGGCAGAGGCTGAGCAAGTCAAGGGATTTTGTCTACCTCCCATGACACACCGGACGTATGATCCTGAGAGAATCATCCCCGCCCATTGAAAATGGGAAAAATTTAAATGGATCTACCAGCATATTGAATGCCCAGCTGAAGTAGAATCAAGAACTGGTACAACAAAGACAGGGAGGCCGCTCCAGAGGAATCAACCGATTAGGAAGATCAAAACAATCAAACTTTAGAGGAAAGAATCCATATGCTGGGAGGAGCCTCGTCTTCCAAAGCCAAGAAGCAAAGGACCGGTACGGACCATAAATCTTCCACCCAGCGAAGAGAAAAGGAGGCTAAAGCTCAACAAGAAGCTGAGGAGAAGGCAAAGGAAGAGGAGGATAAATGAAAGAAAAAAATTGAAAGAAAAAGAAAGGAAGAAGTGGGCAGAATAAACCCGCAAGAAAAGGGAAGAGGAACAACGGAGGAAAGAAGAGGAAGAAAAGGCAGAAGTTGAGCGCCAGCTAAAGATAAAGCAAGATAAAGCAGAAGCTGAGCGCTAGCTAAAGGAAGATCGAGATAAAGTAGAAGTTGAGCACCAGCTAAAGGAAGATCAAGACAAAGCAGAAGCAGAGCGCCAACTAAAGGAAGAACAAGATAGAGCAGAAGTAGAGCGAAAGATGAGGGAGGAAGAAAGTCGGAAGTCATGGGAAGATTCCTCCAAGGGATCCGAAGACAGCAAGACACCTCCTCCAGAGACAGAGAAACAGACGGAGCTACCACACATCGAGGTGCCCGAGACAACTCCTGCAACCAGTGTGCGTTTTTCTCTCTCGGAATTGGGTACCTCTGAGGATAAAGATGAGGAAGTGTTTGATCTGACAAGACTTACCTATGATCAATTCACACACAAGATCAGGCAGGAGAAGAGAAGATGCTTATCACGAAACCTTAATGCACCCCTTACAGCCACCACAGAGAAGGATATAGTCTTGGATACAAGGACCAATCCGATTATTATTGCATAAGCTAGCACCTCTTTTGTAGCAGCCACAGAGGAGAATGTAAGCAGAATGAGTAGAGAAATTTTGTCCCTGCGGAATAGACTACAGGCCTCCGAACAAAAGACAGCTAAGTCAGAACAAGAAAAGAAGGCGCTAGAAGAAGAAGTCCAACAGCTTCAGGTTAAGAATACCCCTACTAATGAAGTGCCACTCACTATTCAAGGAGAGCTAGTCACTTTGGAAGCCACCATGAAGCAAGTATATGAAGAATTGTTCACAATAAAACAGACCGTCGCACCACTACTGAAATCACAAGCAAAAACTAAGAGGAGGAACACGTAGCTAAAGGAAGCCTCTACTGCCTTGGATAGAATATTAGAATGGTCGAACATGTATCCACAAACTCCGGACACTTTGCCTAGAAAATATTGGATCAGCACCCAAAATGACAAAGTTCAAATCCCGGATAAAGGTACAGTCCAAAGAGAAACTTATTAAGGATTTGGAGAAAGTAATGTCTACATATGAACATCTGATTAGCGGCATTGACTTAATGGCCGAAGTACACCACATTCCTTCTCTGGGTGCACTGGGCGAAGAGAAAACGTGGGAAGAAGTCGCCAAAGACATTCAAGCATTTCTACAACCCATAAGGCAAGCAGCCGGCTCCTAAGACCTTCTGGCATCACAAGAGAACCTTGTTCAATTCATCATGACACCGGCCCGGATCTATACCAAACTAGCCTCCCTATCGAACCAGATCACGATCAAGAGAGACACTTTGATCCCAAATGCTCTCGAGTGCCTTCACGGGTTGAGAGAAGATACTCCTTAGGTCTCCCCAGTTGTTGCAGATTATCGAGCATGGCGAAGTTACCTCAAGGAAAAGCAACAGGTAGATGTCCCTGATCTCACAATCACCCAACTACTTCCATGACCAAGTCACATATTACAGCAAATGGAAGAGGTCGCAGGTCGCAACAAACAAGGGGTTGCAGGTCACAGTCAAAGCTGAGGTCGCAAGTCGCAAATTCCCTCGAGTCGCAGAGTATGTCAATGGTCAGGAAGGCGAAAAGTCAGGGATACCCAAGGATCAATTCTGTTCTATAAATACTTCCTTCGGGAAATTGTAAAAGGATCTTTTCTTTTTGGGACTCCAAAGGAGCAAAGAGAATTGTATAGCATTGAATACACCTTTCTGAGAATGAATACAAACACTTTTTTTTATTCCACTCTTCGATCCGATGAGGACTAATGTGTTAACATTGTGAATATTTTGTCTTATGTATCTGATATCTTTATGATTAATTAATCTGTGTTTTCTTCTTATATCATTTATACATTTCAGCTCACCAAATGTGTTAATGATGTTAGGTTGTTTACTTAGGAGATGTTAGAAACTTTGTTACTAACATTTATCTTATCTTTGAGACTGCTTAAGGAATTGAAGGGTGCTCTAACCATAAAGAACTGTTTCTCCTGTGGTTTGAACAAATTTTACAAGCATGACCCTAATGATGTGCTGCTAACAGTATTTCCTTTGGCTGCATGCTTTAACTCATGCTACTTTTTGTAGTGTTTTATGTTCATTGAGACTCATCAACCATTTGTCTTGTACCATCCGAATAATCATGTGTTCATAGGTCTGTAGGGCTCGTTTGTGTCTGAAAAAAACGAGTATTCAGTGGTAGCCAGACCCACACCCCGGATGGGATCCCTATCACAAATGGTTTAGAGTCTAATCAGGACTTTTTACCGACGAGGTCCCTTACTATTGGTTGGACATTTCTTCCCATCAACACTTCCCTATAGGTGACGGTGCAGGTAGCACTAGATCCTCTACCCATTACCTTGGTCGATCCTTCAGTTGCTGGAAGGCGTCGCCAGTTATTTCAAGACATTAGCCCCAGTACCTATCAGAAGATATCTTCGTAAGGCCCAATTACTATTGAGAGTGTGAGGATGTATAGGTCTCTAGGATTTTGAGTATCATGCGCAGAGAAAACCAAAACCATTTTTTGATTGTTTGATCACATAGAGATAATTTAAAGGAAATTAACTTTTATTTTCACTTTATTTTATGTATGTGGTCACCATTTTTTCTTTGATACTTCACCTCCCATAGAACTGACTTTTTTTCCAAAACCATACCTAGTCAACACCATAATGGACCCAACGGGACCTCGTCGATATAGATTTATTTTGGACCTCCCCCCATTACCGGGAGGGGTTCCAGGTCTTTCACCATTTAGGCATCAAAGACAGAACATTGCCACCCTTATCATTACATCCTTTATTGGGGCATCTTTAGTTGGGAACCCTTGTCGGTCACCTAACGCCACACCAGTGGAAACCCCCATAGGGTCACCACATTCCACTCCTCCCACAACCCTTAGGGGGTAGAGGAGTGTTACCCATTCGAGAATCTAAGTGAACTCATAGCCAGGTATGTCATGGAAAAACCCTATACCTAACCAGAACACAGTGTCTTCACAGTGTGCAATGGATCTCAACTCGCAGTCACCATTATTAGCATCATTAAACTTGTTGGATCTAACCAAGTTAACAAATGACCCTATTGCAAATAACCCAACATGGCCACCCATGCCCACGAAGCTCCCTTCGGACATTCCAAAGTTCGAAGGGAAGCAATCGGAAGACCTTGGAAATCATATAACGACTTTCAACCTGTGGTGTTCGTTGAACAACATCATTGATGATACTATTCGATTGAGACTATTTCAGCACACCTTAACCAGACCAGCTGTGAAATGGTATTTGGAGCAACCATCTACTACACATGGAACTTTTAGTGCCCTCGCTACTACATTCCTTACCTATTTTTATTTACCCATCCAACAAGATTACGGGATGGAATTACTGACCCATTTTAGGAAAACACCTGCCATCCATAGCTCAGACCATCTCCATGAATGGCGGCGATGTTGTATTTTGTGCAAATCCAAACTCGACGATCGAGTTCTTTTGGACCTGTTCCTCAAAAATTTCACCGCAAAGATTTCAAAAGAAGTAGAAACACAAAAACCTACATCTGAAGAGTACGCCATCAGTAAGGCCCAACAGCTTGAGTTGATTTACATGTAGTTAAGATATATTTTCAATATCCTGCCTAACGCCCTGCGCCTGCAAAATTACAAATAATTTCCAGGCACGTCAAACTCCGTAGATGATTTGATTGGGTCATTGACCCAAAATCACCTGAGCAGCAATGTTCAGTATCCTGGTTACGCATATGATTCTAACCAGATTATCCCGCAACTCGGTTACTAGAGTCATCATGCACCTTTGTAAAACATGACCAATAGGGCGCAGTCGTACCACCATCAGTAGGGAGGTCCATATCCTCTGACTCAGGAGACCTATTATGCAGGTAGAAATGTTGGAGGAAGAGCTCCCCCCCAACAACATTCACAAACCAGGGACAAGGACTACAATATGCCCAGTCCCCAGTGTTATCACTCAGGTTTTCCTAGAAGTTGTGTAAGAGGAAAGTATACCCGAGGTAACCACAAACCAACCTTTTAGATGCAGAATCTAGCCAATCTGCATCCAGAGAGGGCTCTCTCTTTATGATTTATATTTTTTCTTGAAAGGTTTTAGGCTAGTTATAGATTTGAAATTTATTTTGGGAAAATGGTGGAATCCACAAACTAAGGGCAAGGCCGAGAGCTTTCAGTCCATTGGGCTATGGAGTCAAAGGATGGCTTTACTGGATTTCTATTCTACGCACAAGATGGTATTACAGGGCAAGATAGCTAGACAGAGAACAATCCTTAAAATTTAAAGTGGATGGGATGATATTGAAGGGATGAAAGGCAATTAAGAATCTTTCATCATGTTCAAAAGAAGGAAGTGAAATGACTACAAACAAAGAGCAATGAAGAATTCCGTGTTATAGTAATCAAACAATGTTTAAATTAGCAAAGCAGGAGCATTTAAGAATTCATGCTTATAGCTAATTTAGAAGAAAACATTTAAGAACAATCACATTTGAAAACAGAGTACAATTAAGCAAATTTTGTTTCAATCCTTTATGCAAATTATTCAAGAATGGATATGATGGTATTAAAAACTAATATAAAATTTCAGACAAAAGGTAGAAACACTTATTGAACTGTAGTCCAACACATGAATCCTGCAACAAGTCCAGTGCTTCAAAACGTCATCCAGTAAGCCACAAGTAAATTTGTCCAAAAGCTTTTTATTCCGAAAACCTCAATGTTACAGCAGAGTAATAGAATCCACCCTTCAACACTCTCTTTGAGGGCTTATTTATACAAAAATAATCCTAACAATCTTACTCTATCCTAACCAATAATCCAGGCTGACTTAAAGCATATTTACAAACAAGAGACACATGGTCTCGTAAAATAGAATAATGAGTAACGGCTGATGTGCTGTTCCTTTCTTCATGGACGTGCTAAGGATAAGTGCTTAAAATAGGGCTCTGTGCTGTCCTTTGCGTATTCCTTTGACTTGTTGAATACTCTTTCTTCTTACGGATACTCTTTGACCTTTCATCTGATACTCTTTCATCCGCTTTTCTGTTTTTTACCATTTACTCAATAGTAAAGATAAACTTTCATCCTGAAAACATTTTTTACAAAATTTCCAGCATTTCCTTCCACCACTGATCATCTGGTATAATTGTTCTTCTGAGTTTTCTTAAAGTTTCATCTGCTTCAGTAAGTTTATAAAAAGTGGGCTCGTTCGGAAATAGATACTTTAGTTCATGCTCCAGATGAAATAGATTCCTCACTTTTTCATAAATACTTTTCCCGGTTGGTAATACAGGTTCTGATGAGCTAGTGGAACCTATAGCTGTATTTTTAGCATGAGCTTTGATTCTATTTTCATATGTTTCCAAGTCTACTATTTGATCTTCTGTGAGCATGGGACTTGGCAATTCACTGTCCAGCAAAGCTTGAAACTTCTCTCTGAAAACGTTGATGTCGACCAAAATGTCAGTACACTTTCTTTCTAGATTTTGCATGAAAGTCCTCTTGGTGAAAATTCTCTTTGCTTCCAAAACTACACCTGTTCTGTCATCAATTCCTAACAATGCAAGCTGTTGTTTTGTTCTGGAATTCAAAAATTGAATGATCTGCTGGGCATGCTCCGGCTTGCCCCTTAATTCATGTCTAGTTTTATTTATTTCCTCTGGTGCTATCTTGACTAACTCATTCTGCTCAAAAATAGCTTGGATGGAAGGCCAAATATCTCTTATTAAGTTAATGATGTTGTCCCAAAGAATATCATTTATTTCGTTCAGAGGCTTTTCCAGTGAAAGATCTTTTTGCAAAGCCTCAACCAATTTCTCCAATCTTTTTATTTCCCTGAGGTTGTCAGCAGCTGTTTTTTTGGATGTGTCATATTTTCCCTCCAATTTTGTTAATTGTAATTTTGTTTCTTGGAGTTCTGTGACCTTTAGCTGCAAACTCTCCATCTGTTTAATTAAATCCTCAGAATTCAAATTAGAAATGTTTACCTGAGCTGGTTGTTCCTGTTGTCCTGTAGTTGTAGTACCTGTTGCTGAAGCCTGTTTGAGAATTTCCTGTTCCTGCAATGCCTTTTCCAGCTCCTTCTCGGTTTCATTTAGTCGCTCTGTCAAATTTAAGAGCAACTCCATCATTTCTTCTTGTGAATTTCCTTTTATTACTTCCTGTGTCTGGGGGTGCCTTGAGGCTGGTATTTTCAGCTGTTTTCTGAGTGCAGCTATATCATCCTCTTTCTTTTTTATCAGTGCCTCAATACCTTTAGTGTCTTTGGGATTGTGACCTAAACCAATGATGATCTCTTCTAGAGACTTTATTCTATTGTCCTTGGCCTGTGAGGAGGCCCTTTCAATCTTCAATGTTGCAGTAGTATTATTCAAGGAATCTTGCAGCGTTAAAGCTGCCATGGCTTTGTTGGTGAGAGTAGAATAAACCATTTCCCATGTTTGTCTATGAAGCTCTATCTGATCCAAGGGATGGATATCCTTTGCTAACACTTCAAAATTTGTTCTGATGTAATCTGTTGCTGAAGTTGGCTTTGGCACCTTTTCTTTGAAGTGACTCATTTGCATTTTACCTTGTGACAGATCAAATGCTGACATCAACCTTTGCTGATTGTGAGGAGCCATCTTCATATACTGATCGTAGACCTTCATTTTCAATGGTTCATTCTTTGTTTTGATATTAATGAAAGTTTTCTTAATGTCTCCAGTATCTGTCTTTGGCGGTCTGAGAGAAGATACTTCAGTGCTCAACTGCTTTTGTATCCCTTTCTGTCTTATGTTTGTTTCACTTGCTGTACCTGTTTGCTGACTATCCTCCCTACCATCATCAAATACCTCATCTATAATCTCTACATCTGGAGGTGGATCAGACTTGTGTTTTTTGGCTTGATAAACTTGTGGGGCTCCTTTTGAAGGTGTGGTATCTGGAGCTGGCCTCTTTTTCCCTATTTCCACATTCAGTGGAGTTTGCATCTCTGGAACTTGGATTTGCTTGGCTGGTGTTTGAGAAGCCTGAGATTGTTCTGGTGCTTTGGAACTCTGTGATTTTTCTGCCATGACCAGGGTTTCAATGACCTGAACTATAGGTTCTTTTCCTTTACCCTTGGGCTCTGCTGCTACTGATGGGTTGTCTTCCTGTATAGCTTGTTGTAGAGTGGCTGCTGAAGATGTGCCAATGTATGGTACCTGCATTTGATCATATGTTTCTAGGTCAAATTTCTTCTCAACATCTTTCATAAGTTTATTCAATTTGGCAGCTCCACTTCCCTCTTCAACAAGTGTTCCTTTAACCCATTCATCTTGATTTGCATACCGTTCTATGTCAGGAATTCTGTGATGTATATAAGGAGATGACTTATTTTTTAACCTTCTTTCACAAATGAAACCAAAGGGGTCATAAGGGACCCAACGGAAAGATGTCTGGAATTTTCTCTCTAATATAAGTTCGGCATCTCTCTCAGCTTCTCTAGAATTGCAAATGAAAGGACCTAACTGGCTTTTGATCCTTAACTGTGCTTTCTTCTTTACATTGCAGAAATGGATTACATCTGAATTATTCATCTGTCTAAAGTATTCCAAAGCAAAAATTCTCATTGGTACATATTTGGGTAACTTGAATGGATGTAATTCACATCCATAAATCCTGATGACTGTATGATTTTGGTACAAGTACCAATCCCCAACTTTATAACTCTTTGACAATTGCAGGGTCTTTATAATCTCAGTACTAAGCCTGGGGGGAGAAACTCCTGTTAACAAGGTTGTGGCAGGATGTACAAACTGATCAATGAATTCTGAATAAGAGTAGGGAGAATCAGAGGACAAATGAATGATGGGGGACCAAAAAATAACAGACCTGGGATTACCTTTAGCATCAAGTTTCTGAACAGGGAAAGGGAATTTGTCTAAGTGATAGAAAATTATGAGATGATAGATAACTGAGGAGTACTTGAAAACCTTTTCATCATCTAGCCTTAAAAATTGATCATGGATTTTGTTGGCAATGAAGGAAGCATAATCATACTTAATCTTAGGAGGCTGCCCAGGGGTAAAGATAGATAGCAAAGCCAGAGTTATCTCATCTACATACTCACTGGTATTGAATCCTAAGACAAAGGATATTACATTCACAATAAGCCTTCCCAATTGATTGAAAAAGTAAAAACCATAGGGGGAGTCCCTTTTGGCTGATGTTTGGGTAACATGAAATACTGACACATTGCTTTCAATTTCTCTGGAGTTAACAGTCTGGTTTTCTCAATCAACCCTTCCATGGATAGAGGTGCTAATTCTTGTTCTGGCTCAAATTGTAACATAGCATTGATAGCTTGAGGTGTGATAGGGAACAAAACACTTTGATCAGGAGCTAATACAGCTCTTTGTGCAGGATCATAATTTGCATGACAATAATGAATGATTTCAGGGAAAACGTGAACTGTAGGAATAAAATACCTTGGGAGATTGGATTCCCATAACCCTATAAGATCTTGCCCCTTTGAGTGTTCGTCTCTGCAGCGACAGAAGCTCAAACGGGGACTTTCATCAAAATGCAGGTCTTTTATTTGGAAATCTTCATCTATCAGAGGTAAATAGTCCAAATCTCGGTGGGGAGCATTCAAAGGAGTGATATTTAGAGCAGTTGGAGCCTCCATTTTGGTTCTTGTGGATTCAAACTAGAGGTTTTAGTTTTTCTTGCAGACCGGACAGGATATCTGACGAATGAGGAAACTGGAACAATTTGCAGGTTTGGGAAGCAAATTTACAGGTTTTAAATCTTCAATGAGGACTCAGAGAGGACTTTTGACCACTTTTTTCAGAGAAAAAACACAGGAAACTAAGCTTAACTTGCAGTCGGGGCGCGGAATGATAAATACCTGTTTTTAATGGAAACTGGTTCTTCAACAGGTAATGAACAATGGCGGGGACGTTCTTCAATACTGGCGCAGCGGAATTTCGGAGTAATTTGGTGTATTTGCAGTGAAATTTGAAAATTGCAGCGGGAGCTTAGTCTCTTTCGGAAACTAAAAATAACTGAAAAAACGCGAAAAATGGATTATTTACAAGTCAAAAGGGTTTTTGTCGTTTTCGAGGTGATGACGTCATTTTGGCGTACGGGGTGACGTAAGGGAGTGGGACCGGCGGTATGCGGTAAGCGGTAAGCGGTAAGCCCGCACCGCTTATGGACGAGGGCGGTAAAATACGCGATGGCAGCGATTCCACAGGACGCTTGCCACGTGGAATGCTGACTTTTCAAAAACCGCCCATCCCCCGCTGGTTAACACGCTGGCAAGGGATGGGCAGTGGGATTGATGATCGCCGTTGATCAACGGACAAATGATCCGACGGCTGAAAGGGATGGGAACTTGTGCGACTTCAAAGGTGGGTCCGTCGGGGTTTAAAAAGGTTTTAACGTGTAATCTAATCACCCCGGGGAAAGGTTAATAGGCGGCAATGGTTGTTAATTAGTCCAAATGATTAATTAACCCCGTGACATTATGAAATGGATTGCGGCGGTAGTTTGGCCAGGTGGAATGCTACGTGGACAGAACACTATGGCACAGGACTCCGTCGTATTTCATTCTTGTTTTTGGTGTTAAACACATATATTACATGTCTAACGCTTTTTTGTATATATTTTATTATACGATGAATTAATTAATACACAACTAATTCACCATAGGGCGGGGATTATGTATAAGGCTATAGTTTTAACCAAAGGGCTTTATAAAGAGGGGTATTTATTTTAAACGAGCGGGAATATATACTTTGGTAAAACATTATAATAAGAGGGTTTTTGGGGATATTTATTAGAAAAGGGAGTTATATACTTAGGAAAAGGGATTCCACTAGGGATTTAATATAATAGAGTTAAATGTTAATATGAAAAAGGACAAGGAAAATCAAAACATCTTTGTACATCTAAGAAAGTGAAAACTTATGAAGTAAATTGCAACATTTTATCTTCAACACTTAAACTTAGAATAACAAGTTGTTTTGAGGAATTTTATGGAATATTGCATCAGTTTCCTAAGTAAAATAGGATTTTAATTAGGAAAAAGTTAAAGATGGAAGATAATCAATGATGGATTATTTCAAGTGCTTAGGTCTTTTGATCATTAGGCCGAGGGTCCGGTCCCTCCAGAAGTCAAGGAAATGCCTTGAGCCCCTTTGATCTCAAATTACCTTAGTACTTTTGGGGGAAATTAGTAAAACTCTTGAGGGGGAAAAATGATGAGGGAGGTTAATGAATTTGACTTTGCTTGCTGTGATTTTCCAGTGTATTTCCTGCTTCAGTACTTATGATGAAAGTAAATGATTAACCAACATGTAGCAGCACCATTCATCAGATAACATTTTGCAGCACCATCTACCTACCCTATCTACTTAACACTACCATTTTGTCTTCTTTATTAGGGTGCATTTAGACTTGCAAACCCTGATCAATCTTTTCTTTTTACATGATGAATCTATATATTTCTACCCTTATTACATCCAAGGGCTCAGATTAAACTGTTGAGCACCTCTTATTCACTCTACCTAGCTACTTATCTGCCAAGATTAAACTGTTTGGCTAGATATTTATTCTCTAATCTATAACATGAAATTGAAATATGACTAAGCCACGTTTAAACAGTTTGACTTATTCATAAATTGTGGCAAAAGTTTCACAAGTTGCACACAATTGATTTATTACAACAGAGTAAAAAGTAGTGGCATTTGGATTTGCACACTTTCCTTGGTCTATTTTTTCTTGGGGTTTATTTCTTTCTCTTTTTGACCATTTTTATTCTTTTTACCCTTTGATCTTTCTTTTAGGGTATACCCTCTTTACATTTTTTAAATTTTTTGATTTTTTTGGTTTTTTAAGAATATGGAACACCTTTGCTCAAGTAAGAAGGTTTGAACATATTCCACACTTCCATCAAGTCAATCATGAAAGATGAAACCTATTGATATAGGAGGCTAACACCCAGCACAGAACCCACCCATGCATAATAATGTTCAAGTGAAATTTGTGCAACCTTCCCAAGCATAACTGTGCCAATCATACAACCAGGAGAATCCTAGCCATCCTCCTAACGTGGCAAGGGAAAAAGGGAAAAACAAGCCAAAGGGAAATATTGGACAGGGGGACAACAATTAGCAATGCCCTCCGCGATCTCAAGCTGGAGGCAACTCTAACTGAAATCAAAACCAGAAGCCAAACAACTCCCAAGGGAAGAATAAGAGGGTGAATCTTAGGACCAACCACTCTTGTGCAATATGTGGTGAATACGTCCATTACACTCACCACTGTCCCAGTCTCTGTGAGCTGAAAAAGCTTCAAGGTAACCGTGGACAAGAGGGATCCTCATAGCAGACAACCGCCATGCAGGAACCTTTCCCCAAAGAGGGGAAATTTCACACCCAACAATAGCAAACAACTCCCGACAATTCTGGAAAAAACAACCATGAAATATACATGACTAGCAAATAATTTTTTTTTCAGACACAGATTACGATACCCCACCAGACACCAATTCGTCAAGGGCTAGCACGAGTGCACCAACAACACCTTTGACCATATCAAAGATACCTATTGAACCTTTGCCAAATATGGCTAAGGGACCAACTAGGCGTGCAGGAAACCATTTCAAAGCAACCCATAACTATAGCATTGTGGACGATTTAACCCATTCTCCCACCGCCATGTCAACTTTGGAGGTATTACAATCATGTCCAAAGGAAAGGAAAGCCTTACTTTCCGCATTAGACGCCATTGACCCTGTCGATTCACGCCTAATGGCTTTCAATTTAAATAAAGCCACCCTAGGCTTCCTTTGATGGTCACCTTCCAGATATCGGTGTCAGTTCAGAACATCACCATTCACTGATGTATAATTGACGAGGGTGCATCCACATGAATCATGTCAAAGAACGTCTGGAAGAAGTTAGGATCTCCTGAACTAAAGCCATCAGACATCATGCTTAGAGCATATGATAGGCGCCCATCAGCTCCCGTCGGTATCTACCAAAAAATCCCGATCTGCTTAGCCAGCAAGATGGTCCTTATAGACATTGAAGTCTTGGATGCTCAACTGGATTGCAACATACTCCTTAGCCGGAGTGATATGTATGCGATGTTAGCCATAGCCTCCTCCGTCTTCCGAAATATGATGTTCCCCCATGTGGATTTCATCATTACTGTCGACCAATTGACATACCATGATAAGCGATCCCTAATAAACAATGATGTTGTCCTGCCCTATGTCGACACATCTGCCAAGATGCTTACAAGATATCAAGAATATGGCCCTGACGAGTTCAAACCGTCGTCTATCTTTGGGTCATTCCTAGGAGATCCCTTTGTTATACTAGAATCATCATCTGATGTCATAGAGGCTTCTGTGTTCATGATGTCCTCATCAAGAACTGAAGCCAGTCAAGAGATGGAGATGATAAGTAATGACACTGAGTCCATGGTCACGACACCTTCTTTAGCTACGCTGCCTCCCAAACTCCTTTCCTTTTCCTCCCATCCAATTTTGTGTCGCAGCAGGTTATGGCCATGGTGGTCCTACCAAAATTATCATTCACAATCCCAATTTGGTACCTATTCCCACCTACCATAATGGGAGTCTCACACATCACCTCCACAGGGTTAATCCCCTCAATCCTAAGAAGTCCCCAACTGTTAAGGAGACTGTCACAAATATCCCTTCAAAGTAAATTCCCATCGCAAAACCAATGGTTACGACCAAGAACACCAGTAAGAGAGGGAAGAAGGCAGATAATCTCACCATGCAACGGGAATTACAACCTTGCACCATATATGACATAGTAGGCCACCCTACCCACATCTGCCTAGAGCTAGAAAAGTTAAAACCGCTCCTTAGCTCTGCGGTAAATATAGCGACAACAAGTTCCCGTAAAAAGGAACCAACCACCAAAAATCTAGACAAGGCATTGTGTACCAATCACTTATGCACTATATGTATCCATTATGGACCCAGAAGTTCCGCGATACAGGGACGCCTTACACGCCATCGAGAAATCCTATCAAGAGGAACCCTCCATCCAATCAACTCAAGATGAACCTCGCATCATTTTATACTTGTAGGAATAACGGCAGTCACCTGAAAGACTCCCATTCATCTTCCCCCCTCCTATCATATGATGCGTACTGTGCGACGGACGTGACCACTTCATAGATGAGTGCACGACCCTAGAACTCATCCACAGGTGGTATCTAGTAGAGCGTGTATACTATGTTGGTTTGTGAGAAACACAATTTACATGTCTAATATGTGCTAGCAACCACACTTTAGAATAGTGCCATTACATCCCCTGATTTCACTTAGCACTAGCTAGTTTGCACTCAGCGATAGTCTGCCTCTCCCTAAAATATGGCTCTGACATTGAATCCATGGATAGCTCGACGACTTAAGAGGATGTGACGAGTAGATCCATCCTCTTCTCGTCAACTGAAAAAGTGGCCAGTCGGGGAGCCCTTAGTCACCCCCAACTGCCCTCCACAGAGAATACCAACATGTGCATTATGTAACACATGCAATCATGTAGTCGCCACTTGCCCTGACTTAGAAGCACTACGTCGCTGGTACCTATTCACATCATCAAATGAAAAGGATGGGAACCCCCATGTTAGGATGCTTTTCCTAGTGTGTTAGGGCAATCACCATGAGCAGCGTTGTACTTATATCCCGCAAGTACACCCTCTAATTGACATGATACATCTATTATAGATAAAATTTCAGGATCTCATCAATCCAAAAACTAACAACCATGATGGACGAAAGATCGCCCACAGGCAGTCTACTCCATACCCATTTCGACATATTGGGTAAGTTAGAAAGGCGTGCCAACCAATCGTGATCGAGGTTCAACCTAAGATAACATGTGGGCTATGTGACAAAATTGGCCACTAGGTCAATCAGTGCTAAGAACTGAAGCACCTCGCAAAAAGTTTTTGCATAGTCTCTTCCCTCCCGCAAAGACATCTCTTTAACCAAGAGAAAATAACGCACTAATATTATTGGATTTTCTCACACTTTCATCATACAATAAAATTTGATCATCTCCCAAAGCTTAGAGCGGTAAGAGCGGTGTTAATTCTACACTTCCCTATATATTTAGACATACCCAAGCCAAAAACTCGGAAATGGCAGCAAAGGACCCTCTCCTCTACGCCTGATCCCTTCCGAGCGTCCACTTCTGGGATGAAGAGTAGTGTTGATTCCCACACAATCTAATCAGTTAGCATAGTGGTATCGTGCACCATTTGCACCGACCATAACCATGAACCAAATGCGTGCCCACTAATGGAAACATTCAGGCACCTCTATACCAGGAAAAAATTCCAAATCTCGGAAAGTGCCCAACCCAACAAGGAATCCAGCCCTGTGCTCGCACAAGCTCCCATGAGGGAAATTCCTCCCCCACCAAACACCGATGACACGATACACCATATACTATTCATATCATCATGTATCAGAACCATGACTCAGGCTATCTGCTGATCTGTCATAGGTGTCAAGTCAACTGCAACTACAAGAGTAGTTGTTCCGAAGATAGTGCAAACCCAATCCGTATGCACTCTGTCAACCGCGTATGGTTCCACCACGTCGACGATGGAATCCTTTTCGTGTCTGTCAACAAACTAGCACCACATGTTTTTCTCCACCCTGTGGGCATACCGCATGGTTGTGAAAATAGCTACTAGGTTCACACCCTTTCACTTGGTATATAGATTCGAAGTCGTGATTCCCATAGAACGTGAGCTCCCGAATTTACATGCCAGCATGGAACTCCTTGATGACACCCAACCTCTAGAACATCATCTAATAAAACTATAATTCGTCAATGAAAGCCAACGACAGTCACTTCAACACAACGAGGCCTGCAAGAAATGGGTAAAAGAATCATTCGATTGCCACATCAACCATGTTCATTTATTGATGGAGAGTTAGTCCTCCACTACGATGTCGCAAAAGAATCCCTAGGGTTAGGAAAGTTTGAAACTTTGTGGGAAGGACCCTACATCATAAAACCTTGTCTCCTCAAGGGGGCATACATCTTGACAGAGCCAGAAAGAACATGCCTCAACAACCCCGTCAATGGCCTTTACCTTAAGAAATTATACCCATAAGGGCCAAGAGGACCCACCCCTAGATTCAAAGTACACGGACCAAACACTTTAAATATTTGACCAAAAGACTTGTCATAAACTACGCTCTAGTGTCACAATGGATTATCAACCCGACCATTACTTTGGATTCGCTAATGGAGCATCACAATGGTCTCAAAGTTTAGCAGCAGCCACCTAGGTCATCTATCACCCTGACCGATCACCATTCTTCACCAACGGTGTATGCATCGACTCACCGACAAAAAATCAGGAATAATATGACGTCGTCTTCGGACTTAAGTGTGACGCCCTAAATCAAGGCATACACCATTTTCATATCTACCTCAATTCCCAATTAGTGGTGTCATAGTTAAACCAAGTTTTTAAGGTACGAGATTCACATCTATTTATAAAAAAATTGTGTGTAAAAAGATTAAGCCGTCAATTTTATCAAATTACATTCATACATGTACCAAGAAATCAAAACCAAACAGATGATCGCATAAATAACAATATCCTAGATTGGAATGCATCTCGAATAAACCATCATACATAAAAAAACAAAAAATATAAAAATATAGATATCCATTAGCACAACACATAATCCATAAACAAATATCAAATAGGGGATACACCATGTAGAGCCGCAAAAAATATCTCTCTCATATATAACAAAAAATATGTGTCTGAGTACAAAAGATATCATATCTTTGACCCGTAAGTCAGCCCAAAGATACACATATAAAAGTCGGAAAAAATAACGGAAGCATCCTCATAATGGTTGTTTTCCCTATGTACAATAAATCCTCTAGGGAGGTGTCCCCCCAAGTGGGGCACCTAGACCCATAGCTGCTCCTGGCACCAATACTAGAGAGGATGTGAAAATAGATATTGCCACCCTATGTAAAGGCGACCAATAGCCCCTCTCCCATGCCATCAAATTCTCAAGCCATGTATCATGGATGTCATCCACAAAACCTCGAGTAGGCATCCCCTGGGTCAAGCAGTCCACTCGACCCCATGCATCCTCCAAAACTTGAGCCCTAACCTCCATAGAAGCCATCTGCTCTGTCACCTCTATGATGCGAGCCTTCGGTGGCTTGGCACGAGCAAGCACAATAGCGCACTCAGAAACAGCTAAGATGCTACCCTCCCTCGAGGGACCAACCTCCTTGCCAGGTGCTCCACCCTGAGGCTATGCCAGAGCTCCTCCCTATCCCCTGGCTACGCGTGGAACACCTCGAGGCCTTTGAATTGAATCATGTCCCACCAACTGAGCCATGGGACGACTGACCTCACCAACATCTGCAATATTAACAAATTTATGTTAGTATCATCATCATACACATATAAATCATAAATACTTAGATAAATGTAGAATAAAAAAAAAAAATACCTGGTAGCCCCCATACATACACAACAGGAAGACCCATGTCTGGGTCTCCATGGAGGTCCATCCTCGCACAAGGGAAGAGCAGGAACATATGAGGATTGGCCTCAAACCAAGTCTCAATGGTGGCATTCCAATAACACCCCACCCAAACTCCACCACTCCGAGGCATCACGGGGGCCCACCTCCTCATGTGAGGCTCTCGAGGACCCCCAACAAGCACAACCACCGTAGGCCTAAGAAGCACCACTCGCTCATACATAATTCTACAAAAAATCCTAGCATATCTTTGATCCATCCTGTACCTTGGAGATTTGAGCCAACATCTCATCATAACAGTGATGGGCGAAATCAAAAAAATGGTTGGTCCTCATCTAGCGCAAAACACCAATCTGTGGGCTCAACGCCCGATTGAGCACCGACGACCTCGACAATCTCACAATCATGGCTAGAGAACACCACTCAGCCAATTCAGTCACCGATGCTATCTGAATACACCCCTCCGTGAGAGACGACCCGCCACAATGGCCTACCGAGAACCGTTGAATATCCACTCTCACAGGGGGAGGTGGATAAGGAAGTGCCTCACCCTGAGGCAGCAGCCTGGTCACAAAATAGACATCTGTATCGAGAAGGATAGTTAGTTTTCACCCATGAAGCACCATGACCTTGCGTCGCCTATTCCAGTAGTGGATCAGGTAACGCAACAAATGATCATGTGATCGTAGGATGTCATTTTCCATGGAATTAAGGAGACCCCATCATGCCAACTATTGGCATGCATTGGCATCAGCTGCCAAAGCAACCTAGAGGTTAGGCCAATCCATATCCCTCCACAAGATCCTTTCATCAAACATGCACACATTAGTGACATTAAAAGCACCAAAAAATTGACAAAATTCCCAAAACAAAATTCAAAAATTTGCTTCGGCTCTTCGTGCACCTGTTTCTCATACATGCACGAGATATGTGTGCTTTTTTTTTCCCACAGACATAGAAAGGGCATGCTCAAATCCAATACAAGTGCAATAATTTTGCGCAAATCCCTCGATTTTGCAAGAAAATTACACGCCTGTGCCTTGATCACCCGCACGGTCAAGGAAAAAACTTCCTTGGGTTCCTTACAAACCTTGTTTGTACGGACCCTAGCCCTAGCACATTGAAGAAAATAAAATTTAGGACATCATGGGGCTTACCTGGCTCAAGAATCGTGAGTCTGGGGTACTCAAGCTGACTGCAACGACAAGAATAGCTCTATAAAAGCTTCTGACCTGTCAAAACCTCAAACACTCAAATGTCACAAATGAACTGAAATGAGCCATATTAGCCTATATGTCACCCTTTTCAAATTTTTTGGAGGACCATAACGAGAGCTCAGAAGGCCCAATTGTAGAACCAAAATTCACATAGTGATCAGCACCTCATAATGCCCAAAGGAGACGCCACACATTCACACCCCTGAAAAAATAATTTTTCGGTGCTAGTAGGTATGCCCTCTCTCTCTCATCTTCTTTTCATTTAGCACATGTATTTCAATAATATTTGAATGAAGAAGATGCTTTCAATTGGGGTATTCTATTGTATGTATTGTGTATACCATCCATCATTCCATCCACTGAAAGTACCAGAGTAGGTATCATTCTACCCTTAGCATGATAGAATCCCATAAAAACTCTACATATCCTAACATCATTTCTCCACAAGAAATTAACCATAGGTTCCAAGCACCTGACCATGTTTATCATTTCCCCACCTTTCACATGATAAACATCCTTGTTGGTCGAGAGAGCCTCCCCTCCATGGCGCCCGTCACCCAAAGTAGACCATATATCAGAAAAATCATGACGCCATGGACATACCACTTAAGTCCAGGAATAACTTCATGCCCATTCACCCACCATGCATCAACTCAAGTTTTACCACATTAAAATAAAACCCATTTCCCGGACTACTAGGTTTTTCAAGCAGATTGAAAGCGCACCATCGTGCCTCGCATTTGGCCTACAATACTTCCATTAGCATAGCCCATATGCAATATTTTCTATCCACTTCATCAACCCCCACATAAGAGACCAACCAATCGGCCCCCCACCCTAAAAAAAACACCCTCCTAACATCATCAGTGACAGAGATCTTTTCATGTTTTGGGGCACTCGTCTCTGTGTTTTGTACAATCCAAATCCCATTTTTTCATTCTTTTGGTAAGTGTACAAAGACTGCAAATGGTGAAAAACATCCTGCACTCTTCCATCCATTTCTTCTCCCATGGCAACAGTTCCTGGTCACCCTTGGTCGGAGTATCACACCTTTCATGCATAAACCACCATGACATTCATAACCAACATATGCCCACCCTAGACGTCCTACCGACTCCAGGGATTTCCCCATCAGAAATAGTTATGACTACCACCAAGTTGTTTTTTATACTCCGACCTTAGGCCACTCAATCCCAATCATCAGTTTTCAGTCACCCCTCACCATCATGCCTATGTTAAACCTATCACATCCAAGATCCTGATCCCTTTCACCCGTGACTCTCTCGTTCAGTTGAGGCTTCATTTTTGTCGATTTCAACTCCTATTTTCCAAAAAGGAAGCGGTACCTTGGATTACCCCTCACCACAATAGGGACATCCTTGGGTGGCACTTTGGGAATAATCAATTCCCACGGATGTCATCAATCCTCCTGGCATTTGACTATGATAAAAGCTTTCATGTCAAGATGGTATCATACCTTACAACCATTGCACTTTGATCAAATTCGTCGAAGACCTATGCCATTATAAGCATCTCTTTTAGCAATTCTTACACAGGAAGGTCCCAGTAATACACCCATGCATACAATGATAATTTATATTCCATACCAATCTTATGCATGTGGGTACCACATTCCACCTATTGTCAAAGAAAAAACATCCCTGAGAGTGTCAGCAATCATCGTCATCAACCAAATTAGTAGATCACTACGATACTAGTGACACAAAAAAAATCTGTATTTGTCAAATAGATTTTCTTAGCTAGCAAAATCATCACGAGCATGGGACATGCCTGCCTTGTAAAAAAAAAAATTGTATTTATTGTATCATACCATTTCTTACAGGTATCCCACAGGACATGGTCGATTTTCGACCCGGTGTAAGGCGTTTCCAACATTTTGCTACACGTAGGTCTCTCTCTCTCTCCACACAGTACACAGAAAAGAAACTATAATGTATTTCGGAATATACAGTTCTTACTAGAACTCACACATTAGGGGGAAATTGTTATCACTGGAAAATCAGACAAGAAAATATGACATTATTAAATTTCAGGCAGAAGGATTTACAAGCCTGAGACACATTACAGAATCTTAAAATTTTAAAAATATCTAAGGTCCATAAGAAAAATCTAATTGCACACTCTAGACACTAGAAAAATGTTCCTTTACGCGCATTTTTCTTCAATAGGCGCACCTTTACTCGGCTTTCCCTCAAAAAGCCGCGCGGACCTGAGATTGGCAGAAGTCACTTTCCAGGACCACAAGGCACACTCCAAAAAAATGATCCCACACTTGAGGCTGCCCAAGGACATCTGCCTATGCCTCCTTGGGACCTCAAGGGAGCACACAATGGAATCAGGTGAAACCCAATGGAATCAACCCCCTCTCTTAGGTCACCATCTATCAATGTACCAATATAGGGAACAAGAGTTTGAATTCACCTATAAAATACCACCAAGAGATGAAAAAAGGGAGAGCACATTGTTATGCTAGCCTAAATTTCTTTGAAGCAATCCAGCAGTGTGTAAACCGGAGCAGAAGTAGAGAGGGGATTCAGTTGCTGGCCATCCAACAACTCCAATCCTTTGGAGTAGAGAGATAGACATTGCACCAAGCAACTACGAGGTAAAAACGTCCTTACATCGGGTCTTATAACTCCATATTTATAAGGGACCCTTGGCAAGTGTGTAAACGTACTATATTTCTCCTTAATAGCAAACAATAGTATTAGTTATAGGGGACATTGATGCCACCATTAGTATTATTATTTTTTCTATCTCTATATGATATTTCATGTTTTTGTTTACTTTAGTCTTTTTTTCTCTCTACATATGCATATTATATCATTATTTAGTGTGTTTTGTTTTATAGCATGTTCAATAACTTGCTAGCTCTTTTGTTTCTCTACCTGTGACCATAAGCTTAAGAGGCAGTGACCACTCCTCTTAAGCAAGTGTGGACTGCTACACTTTTGCACCAAATCCACCAACATAGGGCTCTTGCACTATTTTCTGGGATTGGAAATATGGAAAAGAGATGGGGAGGTATGCCAAAGATATTCTGAGGAAGTTCCACATGGAGGGGAAAAACCGATGGGGACTCCTCTAGCAAGAAACTAGAGGAAGGAGGATTCTACTTTGAGAAAATTAGTGGATGCTATTATAGGCAGCTTGCGGGTTCACTCATGTATTTGGTGAACACACGACCAAACCTATGCTACACATTTAACCAACTTATTCAAGCTATGGTTAAGCCTACCAATCTCTTTTGGAAGGTAGGGAAACATGTGTTGAGATACCTCAGAGGCACTATGGAGTGTGGATTATGGAGGGATCGAAGCTTCAAGGCTTCACCAATGCATATTTGGAAAGGATTCCATTTGATAGGAAGAGCACATCAAGGGGGCATCTTGAGCATTGGATCAACATCAGTTTCTTAGTATGACATGAAACAGATATCAGTTGCACTCAATTTAGCAGAGGCAGAGTACATGGTGGCTAGTTAGGCAGCATGTGACACCATATGGATGAGGAAGATACTTGTTGGTTTGTTTAGTCGACATATGGATACGATGGTGATACATTGTGATAACCAGAGTTGCATCAAACTCTCGGTTAATCCAATTTTTGATGATAGGTCCAAGCATATTGATATTTGGTATCATCATCTCAGAATCTGTGTGCAGAGGCAGATTATTTCAATAGAGTACATTCCCATAGAGGAGTTGGATGCAGACACCTTGAAGAAGGCACTAGCAACAAGCAAATTTTAATTCAACAAATATAGGATCAGGGTAGCAGATAATCCATTTCTTGTTGAGAGGGAGTGTTGAAAAGGTGCCCAAGGGGGCTTTTGATTTAATTTTCCCTTAATTAATTTGGAAGAGAAATTGTAATTTCATCTCATGATAGCTTGTATTAGTTAAATAAGTCGATAAGACTTAGTTAGTTTAGGAAATTCAAGTTGAGGGTCAGAGAGGAGGCATGTAGAGTTCTCCCATGATTTTATGGGGTCAAGTTACAGTTATTTGTGAGTTGTAATTAGTTAACTCAATTAATTGAGTTAAAATCGGTTTAACTAGTTCTAACTAAGAGATGGGCTAATGAGAGGTCCAGTGAATTAAATATGATTTAATTCACAAGTAGTGATAAATCAGTTAACCGATAATTCTCTATAAATATTTTTTGCATGTTAGTTCTAAGGAAGGCTTGGTTGAGACTGAGGTTAAATGGATGATAACTATCAGTTGTATATTTAGAAACTTGTACAGGTCAGGTATAGAGTCATCAAGAATCCTTGGATGAATTTCACAATAAATTCTTTGGAATTTACTATTCAATAGGGCGAAAATTCCTCCATGAATGCATGAGAAAGGTTGGTCAGACATAGGTTGAGAATTGGTTAAGTATTTGATTGGTTTTTCCTAGATCAGAGTGAGACAATCAACGGAGTGCAGAAGTTTCTCAGTGAGAGAAAATCATTGTATTGTTTCATTTTCTTGACTTTATAAAATATACAGATAGCGGGGTTTTGAGTAGTTTCTTTCCCCATGATCAGGTGATCATGTCCAAGGGGAAAAAAATGCTCAAAATTGGAACTGCTCAGAATTGGTTGCAACCTGAATGACCAGATAGGCCTCGTCGTTGTGATTATGGAACCATGAACGGGACCCAAATCCGATGTCGTATGAGAAATATATTGAAGTTTGAAGTTGCCCAATGACCTTCAAAACAAGACTTTTGAACACACAAAAAATTGTCATTTTCAGAAGAAAAAAAATTATATGGAAAATTTCATTTTTTATTAAAGTTTTATTGGGCCTTGTTGTGGTTCCTATGTTTTGGCCAGATTGGCAAGACCAAAAGATAATACAACATCAAACCACTTTGGGATCCTAGGATCTAGCCCTCCTAGATCCAGAGAGGGATCTCTCTATATATATAAAGAATCATATATCTTTAAGGCTCAAAATGAGGTATTAATCTAGGTATGAAGCACAGGGGTTTTGATTGTTTTTTTGGTTGGATTGGTTGGAAATCATTAACTGAGAAGGTTATGGAATTGAAAAAGGAACTAAATAGAAGGATGTTTAAGCATGGGAAGATAAGTCAAGAGAAGTGTCAATCCATTGGGCTATGGAGTCATCAAAGGGTTTAATTTACATAACAACTAACCAAGGGTTTCCATAGGGGAAGTCATCTATACCAAAGGATATTTTATATAGATGGTGGAATGGAACATTAAGAAGTGAGGTGAAATGAAAGAAACCAAAGTGCAGTCTGTAGATCATATAAGGAATTTGAACCTATCCTGCTTTGACATAACTCAAAGGAAACTCTCAATAAAGACACAAAGGGTAGCTTAAGATCAGGTCAGATGTCATTTAAATATAGACCTGATTTTAGCATACTCTCAAGGAAGACAATCCAGCAGTCCTCATGACCACTTTCAGAATAGTAGAAAACATTTAAGATTAAACACAGAGTAAGGCCTAAGATCAGAGAAAGACTTTTAACCTTCAATGCTTTGACACTCACTCAAAGGGATCTTAGAAAGGCAAACTGTTGGAAAAGGAAATTAGTGAGACAAGGCTAACTCTAATCTCCCAGTTTCCCAATTCTTTCAGCTAAAACCAAATGAGAACGTCTAAGAAACAGACTCTAAATTCATACATCAGTAAGCATGGGCAAACCAACATCTTTGACTGGTTAAATTATAATGAATTCACTCTTAGATACACAAATAGCAGAAAACATATAGATAAAGATTTGATAGTGATACTTAGGGTACTTCCAACAGTATGTCCTAGTCTATGCTTGTTGTTCTTTATCTGAGAATAATGGACAGTATGATAAACATGAAAGGAAAAAGTTATGGTAAGGAAAACATCACCAATAATATAGACCGAGATCCTGTGAATCTTCTTGATAAATTGATGTGCAAAACCAGTCACATACTTTGAGCTCAATGGCTCTTTACAGTCCAGACTTTCTCCTCCCAGCCTACTAAATTACAGACTACTTAGCTACTTCCCCCAATAATAGTTCTAACAGTCGATAAAATCCCTATCAACCAACCCCTTTTCCATATAATTTACAGGGGTTCTTATAGATGAGTTAGGAGGTGAAACAATAGAAGAGATAGTTGGCCCAATTAAATGAAGAAATTAATTTTTCTCGGCCTCTGGGATGCTTGATGGATAAGAAATGACATGCTCCATGCTTCATTAAATGGGCCTTTGCTTGTATTTGTACTCTGGCTGTCTTTTTTGACCTTTGAAATAAGTAAAGTGGATAGAAAGTCTGCAGGTTTCCCATACTTCCATAACTACTGTTTCTTATTTTTGAGGCTTAATGGACGGGAAAATTGACTTTAGGGTTGTTTCTTATCTTTATAATAAATCTGCTGAAAGCTAGTAATAAGTTCCTTTGATTTGAAATAACTGTTCAGTTGTCTTTAGGCAAATATCTTCTGTTCTGGAAATGACTAGGCCTTCTTTGATTTCTATGAGGCTGCAGGTGGCTTTTGGTAGCTAGAGAGGGTTGGATTTTGGTAGCTGGAGAGGGTTCAATTGGCCTCTGATGTGGTGGTGGAGGCTTCTTAGACTGATAGTTTTCTTTGTCTTTATCTTAAAACATTGTTAATTTGTCTTGATCCTGTGTTTTAGGCTTAATTAGGCCTTGATCTTCTTTTCTGGTCTTCATACTGTCTTTTGTGTCTTTATCCTTAAAACACTGGATTATAAGCATTAATTTTTCAAAAATAGGCTTAAATCCTTTAATCCTCTTCACTGATACTCTTTTCTTCTTCCGTTGACTGTTTTGGTGCACATATAGGTTTTGGAAATGCGGGAGGGTTTTAACCATGGTTTATAGCCTGATATTTAATGAATATCACATTCTAAACCTTCTCAGGCACTTTCCTCTGTGATTTATGGCTTTGAAAATACCTCCCATGAGCTCTGATAAACCCTGTCTGTGATTGTGAAATAGAGTGGATTCACGCCCCTTTAACACCTACAAAAGACAACAAACTTCATTATGAAAAACCTATGGGAGTGGGAGGGATGCTGTGGAGGCTTGTGGAGAATGGTGTCGCGATGAAGGGAATCATGGATGCAGTGAAGAAAAGGAAAAAAAATGCAGCGGAATGGTGTAAAGATGGTCTGATGGAGGTCTGGTGTGGGGAAGGTTCTGGACTGTTCGATTAGATCAAACTATGGTAATCAACGATTGAGATTCATTGATAGGATCTTTGGGGAGGAGAAATGAATTAACAATGGGTGAAGGTGAGATTATATCGCGACCGTCAAATTTCATTAAACAACAGCTGAGATCATTTGAATCAGAGTTGTTAGGGAGAAGATGAATGGAGAACGAGCGGGGGTGAGATCCAACCGTGGTCGTTGGATCATATCAATCAACGGCTACGATTAAATATGAAAACTCAACGCAGAGGGGAAAAGGTGGTAAGGTGGAAAACCAGGACAATTTTCGCGCGAGGTCGGAGGTGGTAAGTGGAATTGGCAAAAATCACGCGATTACATACACTGCTTGATACGTGGCAACAAAAACTACTTATATCATGTGATTTCTGAACGTTAATGCCCGGATACTAAAATAATGCAATATGCCTCCTAACCGTTGGATGTAGGATAGAGAGATCTGACGGTGTAGGTTATGGCGCGATGAGGAAAGATGCACGGGTGTATGCGGTGATCGGGATTATTGTGGGCCGTTGGATCTGGTGTATGGACGGTTGTTATTTGATGATGAAGCGAAAGGCTTTACAAAGGGGAGAAAGGTTATATGGTTTTTGAAATAATCTTGACCGTTGGATCTGTGACAATCCATGGTGGGGATTAAATCAGAGGGGTAATGGAGAGTGGAGATGGGTGGAGAAATGGTTTAATCACGACCATTGGATTCTACGATCAGATGGTTAGATTTGAATCGGGCGTGGAGGAGATAGGCTTCATTCGCATCGGAGATTTTGAAATAAGCGTTTTAACAAAGAAACTGTGAGCTCTGATTGTGATTGCATGTTGGGAGCTAGTGCCTGGTCCTGGGCGCCGGGTCGCATGGAGGGGGCTGGAGAATATAAGCCCTTGGGGGCTAAATCCTTTATGGTGTGGAAAAAAGTGTTTTTCATGCATTTTAAAGGGATTTTTGAGGTTCTTAGTGCTCGGTTGCGAGGCTAAAGGTTTATGAAGAAAGGGGCTAAGCCTTATAAGCCCTCAGGGGCTATAAGACTGATATAGTGTAAAATAGGGTATTTTATGCCAAAAATAGAGTTTTTAAGGCTAAATGGGGGGTTCCGGTAGGGGAAAAAGCAGATTTTTAAACCAGACAAAGGATATTATGAGGTTTAAAAAGGGTATTTGATGATTCAGAGGGTTAATGAAGGGATTTTGTGGGATTTGAAAAGGGGGAAAAAGTGGTGAAAAATGGAGGTTTTGTGAGGATGAAATAGGGCATATGGAGGCCTTTTTGAAGCATTTTCTTTTTCACAAAACAGCAGGGCTTTTTTCAGTGGAAACAACAGTGAAGATATCTTCAAAAGCAAAAAAAACATAGAGGCTTCAAGAATGAAATATTTTCAAGGGAAATGTTTCTCTTGAAGGCTCAGAACATTTTTAGCCACTTGTTTGCTATGTCAAAAATTTATAGGTGGATAATAGGCCTAAAATAGGGTGCCATGTGGCCTGCCCAGAGGCTGCCACATGGCCCCAAGACATTGGTTCAAAAGAAGGTTCAAGTCTTGTTTTTAAAAAAAATGTGTTGGTGGGTAGACCTGACCCGAGCTGAACACGTTTGGGTTAGTCGGGCACAACCTGAACTAAATGCATATGGGTCGGGTAGCACTAAACGTATATGGTTCAGTCTCATGCAGCAGTGAACGAGTATCGGTCAGGCGAAGGTTGACCCAACCTAAACGCAAATGGGTCAGTTTTTGGGCGAGTCATGTAAACAGTGAATGAGTGGAGCAAGGGATAAGCCCTCAGGGCTTAAGGAAAAAGACCCGTGACCTTATGCATGACCATGGCTTAAAACATTTCAAAACCGGCAGGAAAAAATGGAGTTAGGCACTCGGGTGCTAACCCTTTCTTCATATGACCTTCAGGCCATGACCGTGGACGCGGAGTTAACATTAACCTCCAATGCTAAACCCTCCATCTAATACGCATGTGAATGCGCCATTATAAACCACTAGCATTTACTATTGCCACTTAATTTGGAGTGTAGTTCTGACACTTTGGCAAGTCTACAATTTTTTGTGAGCCCAACTGGAGTTATCCCACAGTTAGAGGAGGTTTTTTAGGGCCACTAAAAAAAAACTTGTTAGAGTCATAACTTCTCCAATATTGGACCAATTTGGATGAAAGTTTCGTGAATTTTGGGTATTCTAAGAATTATAGAGAGGTTGGGACAGGTTGCAGAGCCAACAGAGGTGTTTTCAGCCATTTTTTCTTCAGGGAATCTTGGAGAGCCATCAGGGCCATGAGGGAAATGGAGTTCTATTGTGCTACACTCCACTGTTTGAGGTGAAATAAAAGCCATTCTGATCCAGGTGGATATTGGTGGTCACCGGCCTATTCCACTTGGGACGCCCATGGGGGATGAAAAGAAAGATGAGGGAGCAAGAGATCCTATCAAAATATTGCTCGAGGAGGCCCTCGAAAAACAAAGGAATGTGATGATGGATAACTTTGCCCAGATCCTTCAACGGCTGCCCACCAGTGGTGCATCTACATCTAGTATCCACTCTGGAGGTGCGACTCCTTTTAAGGTACGAGTAAATTTTGACATTCCCATATTTGAGGGTCAAATAGATGCAGATGTCGTAGATAGATGCATGAATCTATTAGAAGGATATTTCTCGGTTCATGACTTTTCCGACCAGGAGAAGATTATTTTTGCACTCCTCAAAGCTACCCCGCATGTCAAGGACTGGTGGGAAACCTAGTGTGAGAACAGGGACCAGACAGAACCCTCTCTGTTCTCGGCCATACCAACTTGGAATTCTTTTCGAGACGCCGTCAAGGAACAGTACTATCCCGTGGGGAGCTATGTGGACAAGTACATACAATGGACCACGCTGCGACAACAAAGGGATTAAGATCTACATGAGCTGACGAATTTGTTCCATACCCTGTGCACAAAGTTGGGTATCAAAGATTCAGAGAAACATCTGGTGCTAAAGTATCGCAGTTGTTTGCATAGATACATTTATGAGAAAATGGAGTTCCTCGACATCTCCTCGCTTGGTACGGCATAACGGTATGCTGCCAAGATTGAGCAAAAATTCAAACAGAAGAAGTGAGACTTTGGATCTGCGAATCAAAAGCAAGGGAAAGGTGCTCCTAAACCGCAGAACAAAGGACAGAGCCAAGGCATGGCGGCTCAAGATAACCTGTCGAATCCACAAGCAAAGAACAACACCACAAATCCAAAGAAGGACACGGGAAAGTGGTGTGAGTTCCATAAGAGCTCCACTCACAACATGAGTGTCGGGCCAAGCAGTCGCTAGTGGCCGAGATGAGGACTTTTGATTCAGATGCATGCTTCAACTCTCAATCAGAACCTGACAAGGGGAATGAAAAAGGGAAACGGATTATTGATGCAAAGCCCAACGCCACTGTTGCCACTACAAAAATCCAAAAGGAGGAACTGGAAGATCCAGAGGAGGAGGAGCGTCTCTTCCACTCCCAAATGTGGGAAAGGGCCCCCTCGGTACAGTTCATTGTCGACAATGGGAGCCAAAATAACCTCATTTCAGTAGACATCATGAAGAGGTTGGGATTTCCGACCACAGCTCACCCACATCCATACACGATCGAGTGGCTTCACAAAGGACGAGATTTCTGCGTCAGCTAGCAGTTTCGCCTTCCCTATAGCATCAAGCCCTTCACGGATGAGGTATTATGTGATGTTTCTGATGTATTATTAGGACAACCATACTTGTGGAAGCATCATGTTGTGTATGAGTCTCGACCTCCCGCTATTATTGCTACTTTAGGAAATAATTTGTACAGGATACCAGAGGTACCACCTCCTACCGTTATCTCTTTGGTTACTGCAAAACAATGTAGTAAGCTCATTTCCCAAACCAAGAAATTTGTTTTCCTAATGATCCGCCCCCAGGGCAGGAAGAAGAATATGGCCACAACCTCCAGACAGGGCTCCTCTACACCACAACAACAAATGGACAAGGTTGTGGAGGAATACAAGGACATCTTCACCTCACCCATGGGGGTTCCTCTACACTGTCAAGTCAAGCACCCGATTGATCTGACCCCAGGTGCTCCGTTACCCAATGGACCGATCTACTGGCACTCTATTCTGGAGAACATTGAAATCAAGAGGCATATTTAGGAGCTACTGCAGAAACGTCACATCCGACCAAGTTCATTTCCCTGTGGGAGCCCGATCGTGTTGGTACAGAAGAAGGATGGGACGTGGAGACTCTGTATTGACTATCGGGCGTTGAACAAGATCACTGTTCGGAATAGGTACCCGATCCCACGGATTGATGACCTTCTAGACCAACTCAAAGGGGTGAAATATTTCAGCAAGATCAACTTGAAGTCTGGCTATCACCAGGTACCAATTGAACCCTCCGATGTGTGGAAGACTGCCTTCAAAGCCAAGGAAGGCCTTTTCGAATGGCTGGTCATGCCTTTCGGGTTGACGAATGCTCTCACAACCTTCATGAGGTTTATGGATGACATCTTGCGGCCATTTGCCAACTCATTTGTAGTGGTGTACTAGGATGACATTCTGAACTTCAGCCAGACTTGGGAAGAGCACCTCCACCACATTTGACAAGTCCTCCAAACACTGCGGCAACACAAGTTGTGTGTTAATTAGGAGAAGTACACTTTTGGCATGACCCAGGTTCAATATCTGGGATACATTATTTATGAAAGGGGGTTGCATGTGGATCCAACCAAGATCCAATTCATTCGAGATTGGCCAGCCCCAACCACTATAACAGAGCTTCGCAACTTTCTGGGTCTTGCTAATTTCTACCGTAGGTTCATGTTGGGATTGTCTCATATCACTTGGCCCTTGAATCAAGTCACCAAGGGAGGAGCGAGAGAAAAATTATTTTGGTCGGAATCTCAACAGAAGGCATTTACGGAATTGAAAAATCGCCTATGTTCTGCCCCAGTGCTCACATTACCAGACTTGCAACAACCATTTGAGATTGAGACAAATGCCTCTGACTATGCTATTGGGGTAGTTCTTACTCAAAAGGGACATCCAGTGGCATATCACAGTAAGACATTGTTTGACACAATTTGCAAGTATCCCACTTATGACAAAGAAATTTATTCCATTGTGCAAGCTTGTCGGCAATGGAAGCATTACATTTTGGGGAAGGAAACAATCATTCACACAGACCACCGGCACCTGCAGTTCATACAGACACAAGGGAAGTTGCAGAATGATTGCCATCAAAAGTGGTCCACATATTTGCAACAGTTTCATTTGAACATCAAGTATAAGAAGGGTAGCACCAATAATATTGCAGATTGTCTTAGCGGACCACCGATCGTGGTGCTCACCACCGTTCTCAACTCTTGTGGGCACGAGACTTCTGATTGGCCACTTCTCTACGAGAGCGACCTAGAATTCGGACACACATACAAGGCACTCTTGGGGGGTACGCAAGTTCCAAATTTTCACCTCCAAGATGCACTTTTATGTCACCTAGGACACATTTGTGTTCCTTCAAGCGAGCGCGCCAAGATGATATGGGAAGCACACTACAGTCGAGTCACTGGGAATTTCGGGGTCGAGAAAATAGTAGCAGTACTATAGAAGTATTTATATTGGCCAAACCTTTGAAAGGATGTCGGGAAGCACATCAGATCCTGCACTGCTTGTGCCATTTCCAAACCGACCATCAAGAAGCAAGGCCTATATACTCTGCTACCTACTCCTAGTTGACCTTGGGAATCCATCTCCATGGATTACATGTCGGGCCTACCTTCTACTAAGCATGAAAATGACTGTGTTTTCGTGGTCGTCAATAGATTCTCGAAGATGACCATTATGGCGGTCTGCAAGAAGAATATCACAGCAGAATCCTCTGCTAAACTCTTCTTTGAACGAGTGTGGGTGCACTTTGGGATCCCACAATCTATCATATCAGATCAGGATAGCAAGTTCCTCAACACATTTTTGTCCAGCCTCTGGTCAATGCTGGACACCAAGCTCACCAAGTCCACAGCTTTCCATCCCCAAACAGATGGCCAGACAGAAGTTGTCAACAGAATGATTGTACACATTCTACGCATGTACAATTCCAAGCATTCACGCACATGGGACGAGAGCCTTCCCTATGTACAACATAGTTATAACTGGGCTCTCCACAGCTCAATCACCCACAGCCCCTTTCAGGTGGGCCTGGGATTCCAGCCACTATGTCCCATTGACGTAGCCATGCCATTTGCGGCTACTCAAGCCGATTCGGCTCATGTCCAGTCGGAAGTTGATAAAGAAAATAACT
The DNA here is from genome assembly GCA_034641835.2 of Pinus albicaulis. Lineage (NCBI taxonomy): Eukaryota > Viridiplantae > Streptophyta > Pinopsida > Pinales > Pinaceae > Pinus > Pinus albicaulis. The sequence continues at coordinate 119,605 of JAXQQM020075125.1, forward strand.
TCATTGAGCGCATTCAACACATCCACCAACAAGTTCATGACATATTGGACAGAGATAATGCTAAGTACAAGCAATGCCATGATAAGCATCGGGTGCCACACAACTTCCAGGTGGGCGACAAAGTGTGGCTACATTTGTAGAAGGAGCACCTCACTGGACCCCACCACAAGCTTTGCCCTCTCTGATACGGGCCGTACACCATCAGCAAGGTTTTAGGGAACAATGCCTTTGAGCTCAGTATTCCATCATTCCTTGGTCTACACCCAGCATTCAATGTGGACCGCCTTCATCCTTACATCGCACCTCTATTGGACACCTCTGACATTGCAGAACAACTCACACCAACAGAGTTAAACCCAGACTGCATAGAATAGGCCACCATAGATTGTATCATGGACATGAAAATAAAAAACACTCGCCAACAGAAGATCCAACTATATCGGGTTGTCAAAGCTGGCCAACTCCTGCACTAAGGAAAGTGGTTCACCAGGGACCAAGTTCCGCAGAAGTTTCCTCATCTCATGGAGGAACTTAACGCAATGGGGACCATTGCTTCCTAAGGGGGGAGGAATGATCCAGGTGGATATTGGTGGTCACCTACCTATTCCACTTGGGGCCCCACCATTGTCTCTTTCAGTTTTTTAGTTTCGGCACAACTTACTATTTTTAGTAGTTTTTCGGGTCTTGAACTTCCGGAGCCGTTTTGAGGCCCTAAACTACGTTTTTGGGAAAACCGGGAGCAACATGGGTCCATGGACCATGTTTCTCACTCAAAATTTGTATTCCTCGGATAGATCTTTCTAACAAGGTATGGTTCACGTCAAACGGAGATCGTATGCCAAAGTTACGTCCCCAGGAAGTAGAAACACCAATTTACCCAAACGAGGCCCATAGTTTTGGCGCTTCATCTCCTAGGGCTAGGGTTTTGGATGTTTAGGGTTTTCCATTGTTTCTAAATAATAAATAGGCCCTCGAGCCTCATTGTAACTCAGTTCAGAGGCCTGTAGCCGCCACATATCTTCTCAGAGATAGCTAATAGCGCCCTAGCTAGTTTATTTCCATTCTATCTGTAAGAAAATTGCAGTTCTTTGATATTAATGAAATGAATTGATTCTTCCACTGCATCTTTATATTTATGGTTATATGTTTATTCTATTGCATTCCTGCATAAATCCGGATCAC
>JAXQQM020075802.1:0-13128 GCA_034641835.2 Pinus albicaulis
ACTTGTTAGTGCTCGAATCTGCCTCAGGCTAAAGGAAGGCGAGGTTCAAGGTAACATAAAACCAAGCTCAGCCTCGTAGCTAGCCCTAGGAGGACAGGAGAGGGCTCTCTCCAGGTCTATCTCGTCAAAAGATGTCCAATAGGGCCGAGACGACCTATAAAGAATACTGATTTTAGGCTAGTAAATAAATATGAATGAGGTATTTTGATAAATGGCTGGGTTTTCTGGGCTGTATGGGACAGAGAACAGTATGAGCAAAGAAATTAAATCAAATACGCAGAGTATTTCGTGAGGCAAGATAGGCAGGAGGTTTAGCAATCAGATTTGAAATAATATGGAGTGGAAAGACTGTTGAGAGGTTTGAAAAGGGCATATATAATGAATCCTTTTCAGACAGAAGAAGAAACACAAAAAATGAACGCTTTCCCAAGGCAGAGAAATAAACTGGATTCTACCTTTCTTACTTAAAAGCATTCAACTAGCAATGATTATGAATGAATAGTAAAACATAACGAGATACATATGAAACATAAAGAAAGACATATGCAAAACTCACACCACATGAATCTCATGAATCAGAGCTGCATCATTTCATTAATTCTCTGTCAAACTGTTACAACAATAGCAGCCTCACTCTGTTGCAAAAATCCAACCCCTACACTATGAAATTCATAAAATATATACATTTTCTCATCCTTGTACTAAGGAAATTGAGCTCAACCATTTTCTTAAAAATAGAATCAGTTACATTAAACTTGGGCCGAATTTCTGAACATAGGTGTTTAAGATGAACTCGTATCTCCCAAACCATAGCACCTGTTACAAAAATGAAAGAGGTTTTTGTAGATAAGGTTTTTTTGGAGAAACACCTCTCTCAAATTTGGAAAATTCGTTTCCAATTACTCGAAATATGTTCCACAAAATCATCTCTAAAACAGGAAATCATTAAAAATTTAAATCTGTGAAAATGAGCTGTAAAGATCTAGTCACATATCCCAATTCGTGACACCTTTGAATAAATGGAAAGAGGTTTTTGTTATATGGCTCATGGTTAACAAAAAAATCCTTTGGTTTTGCAAAATTACTTTCCATCTGTTGTAAAATGGCTCTGTACTAAAATGATTAAAACAGTAAAAAATATGAAAATTTTGCTTTGTTTTAATGTAGGCTCCAAATATCATTGTATATCTCCCACATAGTTGCACATGTGCATAAAATGAAGGAGGTTTTTGTTATTTTGCATGTTATGAAAAAAAACCTCTTTCACTTTTGAAAAATTCCTTACCATTATTTCACAAAATGATTTTGTACTAAAATTTTCATTATGTGCAGCAACTGACCTCAAAACATGCATAACCAAGAATCACTCATTCATTTTGATCATATCATCTAATCCAGAAACCGGTTATGGGAGTGTGATATACCGTTGGAAATATTTTTCAAATTTTCTTCTGATGGACACACTTGTGACATGTTTTGTGTTGAACATCATGTGCAAAACATCTAACAAAACCAGACATAGTAAGAGCTCATGTTGATATTTGGTGACAGGCTACGAAGACTGGAACTAACATTGGCTCCAATGGGGATGGTAGCTCCTTGGAGGTGCCAAGAGTAGAAGATCTTTGGGAGAGCAGACCAGTGCCTTATCCGTTGGGCATGGAGTCAAACAACTGCAAACCAAAACTACTCATACCAATCCAAAAACATATACATACTGCAACCTGTACATAAGCAAATACCGGAAACTGAAATGTTGCCTTTGGTAGCTTATTTATTTACAAATCTCCCCTACTTTGCTGAAAAACCAATAGATCAAGTAACGTTGTAATGCCAAATCAACCAATCAAGTAACTGTGACAAGGATACTGCTTGAAAGTGCTTCAACTAGGACACAAATGTAAATGATGGCAGCCATACATGCACATAACGAGTCTGGTTATGTAAAAGACAATTTGATCTATCATTCAAACTGAAAAAAATTTCCATGTACGTTGCAATAGGATCGAAAAAACCAGACTCTGTTTGCTGCCCCAACTCCTCAGTACATGCTTCTAGCTGCAAACTATCAATGCAAATATCCACGGGCAGCTCTATTGTTTCTTGTTTTGAAGGAGGGAGAGTTTCCAAAAACGTTTTAGGATCTTGAAATTCATATGATTGGATCTGATCATTTAAATATTGAATTTCCTTCTCAAATTTTTCAACAACTAACTCAAATAAACCAGTTTTAACTTCAGCAGGAAACTTTGGAGATCTCAAAAATTGAAGCATGGCACTAAAAAATACTTCATCAATTTCAAAATCCACTAACCAATCTCTAACTTCTTTTAAAACTTGAAAAAGCGCAGGGTCTGCCACATACCCTACCATTGCATGAATGGATCATTGAGCATTGGAATCTCTGGATTGAGTTGGATTTTCCAGGTGAATGTTTTCAGCCTATTCAAATCTAGACTTATCACCCAAAAGTCCAGATCGTCTGATCTACTGGGGTAATGCTACGATTACAAGTTAAACCGGAGATCGACTAAAGCAGCGTTTATCTACTTCGCTGATGCATAGCAACAACATTTCGAAGGCTACCTGGCGTGACTTCAGAATCTGTCTATAACAAGCAAACATTTGAGTTTTTTCTTCCCCAGTATGGTCGCCACTATGTTAGTGCTTGAATCTGCCTCAAGCTGAAGGAAGGCGAGGTTCAAGGTAACATAAAACCAAGCTCAGCCTCGTAGCTAGCCCTACGAGGACAGGAGAGGGCTCTCTCTGGGTCTATCTCATCAAAATATGTCCAATAGGGCCGAGACAACCTATAAAGAATACTGATTTTAGGCTAGTAAATAAATATGAATGAGGTATTTTGATAAATGGCTGGGTTTTCTGGGCTGTATGGGACAAAGAACAACATGAGCAAAGAAATTAAATCAAAGATGCAGAGTATTTCATGAGGCAAGATAGGCAGGAGGTTTAGCAATCAGATTTGAAATAATATGGAGTGGAAAGACTGTTGAGAGGTTTGAAAAGGGCATATATAATGAATCCTTTTCAGACAGAAGAAGAAACACAAAAAATGAACGCTTTCCCAAGGAAGAGCAATAAACTGGATTCTACCTTTCTTACTTAAAATCATTCAACTAGCAATGATTATGAATGAATAGTAAAACATAACAATATACATATGAAACATAAAGAAAGACATATGCAAAACTCACACCACATGAATCTCATGAATCAGAGCTGCATCATTTCATTAATTCTCTGTCAAACTGTTACAACAATAGCAGCCTCACTCTGTTGCAAAAATCCAACCCCTACACTATGAAAATCATAAAATATATACATTTTCTCATCCTTGTACTAAGGGAATTGAGCTCAACCATTTTCTTAAAAATAGAATCAGTTACATTAAACTTGGGCCGAATTTCTGAAAATAGGTGTTGAAGATGAACTCATATCTCCCAAACCATAGCACCTGTTACAAAACTGAAAGAGGTTTTTGTAGATAAGGTTGTTTTGGAGAAAAATCTCTCTCAAATTTGGAAAATTCGTTTCCAATTACTCGCAATATGTTCCACAAAATCATCTCTAAAACAGGAAATCATTAAAAATTTAAATCTGTGAAAATGAGCTGTAAAGATCTAGTCACATATCCCAATTAGTGAAACCTTTGAATAAAATAAAAGAGGGTTTTGTTATATGGTGCATTTTAAAAAAAAACCTCCTTGGGTTTTGCAAAATGACTTTCCATCTGCTGTAAAATGGCTCTGCACTAAAATGACTAAAACAGTAAAAAATATGAAAATTTTTCTTTGTTTTAATGTAGGCTCCAAATATCATTGTATATCTCCCATATAGTTGCACCTGTGCATAAACTGAAGGAGGTTTTTGTTATTTGGCATGTTATGAACAAAAACCTCTTTCACGTTTGAAAAATTCCTTACCATTATTTCACAAACTGATTTTGTACTAAACTTGTCATTATGTGCAGCAATTGACCTCAAAACATGCATAACCAAGAATCACTCATTCATTTTGATCATATCTTCTAATCCAGAAACCGGTTATGGGAGTGTGATATACCGTTGGAAAGATTTTTCCAAGTTTCTTCTGATGGACACACTTGTGACATGTTTTGTGCTGAAAATCATGTGCAAAACATCTAACAAAACCAGACATAGTAAGAGCTCATGTTGATATTTGGTGACCAAAATGCAGAAGACCCGGAACTAACAACTACCATGGACCCCACCCGGCACATGCTACTCTTCACCGCATTGCAAAAAATTAAAACACTTATCGGATGATTTATTAAACTTAAATACTAAAATTTCCAATCTAGATGTGTTTAGCTTAGTTATACGTTTCGACACATGTCCACTTCAGCAACTTCCCTAACTGTCTAGCCGTGATCTGTGTCGTTTAATCTTCTATTGGTCTTTAGGATTTATTCTTCGTCATCCATTCCCTTCCTTTGGAAATAATTTAAAGACTTTGTTGCCTTAGTCATTTTCTCATATATTTTTTGAGTCGCACACCACTCCCAGTGTCTCCATTTCCTTCACGCTATCCATCCCGAGCTTGTTCGCAATTAGAAGCGCCCAATCTCTCCCGAGCTTTTTCTTCTAGTTATTCGTATGTAAACATACGTTGTCTCATGCCCACGACTACAGAACACCCTTTTCGTATTATTCCTCTGCGAATCCAAAATTTTGCTTTCTTTTACACGCTCTTGGACCGCATAAAATTTTTTTTAATTGTTCAGCATCGGAATCACACATGATTCTACCAACCATTAACGTCATTTATCACTCGAAAGAATCTACTCTTTAACTTAATTCACTTAACAATGGTTTATTACACAAAAATCATATTTTTTCATTCTGACGATCACTACGACCTCGTAACAAAAACACAATATATTCACATGAATTCAATTTTCTCATTAATAAAAAAAATGTATAGATACAAGAAAACCTATTTACATTCTATCTTTGGCCTCGACATTTTTTCATGGCCTTCTCTCTCCTCGCTACGAAGAGAACCTTTTTTACGCTCGCTCTCGTGCTCTCTACTCTCTCTTAGGCCCGATATTCTTTCTTTTATCTTTGGCCTCCCCCTCTCAAACTCTTACACCTCTCTCTCTAGGCCTCCGATCGTCTTTCTTCTCAATTTGGCCACCTTTTCACTTCTAAACTTACCATTTCATTTATATAAAAAAATTCAGAGCCTATCTAGCCCTCCCTCACTCAACTCCTATAAATTTACAATTGATTTCTAAACTTAGAACTTTATCTTATCTTTTTTCGAACCGAATGGATCAATCCCTGAGTCCATCTAGCTAGCTTATCCAACGATCTCGCCAACACGTAGATTCAATTACATGACTCAAGCTCTTTGACTAATGATTCAACACCTACTCTAGAGCCTTCAGACTAATACTTGTGAACTATGAATTCTTTACAAGATTTTTACAATTATTATACAAAACTAAAATGTCCCTCTTGGACCAATTTCAAGACCCCTAAGGTCCGATTTCTACTTGAATTTTGTAGTTAGAGCGAGAAGCTCCTAAGCATCGTAATCCCTAGAGTGAAAATAATCATGATCTCTAGATCATGTGTCTTTAATAGATCGTCCTCCCTGGAAATCAGAGACTTCATTCTATAATGTCTGTGTTTGGTTGTTGTTGTTGTTGTTTTGTTGCTTTTCTCTAGTGTCTCCATACTTTTTATGTTTTATTGCCCCACCGGCTATGCTTTCACCTTATTCACTGTCTTTTCCTTGATGTTGCTACTTTTCTTTCTAGATTTCGTTGTCTTATTCAGTAGACACCTTCACCATAAACCTTCTTATTCATATCAATCTCCATGTCTAGCTTATCTTCTAACTAGAGTACTCACTCTACTAATTTTCTTCAAAGCTCGCCGTTTGTTATCTTCTCTTTGAAGTTGTTGGATTCTTACTACCACCCTTACATCCTTACCCTCTTGTTTCTTCCGAATCCTTTCATCAATCTGCTTCACTTTCTACTTTATTCCTTTCAAACACCTCATCACTATCTTTTCTACATCAATTCTAACATATATTTATTCACTCTTCCCGCGACAACCCTCGAGTGATTATTCTTTCAAATATTTGAGGCTCGATTTTGATAGTCAATTCATCTCTCCTTCGCGCTCATAAGACCGATTCCTTTTTTAGATATGAGACGTGATTGCCTCACCTTTACCCAATTTCAACTCTACATTCGAATATTGATTCTCGACTTTCTATTCTATCCTCCAAAAATACTTAGCTCATGCTACAAATTTGTCATCTCACCTGGATCTTCTTCCAAAAATTCTACACAATCCTCACTATCTCCTTCTTTGTCACCACAGTCCAATTTCAGTAGTGACACTACTTCTTTCATTCTCCATCGGAACAAAGTTACGATCCTCTATCCGATGTGACAACTTTAGATGTCTATCCAAAAGTCTTCTCTCGTCAATCGGATATGCTAATTCTTTCACGTACACCAACAATAACAAGTTCCTCATCATCATACATAACTATTTCATCTCCCTTTGTGAGATACTTTCTTCACTAAGAAAGGAATTTATGAATTCCTTCTATCGTAATAACTCAACTTAGATATTCATCTAAAAGACAATAATTATCATACTTTTCTTTGAAAATTATCAACTTCATTGAGACAATTCGAAGAGATGGATTACTTTTCCGCAACACCTACAAACATAGTCAAATTATCAATCTCAAAATGTCACAAGACCCAATGGTCTCATTTGATGATACAAATCACCAAATATTCCTCTTACTTGTTGTTTTAACTCCTCTACATGCACTCCGCAAAATCTTCAATGGTCTTCTTCTCTGACCTCCTCAATACCTTCACTTGGTTTCCTTTGATATCCTTCTCCACTTCTTCTTTCTTTTGGTCATCATGGTGAGCCAAAAATTCCTCCAGTTTTTAGTCCTTACAACATCATTTGAAAAAACAATACCTCCTCTCTTAAGCTATGCATGATCATTCCATATGAGATGTAACTATCTCAAAACTCAAATTCTTCCCCTGTCTTCTTTGTCTTATTTTGATGCATCACCTACATACATACACAAATTATTAATTTCAAAATCATAAGGCTCACTTTCCTCAACCCGATTTTTTAGAGCATCACTCTGCTCCATCTTCAAGTTCAAAAAAGAAAATTTTTCATCTCTAGAAACTTTTTTCTTGCTATAGCTCAACTCGCTTCAAGCTTCTCCGTCCTCAATTCAACATCCATAATATGCTCTAGCTTCCTCACATCTCCTCTCTTTATTAAATGCATATTCACCTATTTTTCTCTCTTCCGTTGTAATTTATGCCACTTCATTTTCTTTCTCATTCCGTAACCAAATATCCGGTCTTCTTTACTCATATGGAACAACTTTATCAACAAATTAAATTGCATTCTTATCTTAGTCTCTTCTCTCTCATCACTCTTCATCCATGCCATCTACTTTGACATCTTTCTTTACTTTTTGTTCTACCGCTGGTCTCTCTCGGAACCTCCTCGCTATGAATATCATTAGTCATATTCTCCCTACTATCTCTATGAGTTCCTCACTCACTATGTGTTGTACTTAAGCCCTCTACAATAACAAGTCCTCCACTGCTACACTTACCTCACGATATTTCCCTCCGTACTTTGGCCACTAGTCCCCTCTCTCGGAAATTTCTTTGAGCATTCCCTCTCCGCTCCTTCTAGGCTTCAAATCAATCTGCACTCTTTGAGAAACACAATTTTCCTCTTGTATTTGAATCTACGAAAATGAAGTACTAGGATCAGGCCACACTCTTCTTTCACTCAAAAATTATTACTAGCTTCCTTCATCACTAGTCCTTAAAGCCGTGATCTTCTTTTACCGAGATACTTCATTAGTCAGTAACTACTCAATCGTCAATCTTTACTGAACCTCGAAAACTAAAATTAGAGTTAAACAAAAACAATACCTACATGATTTCACAAGAAGTCTCCATCCACTCCTCACATTCGAGTGAATCTCTATTCCCCTACTGAAGAAAAAAAACCATCTTTCGATAGCTTTCTTTATCCTTCGCACCCTCTTCTTTAGAGGTATCACTTACATCCCATATCTCTACCTATACTTCACCTACGCAGAATATTCTTATCGCTCGTCGATTTAAAATATGACCTCCTTTATTTCTACAATATCTGCGTCAATTTTTCTCCAAAGAACAATTTCTTTACTCGATCTCCCTCTTTATTACTGCAATCACACTTTACATTCTCCTTCAATTTCACACAGAAATCTATTTTTTTATGCCGTCAAATGTATTCTACATATTTTATCTCTAGCAATATTCTATTTATAACAATTTTTTTTCATTAACTCCGCTTTGATATCAAGCGATGCAACAAAAAGGCCACTTTACACACATACAGCGGAAAACTTAAAACAAGTCTCGACCGTCTCCCAAGATTTAGTACCCAGTAAAAGAGTATTTTTTCTTTAACTATATGTGGAAGCTTAGTAATAAGTGGTGTTCGAGTTCAAAAACTTAGATATGCCAAATGTAATACACTTTACCTTTATTGCTCTAGTCATCTCCTTTACACTTCTGACGACATACGCACTTCCTTGCAAAGACTTTCAACCGAATATAACATATATCATACTCGTCCATATCGCAGATTGTAACAAATAAATTATCACAAATTGAAACATATAACTTTATGCGAAATCTCCCTTGGTTGCAATATAATGTACATCGTTGATCTATGGTAGATCCAACAGATCCCACTATACCTTCTTTCATATCGAAGAACTTAACTCTTTCCTCACTTCGCCCAAATTAAAACTACGCAAGTTGGAGGTTTTAACTTTTGCCATTAACTAATTATGCCATATCGCATGCGATATGTGATATACCCATGGACCCTACCAACACATGCTACTCTTCATCGCATCGCAAAATAAAACAACTTACCATGCGATGTCGTAAACTTAAATACTAAAATCGCCAATTACGATGTGTGCTTCTTCGGGTCGCTCCGTCCGACACGTGTACAGCTTTGCAACTTACCCAATTTAACTTGCACCTGTGATCCGTGCCATTTAATATTCAAACGTGGTCTTTGTGATTCAATATTCCTCATCCTTTCCCTTCCTCTGGAAATATTTTAAAGACTTTTTTTTCCTTAGTATTTTTCTCCTATTTCTTTGACCTCCACCACTCTCCATCTACTGTTTCCTTCACGTTATCCATCATGAGCTTGTCTGTAATGATGCAAGTTCTAATATCTCCTCGAGCTTGTTCTTTCTCAAGTTATTCATATAACCATTACATTTTCCCACTGACCATATAGAACAACCTTCTATATTATTCCTCTGAATCTTAATTTGGGCTTTGTTTCTTCTCTCGATTTCCATACAATTTTTCTTTAATTGCTCCATACTAGAATCACACATGATTCTACCCAACCATTAAGTCCTTTATCATTCAGAAAGGGTTACTCTTTAATCAAAATTCACCTAAAAATGGTTTATTACATAGAAACCACTATTTTTTCAGATTACGTAATCACTCAAAGTCGTGACTGACGTACACTAATATAATCACATGAATTCAATTTATCATTAATAAAACAAATGTATAGATACAAGAGAAAAATTGTTTACATATCTCATATTTGGCACTCGAAGCTATTTCATGGCCTTCTCTCTTCTACACACAAATTCCTTTCTACTCTCGCGCTCTAACCTCTCTCTCTTTAGGGCCTCCGATCTTCTTTTCTCTTTATTTTTTTCCTCCCCCTCTCGGCTCTCACCTCTCTCTCCAGGCCTGATCTTCTTTCTTCAATTTGGCCTCCTTTAATTCTAAACTTACCATTTAATTTATAAAATAATTCATAGATTATCCATGTTGGCAATATGATGCAAAGTGTTGTCCTTGATGGCAACCCTCTGAATGAAGATGAAGACATGAGACAGTTGACATGTGTTGTCCTTGATGGCAAACCACCTGATGAAGTTTGTCTTGACCTGATGGACTTGGTAAATGATGTAAATATGATATGAAATGATGTTTGTTAGCAATATTATGCTGAGTGTTGTCCTTGAATGGCAACCCACTTGATGAAGATGATGACAACTTACTTGATGAAGTTGTGCTTGATAGAATATGTCTTGATGAACTAAATCTGATGTAGCTACAGTGAGTGCAAAAGGAAATGAAGAAAGGAATTCATCATGTGCTAAATCTATGGTGAAAAGAGTATGTCTCATGGCATACGCGGATCTGTCTAGGAGAAGTCACGTATGCACGCGGGAAACAACGTTCCAAGTCGCGTATGGGCAAAAGCGCTCATAAAGTGCAAAACCAGGGGTAACCACCATGGTATTGACCCATTGTATTGGGTAATGATTCGTCTAAATGACCCCGTCCAGGAATACCATCGGAAGTAATGTGGTTTTGGCCCATGGTATTGAAAAAGGGTAAACCTATATAAGGAGAAGAAATTCATTGTGCAAATCAGGAGTGTGGGTGCAAGATGTCTGAGCTTGAATGAATACTTCTCTCTGAAGGATATCTGAATGGAAAGGGTTACAGTTGAATGATAGATATGAATGTATGATGCACCAATGATGAAGAAGGGGATCTAGATCTGAAATGTACTTATATTTGCTAGATCTGTTTATGAAATGATTAGATCTGTGATGAGGCGAACATCTGTCTGAGGTAAAGGGTAAAATCTAAAGTGATGTATCTGTTGTGAAGAATTGCAATGACATAAAAGTCTGAAGAACCATACGCTAGTTCGGCGAAGAGGAAGCGCGTATATACGTGGCTTCGCTGAAGAGAAAGCGCGTATGCGCAATAAAATTAGCTCTGTAATATGTACAGAAGTATAGGCTGGTTTATGTGAATGGAAGCGCGTATATACCCGACATCAGAGAAAGGAAAGCGTGTATGCAAACTAGGGTTTGCTGAAGTCTGTGGTAAGAAATGTCTGATCTGTTTTGTTGGTTTACTGATATCTGTCAGTGAGTTATATGTATCTGTTTCATGGTTGACTGTGCTTAAAAGTATGGAGTGGGTCCAGTCTGAAAATATGATGAAACGTGGCTTGCAAGTTGTGTCCTAAAGGAAGCTTTGGATCCAGTGTGAAAATTGATGAAACGTGGTCCATAGAGGTGCTGAGGGTTGTAGCCTTCAGTCAGGGGGTTGTAGCTCCCTTCCAGGTGAGGCTGGTAAACGAGATCAGGGGGTCGTAGCTCCCTTCGAGGAGAGGCTGGTAAACGAGTCAGGGGGTTGGAGCTCCCTTCCAGGAGAGGCTGGTAAACGAGCGCAGGTGGGTGCCTGCGTGCTGGTAGGAGTCTGCACCGGCACATATGTTGTAAGATGTTTTCTCTATAATAAAATATTGAAGGCTGAGCAACTGCAGCGGTGGTTTTCTCCCGACTTGGGTTTCCACCTAAAAATCCTGGTGTTCATGTGTGATGCTTTGTGTGATGGTTTATTCTGTTGTTACTACACATGTTTACTACTAACTTAACATCAGATGAATGAATATTGCAAAGAAATAAGTTAATAAATATCTGCATATTTAGATCTCTGCTAATACGCGAGTTGTATGAAGGATATCCGCGTGTATACGCGAGTTTACTAAAGGAAAGTAGCGTATGTGTTTTAGAGAGTGAAAAAGTAAAAAAGTTTGAATATGCAGTAAATACTGATTCACCCCCCCATTGTGTTGGGTAATGATTAAATCTGAAATGACCCGAATCCAGAATACCATGGAGTAATGGTTTTGGACCATGGTATTGAAAAAGGGTAAACCTATATAAGGAGAAGAAATTCATTGTGCAAATCAGGAGTGTGGGTGCAAGATGTCTGAGCTTGAATGAATACTTCTCTCTGAAGGATATCTGAATGGAAAGGGTTACAGTTGAATGATAGATATGAATGTATGATGCACCAATGATGAAGAAGGGGATCTAGATCTGAAATGTACTTGTATTTGCTAGATCTGTTTATGGAATGATTAGATCTGTGATGAGGCGAACATCTGTCTGAGGTAAAGGGTAAAATCTGAAGTGATGTATCTGTTGTGAAGAATTGCAATGACATAAAAGTCTGAAGAACCATACGCTAGTTCGTCGAAGAGGAAGCGCGTATATACGCAAATTCGCTGAAGAGAAAGTGCGTATGCGCAATAAAATTAGCTCTGTAATATGTACAGAAGTATACGCTGGTTTGTGTGAACGGAAGCGCGTATATATGCGACATCAGAGAAAGGAAAGCACGTATGCAAACTAGGGTTTGCTGAAATCTGTGGTAAGAAATGTCTGATCTGTTCTGCTGGTTTACTGATATCTGTCAGTGAGTTATATGTATCTGTTTCATGGTTGACTGTGCTTAAAAGTATGGAGTGGGTCCAGTCTGAAAATATGATGAAACGTGGCCTGCAAGTGGTGTCCTAAAGGATGCTTTGGATCCAGTGTGAAAATTGATGAAACGTGGTCCATAGAGGTGCCGAGGGTTGTAGCCTTCAGTCAGGGGGTTGTAGCTCCCTTCCAGGTGAGGCTGGTAAACGAGATCAGGGGGTCGTAGCTCCCTTCCAGGAGAGGCTGGTAAATGAGTCAGGGGGTTGGAGCTCCCTTCCAGGAGAGGCTGGTAAACGAGCGCAGGTGGGTGCCTGCGTGCTGGTAGGAGTCTACACCAGCACATATGTTGTAAGATGTTTTCTCTATAATAAAATATTGAAGGCTAAGCAACTGCAGCGGTGGTTTTCTCCCGACTTGGGTTTCCACCTAAAAATCCTGGTGTTCATGTGTGATGCTTTGTGTGATGGTTTATTCTGCTGTTACTACACATGTTTACTGTTAACTTAACATCAGATGAATGAATAGTGCAAAGAACTAAGTTAATAAATATCTGCATATTTAGATCTCTGCTAATACGCGAGTTGTATGAAGGATATCCGCGTGTATACGCGAGTTTACTAAAGGAAAGTAGCGTATGGGTTTTAGAGAGTGAAAAAGCAAAAAGTTTTGAATATGCAGTAAATACTGATTCACCCCCCCCCCCCCCCCTCTCAGTATTTTTTCCAACAATCC
>JAXQQM020061942.1:0-52252 GCA_034641835.2 Pinus albicaulis
TTGAACTTCTTTGACACCTTCAAAGAGCTTGGATTAGCTCTGATACTATGTTGGAATTTTTTAATATTATGAACACACAGGGATAATAATATTCTCCTCTACCACAACACAGAGATTCAAATATGAAAATTTTTGAATGCTGGACAGAGATGGCACAATTTTTCTTTTTCATTAACAAAACACAAAGTATTACAAAATGATAGATTCAGTCTTCAGAACTAAGTTCTGGTTTCACAATGGTTTAGCTGCTACAAACACAGTGCTCACAATGTTTCCTCTTTGTCTCTCTTTCTGCCTTCAGGCATTAAAAAACACATACATAGTCTTTATGTGAAAAACAACTATAAATTAATAACAACTATGCTATATTCAAATTTATATATGGCGCGGCTATTTTAAAACATAAAACAAACTATAAAATAAAATATATGTGAAACCCTTCTATGGGTCCCTACGGAGACACTCTTCCTCGGGTACAATAAAACTTTGTTGTGCTCCCGCACTAATTCTCCGCCGTTGATCTCTGGTCAACGTATGATCACTCGGTCAACTGCGGAGGCACCCCTTGGTTCTTTTCAAAACTTTTCACTGCCCCCGTAACATTATATTTAATCAAAAATCAAATAAATTTAACTTGGACATCAATCTTCAACTAAACTAGATTGAATTCTTTTCACGTAACAAATCGCCCCTACTTCATTAGACCAAAAACTAGTGCGAATAATTTCCTATTGGCTGACTGCTGGGGCCCACAAAACTCAAACAAGAATTAAATCTAATTGAATAAAATATTCTCGTAACAAATGTGGTTGATGGCGTCATGAAAAAAACGAACACGAATCAACGCAATTGGTCCACGTGGCCTTGACAGTTGGACGACATCGTATCGGCGCTTCGGCGGATCAATGGTTTGGTGGAATGGACTTGGCTATTCGTGATGAGCGATTGCGTGATGTTACGATGCTATGACATGGGGTTCACATCGCATCGGCGCATCGCATCAGCAATTAAACTTTGGCAGAAACATATGCGGTAGGCGGATGGTGAAATTACGATGTTGCGATGTGTGATGGTGGTAGGGACCACATCGCATAGCAACATCAACGATGTACATTTGCGGTGGCTTAAACATTTTTCCGTTGCGATATGCGATGTGCGATATTACAACATTGCATCGCTTCGGGAATTGACATCAACAAGACAGTAACACAAATATTTCCAATGGGCGATGACTGGTGGGAACCACTATGACGTGGTCCATTAAAAATTTTAAAAGACTTGGAGCATTTGAAAAAAACTCATTCTGTTTGGTTGGTGAGTGCTTAAAATCTCGAAAATACTTTTCTTTAATAAACTTTTTGTTGTGTGGTTTGAACCACGATTTCTTCAATTCCTCTGCAAAGTCGACTGTGGCCATTAAACAATAAAACTTTCTTACAATTCTCCATGCCTGTGTTAAATGCACAGTGGTGCGAACTCAACTTTCTCTGCCCCTGTTGTACTATGTTTCTACCTGCACAGGGTTTGCAAGTGACTTCAACATTTTCAACAAGTGTCGGCATGGTGGCCACCAGAGTATGGACTGCAGACCACATTTTTTCACCACGTTTCCAAACTCTGATTCTCTGATCTTGATGCCCGCTATATATCCTGCCGCCAAAAACAAGAATACACTTCACAGCCCCATCCCCGTGGCCAAACATGCAGTTCTCATTCAGATCTTGATTCCTCCATACATGAATATCATTGCCAGAGGATCTACTATACAGGAAATTTTTTGCCATTGCTAGAGAATATACGCACCCAACATGGCCTCCCAGCGTAGATATGCATCGATCAACACTTCCTCCGCTATGAGGCTGAGCTATTCCAAGAGAGGGGATCGAGGTCATGCTACTGTGTGAACATAAACTCGTCTGGGGATGATTGCTTAGCTGAGAAGAGATACTGAATGTTGATGATTGCAGGCTCGTTGAATACTGCGAGCTAGACTGCGCCATGACGCAACTATCACGGGATGTAGTAAAGCTCTCGTGTAGTCTAGTTTCGTTATCTGTTTTACCCGTGCTCATAGCTGAAAATCCTCTGATGTTCAGTGAGAGTAAGACGCTTGCTCGAAATTGGATACCCATTAGAGGCAGATGCTGATCAAATTTAGAATGTACCTTGCAAAGTTGCAACTCTAAACAAGAAAACCTGATATCATCGAGAAAACACGTTCAGCCACATCAGTTTACTTATTATAAGTTTCTCAATATAGCTTCTACCATTCACACTATGCTGTCGATGGCCATTTTTCCACTCGTTGTACAAGTGCCTTCTTCTAACAAGACATATACCGTCCTTTTTCTTTTAGTATTTGACCCCACTAACTGCATCTTCAATAAGGCGGAGGAGGAGTGACGCAATGGATGTGACAAAGGAAGGTGAGAGGTATAATGCTCTACCATGCAGGTTTATGAGGTCAGTTACTATAAGCTTAATATGATTAAAGCCTAAAGGTATTTACATTAATTAATCAATGACTTCTATATTTTAATGGAAACCTAGGTGGAGGAAGTTTTATTTTCATAAATGACATAAAAGCCATTGTCAAAGATGCAATAATTGAACTAACGACTAACTTTTGGCACTTTGAATTAATGATGTAGAGGGTGACATCAAGTCTCACAATTTTATGAGAAGCATATCACAATTCCTGTTTTTCTACAACGTTGGCCTAATTTCATAATGTAATAAAATAATTCAACTTAAGCATATTACAATTTCCCTTTTTTTCACAATATAATAAAACTAACAATTGCACTAGATGTTGTAAAGGAAAAGTGTAAGTCCATAGAATATGAAAAAAATAAGCATAAATGAAACATATGTAAAAAGTGCATAAATGAAGAGATTTTAACTTATTAGCATTTAAATGAAAAATTAATAAAGTGTGAGGTGTGAAAACATAGAGGAAAATGATTGAGTTAAAAATGCATAAATGAAGCATATATAAAAAGTGCATAAATGAAGAGATTTTAACTTATTAGCATTAAAATGGAAAATTAATAAAGTGTGAAGTGTGAAAACATAGGAGAAAAGGATTGATTTACATACTCATAGATGAATATGGATCAAGTGGCTTGTAGTAGAAGGTGAAATTTTGGTTCAACAATATTCCAATCATTGTAATTCATCATGTAATTGAAGTTTGTGATAGAATTTTCACTCTCCAGTACTCTCTTTTTAGTTGAGCTTGATATGCCAATGTATTTTAATTCGGCACATGTGAAAAGTGCTTTGTAAGAGAGGAGATGTATTGCTATTAGTGGGTGTTTGTACATCCAAACTAGTTATATGTGGGGAATCTCTCCCCAAATGAATTGCAAGTGCATGAGATTTATATCGTGTCAATTGATTCAATAAAATAAAATAAAATTAAGAGGACTCAGCCAAAGTGGATAACAATACAAGCTCTAGGAGAAGTGAGATTTTTGTGGTTTTTGTGGCAGCTAGAGGTCAAGGGACACACAAAAATTCAGATTCCTCTCAGCTAGAAACTATAAATATATATAGATAATAATATATACATATCACATTCTAGGTTGATAGATTCAATTAAAATACAATAAAATGAAGAGGACTCAGCCAAAGTGGATAACAATACAAGCTCTAGGAGAAGTGACATTTTTGTGATTTTTGTGGCAGCCAGAAGGAAATCGACACAGAACAATTGAGAGTCCTCTCAGCCAAAAACTATCAATATATACAGATAATAATATATACATATCACATTCTAGGTAAATACAACAAACACAATTCTTAGTCAAAATACAACCAATCCCAACATGCAAATTTTTAAAGTAAATGATAAGAAAAATTACTCTACTTGTGATGTTTAGAAAAGTAAAATTAAAGCCTACCTAAATAGTAAAAAATTGGAGTGTAGGTAGGAGAGTAAAAGATGTGAAAACACATAGGAAAAGGAAACTACAAAGAGAAAATTCTCCCTCTATGTGTCTCCTAGGTTATGTTCTATGTAGTCGCGAGACTCATGAGATTGTTTCTGCAAACATCATGAGAGTGGATAGAAAAATTGGAAGAAGAAGGTTGGCTTTCAAGTGATGGAAAAGTCCAAGGAAGACCTATAAATCTTTTGAAAAATTATATTTATGGAAAATCAATGACAAAAGTCTTATAAAAAAACTAATTAGAGAAAAAAAAGACAAGTGGAGTCACTATTTTGTATGGTTTAATTGGTGGCATATGAGTCCAAAATTCACTTATCTAGTAGTTAGTTGCATCTTACAAGAAAACATATAAACAATGAATGATGTTACTAATCAAATACTGACCAAAAAAAACATTGAATTAAATACGAATAATGCATAAAGAAAACTAAAACAAATCTAAAGTAGGCAACTTGGAACAAGAAAATGAAGCTAAACAAATAAAAACTGTAATGCGAAAAAAGGGCCTCTATATTAATTTTTGGTAGTGGAAGAGGTACAAATTAATTTCAAAGGCACTTGAAAATAGTTTCTTGAGCAATGATCCTTCGTAGATCTCAACAAGTATTTCCCCTTGCCAATCTCTTTTACATTTTCTTTCTCTCTCAAAGCTACAAAGACAGTTCTCTCAATGATGGAATCCTTTTGGCATTGGTATTCTTGATTTCTTTGGAGAAATTTTGTAAGCATTACAATGTGCGACGTCTTTTTCTATTTTCTCTCTCCCCGCTCTTGCATATACAGAAATTTTGAACTCTCATGTATTTTTTCTAATTTAAAATTATATATATATATATATATATATATATATAGAGAGAGAGAGAGAGAGAGAGAGAGAGAGAGAGAGAGAGAGAGAGAGAGAGAGAGAGAGAGGTGCACACTAAAAATATAGACACAAAACATAATATAGCTATAATACAATTTCTCAAAATATATAAACAAAACTAATAAAACAACATATAAATTAACACTACGTTTTTTATTCTAAATTTATCTTTATAATAATTTATTAATTTTAACAAAATAAAAATATAGACACAAAACATAATATATTTAGAATCCAATTTCTCAAAATATATAAACAAAACTAATAAAACAATATATAGATTAACACTTTTTTTAATTCTAAATTTATCTTTATAATAATTTATTAATTTTAAATTATAAACAATGCAATATTATTTTTTTTCTTTTTAAACATAATCAATTAGGTCATATAGATTTTCACAAGATAAATTTATAATTATTGATACATAAATTTACTAAGTTAAACATTAAATCAATTACTTAAGTTAAGGTCTAATATTTATTACTAATAAAAAAATACCTAAACTATTATACAAAACATTTAAAAAAAATGAAACTTCTACATTTTGTAAATTTATTTAATTTCATTCCTTTTCAAGTTGAGCTATGTGAAATACAAATTAAGATTAAAAGATATACAAAACCAATTATAATTATATATATAAAAAAACTCTAGCGAACTAAGGAGCAGACACGGATCTCATTACCACGCAGAAGAAATGAATCTACATTCATTTTTTTAATTTTTAATTTTTTATTTTGTTAATGGGAACTTTTTAACATAAAACTTATTTTTTTAAATAAGTGCTCTTCAGCATAATAATGCAGCTATTCACCACATCATCCTCTACAAAGCAATATTTGGATGAGGGAGTTGGCTTTCCTTTCCTCCGTCGAAACCATTTCCAGAACTGTAATAAAACCAAACATCGTTTTCCTTAATCTTCATGTTGGCATACTTCATTCATGGAAGGTAGTCACCAAATAGTGCTATCTTAAATTCAGGATGCAAATTTGTTCGGAGAGCAGACCAATTAAGGTCAAATTTGTTGGGAATATTGAACGAAATCAATAACAGTGGGATGCTCCCCCACAACACAGAGACTTCAAAATAAAATGTAGAAAGCTAACAGTCACATATCCATAGGCAGCGATACACAAAAGAGGATTGAAACTTTTTTTTTCTATTCAATTCTCGTCTCTAATGAAAAAATTACATATCTTATCTAAAAATGGTCGAAGCTTGTCAAAACCTAATTTTAATTAATGCTACTTCAATGTTGAACAGGCGTTCAACAACATTTTTTCCTTGGGCCTTCAACAAACCCATTTCTTCATTAATCGACACGCAAGGCGTATTCTAAATTAGACAGGAAAAACAAGTAAAGACGCGTTGAAAACACAAAAGGGCGAATTTATGCAATATGGTCCTGATCCACATTGCATCCACATAGATCGGCGATTTTAATTTTTAACTCATGGCACTATCCATTAAACTTTGTGAACTGCGACGTGCGATACTGACGTGGCACATATCACATCGCAACCAAAATAACTTAGCCTGAGTGCATTTTGGTGGGAAACTTAAGTCTTAGCAATTGCAATATCCGAAAGCGATATCGCATCGCAAAACAAATAACATAGCTTGCGGTTGTGGAAAAGGTAAGTGGTACACTTGCGACTTGCGCTATGCAGGCGACATAAACGGTGGGAAGCGCGAAGAGTGAAATACAAAGAAAATAAGCACAAAAAAAAATTTGGTCCATGTGGTAAGGTATAAGGTGGGTCCCGCTAGATATCTCGTTGGTAGTAAAAAAACACATGGCGAATGGCTTAAAGTTAAAGCATAAAATTTGCGAAATGCGCTTGCGGGAAAAAAGGTAAGTCAATGCGGTGGTTGGGAATAAATGCAAAGTTAAAGGCTCAGGTACTCTATTTGTTGTGTTGCGTGAAAAATGCCTTCGACTCTCGGATCTCCTCTTGTCCTACTCTGCAATAAAAAATTGATGAAGTGTGGGTTGCGCCACTGTTTATTCATGGTGATGGTTGGGAGTAAAATTCCAACACTCCCCCTTAATCACAACTATCGCCATCGTTCATTCCCAAACATCTTATGAGATACTCAAAACTTTTCTGTGCTAATGGCTTTGTGAGGATATAAACAAACTATTCCTCTGTCCTGCAGTGTTGCAAAACAATCTCACCATTGTTAATCAATTCTCTTATAAAGTGATATTTTGCATCAATATGTTTTTTTCCCTTATAGAAAATAGAATTTTTTGATAATGCTATCGCTGATGTATTATCACAATAAATTGTGGTTCCTTTGTCTTGATCATGACATAAATATCTCAGCATCCTTCTCATCCATATTGCTTGGCATGTTTCTATTGTTGCTGCCACATATTCTACTTCTATTGTTGATAAAGCAACTATTGGTTGCTTCTTTGAAACCCATGAAATGGCTCCCGATCCCAAATGAAATACATACCCAGATGTGCTCTTCCTATCATCTACACTTCTAGCCCAATCATTGTCAGTGTAACCAAACAATTTAAAATTATCAGTTGAGGAGTATAGAACACCATACTCCTTCATTCCATTTACATACCTCAATATTCTCTTGGCTGCTTGTCAATGTGTCCCCTTTGGTGTCTCCATGAATCTGGAAATTAAACTTACAACATACATAATATCAGGCCTATTTTCAGTCAAATACATGAGGCTACCAAGTATGCTCTTATAAAATGTTGGATCGGAATTCTTGTTGCAATATTCCTTGCTTAACTTTAACCCAATGACAGTTGGAGTTACTGTTACTTTGTTGTGCTGCATGTTAAATCACTTTAAAACTTCTGCAACATATTTTGCCTGGGAAATAAAAATTCCCTTTTCATTTTTCTTTACTTATATGCCCAATAAGTATCTCAATAAACCCAAATCAGTCATTTCAAATTCACTCTTCACAACTGCTTTAAAATCAGCAATGAGAGAAACTTGATTATCAGTAAAGATTAAATAAACTACATATAAAACAAAGATAAGGATCTTTCCATCATTTTCTTTGATGTAGTGTGGGTTCACCATCACATTTTTCAAACCCATTTTCTGTCAGATAAGCATCTATCATGATGTACCATGCTCTTGGTACTTGCTTTAGACAACAAAGAGCTTTCTTCAACTTGCACACTTTGTGCTCTTAGCCAAAAGTTTTTTAAACATATACCTCCTTTTTCAACACTCCATTCAGGAATGTTGATTTCACATCCATTTTGTGGACTTTCCAATTTTTTTGTGATGGTATGGACAATAGTGTCCGCACTATCTCCATCCTTGCAACAAGTGCAAAGGTTTCTTCATAGTCTCTTCCTTGTTGCTACTTGTATCCTTTCACAACAAAACATGTTTTGTGCCTTTCAATATTTCCTTCAACATCGCTCTTTATCTTAGAAACCCATTTTAATCCAATGACTTCTTTACCTTGTGGGAGGTCAACTAACTCCCATGTGTCATTTCTTTCAATTTCACCAATCTCTTCATTCATTGCTTCAATACATTTTTCTTCTTTTACTACATCTTGAAAATGGATTGGGTCATCAACATGAAAAAATAAAGCAAATAAAGAATTCAGACCATTATTATTATCAACTTCTTGCTCATAAATTTCACTCAAATTATTATTATCAACTTCTTGCTCATAAGTTTCACTTGAATTTCAGGGAGTTTTTGATCCCTGTGGTGTGCTTGGAGAAGCACTTCCTTGATTTATCAAGGTTGTTATGTTTATGTTAGGTCCCTATATTACTAGTATAGTCCCTTATTGTTGTTAGTGTAACCCCCTTATTGTTATTATTGTACACTGTAACCCCCAAATTGTTATTATTGTGCCCTTAAACTATTATTGTTAGTTCGGCTAGGATTACATTGTGGCCCCACTAATATTACATTATGGCCCCATGGACTCCTATATATAGAAAGGAGGTTTTGTAATTTGTATCATCCAAGAATTGTTCATTCATACAATTTATTGGAGGTTTCCCCCTCGAAGTCGTTTATTTCTAAGGTGTTGATATCTCTTTTATTCTATTTTTGGAGCTGGTTTCAGAACATTTGGTATAAGAGCTTTGGATTATAGGGTTTCGCTGCTCCAAATAGGTTATCGTGGCATTGTCACTATAATTTTTTTTATACGAAGGTTCAGAAGTTTAAATTGTTAGAGTGCGAAGCCGAAATCCTGACGAACATCGTCACAAGTTTTCAGAACTTGGTTCGCAATATTTTTGGAGATATGATCTGTTGAAGTTAGGGATTTTTGCAGGCTCCTGAATTTCACCTAAAAAGTTCATCACGGAATTTTCGCTATAATGTCTTTTTTATGAAGCTTCAGAAGGTGAAATTTTTAAAGAGTGAAGCCGAAATCTTGACGAACATTATCGCAAAATTTCAGAGCTTGTTTTGAAATATTTTGAGAGATATGAGATGTGAAAGTTAGGTCTTTTTCAGGCTCCCGAATTTCCTCTCAAAGAGGTGATCATGGTAAAATATTCATAACTCTCTCTCTGAGCATCGGATTAGAATTCTATAAAAAGTGACTGGAGTTACATGGATTGTAGTTTCCTTTCTATAAATTTAGAGCCAAAGGAGCAAACAGTGACACGTGGCAAGTCGTACAAGTTCGCTCTACTGAACCAGTCCATAATTAGGTCATTGTGGGAGATTGGACATAAATTTTCATTGAAGAATCCAAATCAAGTCAGACCTGTGGCATTTGAAAGAAGCTTCAGAGGACTACTACAGGGCCGAATTTCAAATATTAAGGATCTTCAAGTATAGAGATAAGTAAATTTCAATATCGAGCTCCTCAAAAGCAAGTAAAAGGTGTGTATTTTTTTTCTGAATTGCATAAGTCTTGTTTGAAGAATCAAGTTGAATTGATTCCAAGGGAATATTGTAGAATAGATATCAGTATTGGATTCTAAAATGGCCCCTAAAAAGAATTCAACTCCCATTAAGCCTTTAGAAGGCTCTACTATGACTCATGAAGACGAAGAATGGAAACATGACATATCAAAATTACAAGAGCAAGTGCAACAAATTTCGCTCTCGCAAAGAGCAACAAAAAATGACATGGAAGTTTTGAAGAAAGGCGTGGAATCTAAGATAGATGGCATGGAATCTAAGATTGATGGCATGGAGGCTGGAATGGAATCTAATATGGATGACATGGAAGCTAAGATCGATGAGAAAATGGAAAACATGAAGAATTTTCTAAAAG
Organism: Pinus albicaulis; assembly: GCA_034641835.2. Classification (NCBI taxonomy): domain Eukaryota; kingdom Viridiplantae; phylum Streptophyta; class Pinopsida; order Pinales; family Pinaceae; genus Pinus; species Pinus albicaulis. The sequence goes on from JAXQQM020061942.1 coordinate 10,075, forward strand.
CAGACATGGAAGGTTTGACAAAGTTGATACAAGAAAGGTTTCCTAATGGTGAAAAGATAGTAGAAGAACCTCATGATGAGAACAAAATAAATGTTAATTGTGATTTTATAAACTCTAATGTTGGTGGGAAGAACCACCATATTCCAAAGATGGATATGAGGAAGTTTGATGGAAAGGATCCTGTAACATGGATACTACAGATGGAGCAATATTTTGATCTCCATAACGTGCAAAACACACAAAAGGTACGCATTGCAACTTTACATTTAGAACAAAATACATTTGTATGGTATCGATGACTTTTCTCCCGTAAAAAAATTGTCACTTGGTCAATTTTTACGGAGGAAATGATAGCACATTATGAGGATACAAAGAGCAACACCTTCTTTAGCCAATTGATAAATCTCAAACAAAAGGGTTTAGTGGGGCAGCACATTGAGGACTTCTAAAAATTGAATATAAGGGTAACTGATATTCCAGAGGAACACAGGATTGATCTCTTCATAGGTACTCTAAAGGATAACATCCAACATGAAGTTCATGTTTTGGAACCTAATTCATTGGAGAAGGCATTCAGGTTGGCAAGAAAAGTTGAATGTAAAATTATGGCGACAAGGAAGCCTACCACTCAATTCTATAAAGAAGGAAGTGTTTCTACGCCTAGATTTCCACAACCTACATGGTTGACACCACAACAATTGGAAGAAAAAAGAGCAAAAGGGCTTTGCTACAGTTGTGATAGCAAATACACTAAAGGTCATAAGTGTGCTGAGAAGAAATTATTTTACATAGATTGTGAAGAAGAAGAAGAAAATGAACAAGAAGAGGATATACACCAGGAACCACCCCTAGAAGAGGAAGAAATGAATCTGACCATATCGTGTAATGCACTGGCAGGAATTACCACTCCTCCAACTCTCAAGATAGAAGGACATATAAAGAAGAAAAGGGTAATAGTGTTGATTGATTCAGGTAGCACCCATAATTTTATTCATTATAAGGTAGCCAAGGAATTAAATTGTTTCCTATACCCAGCACCAGAATGTCAAGTGATGGTTGCAAATGGAGGAACTATAAATTGCTATGGAAAATGCCATAATATCAAGCTAACCATGGGGGAATATGTATTGACTAGTCCAATGCTTTTCATTCCTATGGGAGGTGCTGATGTTGTACTAGGAGTACAATGGTTACAATCTTTGGGGACGATAGCTTTTAATTTTCAAGAAATTTTCTTGAAATTTTTTTCAGAAGGAAAGGAAGTCGAATTACGGGGTATTGCAGGGAAGCTGGGAAAGATAATAAGATCTAATGTCATGACAAAGCTTCTAAAGAAAGAACAACGAGGCGTAATTGCACAATTATGCTCACTAGAAGTTCCAACATCAAAATCATCTATTTCTGCAGATCTCCAACAAGTCTTGGACAATCATTCCAAGGTGTTTGAAACTCCCAAAGGACTCCCACCTATTTGTGATCATGATCATGCTATTCATTTGATTCCGGGAAGTGTTCCTCCAAACATCAGGCCTTATAGATATCCTTACTTCCAAAAGAGCGAAATTGAACGTATGATTGCAGAAATGTTAGAGGCGGGTATAATCCAACCTAGTCAAAGTTCTTTCTCTGCTCCTGTAGTATTGGTACACAAGAAGGATGGATCATGGCGAATGTGTCCGGATTATAGGGAGCTCAATAAGCTCACCATTAAAGACAAATTTCCCATTCCTGTGATTGATGAATTATTGGATGAATTACATGCAGCAATTTATTTTACCAAGTTGGATCTTCGTTCAGGATATCATCAAATTAGAATGAAGACTGAAGATATTCCAAAAACAGCATTTCGAACTCATGAGGGTCATTATGAATTTTTGGTCATGCCTTTTGGCCTTACTAATTCACCTTCTACATTTCAAGGGTTGATGAATTCCATTTTCAAACCCTTCCTTAGAAAATTTGTGCTAGTATTTTTTGATGATATACTAATCTACAGTAGGTCTTGGAAGGATCATGTCTAACATGTTGACAGGGTGCTCAAACTATTGCAGGAGAAACAATTATATGCAAAAACATCCAAATGTTTCTTTGGAGTACAAGAGGTGGAATATCTGGGTCATATTGTATCTCACGAGGGTGTTAAGATAGACCCTAACAAAATTAAAGCCATTAAGGAATGGAAAGTCCACACAACCATAAAGCAGTTGCGAGGATTTCTCGGGTTAACAGGGTATTATCGCAAGTTTGTTAAGAATTATGGGAGAATAGCAGCACCTCTAACAACATTATTGAAGAAAGATGGATTTTCATGGACTCCTGAAGCAACTAAGGCCTTTGAACATCTTAAAGAGTCAATGTGCCTAGCACCGGTCTTAGCTACGCCAGACTTCACAAAAACCTTTATTGTGGAATGTGATGCCTCAGGAAATGGAATTGGTGCAGCTTTAATGCAGGAAGGAAGACCCATTGCTTTTGAAAGTCGTCCAATCAAAGGAAAGTATTTACAGAAACCTATTTATGAGAAGGAAATGTTAGCAATACTACATGCACTAAAGAAATGGCAAACTTACCTAATGGGAAGACACTTCAAGGTAAAAACTGATCATGATAGTCTTAAACACTTTTTGGAACAAAGACTATCGTCAGAAGAGTAGCAAAAATGGGTCACAAAGATGTTGGGTTATGACTTTGAAATAATCTACAAAAAAGGAAAGCTTAATGTTGTTGCAGATGCACTCTCAAGAAAGAATGAAGAGGTGAAAGCATTGCTTTGTGCCATTTCTATTATCCAACCAGATTGGATAACCGAAGCAAGAGATGAATGAAAGAAGGACAAAGATGTATGGACACTCATTTAAAAGTTTCAGCAAGATCCTAGTACATCTGATACATTTAGTTGGAAAAATGATTCCTTATGGTACAAAGATCGCTTATATCTTTGTAATAATTTCCAACTAAAACAAAATATTCTTCTGGAATTGCACACTTCTCCTTTAGGAGGACACTCAGGATTTTTAAAAACTTACCACAGGGTGAAGAAAGAATTTTTTTGGGATGGCCTTAAAACTGATATTCAAAAGTTTGTGGCGGAATGTTTGGTTTGCCAGCAGAATAAAGTGGAAACAATTAAGACCCCAGGACTTCTACAACCTTTATCCATTCCAAGTCAACGTTGCGAGGAGATTTCAATGGATTTTATCACAGGTTTACCTAAGTCCGAAGGAAAGAGTGTCATCATGGTGGTAGTTGATAGACTTACCAAGTATGCACACTTTTGTGCATTATCTCATCCATTTAAAGCAAGTACAATTGCTATTACATTTATGGACACAATTCAAAAGCTACATGGAAACCCAAGGGTTATTGTGAGCGATAAAGATCCCATTTTTACTGGAAATTTTTGGACGGAGTTATTTTCTTGTTTGGGTACTCAATTAGCTCATAGCTCATCTTATCATCCTCAATCCGATGGTCAAACTGAGATAGTAAATAAATGTTTGGAAGGATATCTTCGTTTTTTTGTATCTAATAAAAAAACACAATGGGTCAAGTGGTTACCTCTCGCTGAATGGTGGTATAACACTTCCTTCCATACTGCAGCAAAAATGACCCCATTTATGGCACTTTATGGATATCATCCACCATCCATCACATCATCTTTAAGATAAAATTCGAAGGTTCAAGCAGTGGAAGATCACATCGAGCATCAACAAGAAGTTCTCCAACTCTTAAAGGATAACCTGAATTTGGCACAAAATCGAATGAAACGACAGGCAGATCAACATCGCAGCGAGAGAAGTTTTGATGTAGGAGATTGGGTATTTTTACAACTACAACCATACAAAAAAATGTCCCTCAAGCAAGCTAAGAAGGATAATAAATTATCGCCAAAGTACTATGGTCCTTACAAGGTGTTGCAAAATATTGGTACTATGGCATACAAATTGGAGCTTCCTGCTTCTTCGTGAGTACATCCAGTTTTCCATGTTTCATGCTTAAAGAAGGTTATAGGTGAAAATATTTCGGTTCAAACAATATTGCCAGAACTTGATGAGGAAGGAAAAATCATATTGGAACCTGAAGCAGTCATGGAAACAAGAACTCGACAGCTACGGAATCGATCAATTTCAGAGTATCTCATCAAGTGGAAGAACTTACCCACTGAATATTCTACATGGGAGGATGAGAATTTTATACAGAAGCACCCAGAGCTACTCAAGCGTTGAGGACAACACTTTTTTGAAGGAGAGGGGCATGTTAGGCCCCTATATTACTAGTATAGTCCCTTATTGTTGTTAGTGTAACCCCCTTATTGTTATTATTGTACCCTTGTAACCCCCATTTTGTTATTATTGTGCCCTTAAATTATTATTGTTAGGTCGGCTAGGATTACATTGTGGCCCACTAGGATTACATTATGGCCACATGGACTCCTATATATAGAAAGGAGGTTTTGTAAATTTTATTATCCAAGAATTGTTCATTTATGTAATGTATTGGAGGTTGCCCCCTCGAAGTGGCTTATTTCTAAGGCGTTGATATCTCTTTTCTTCTATTTTTGGAGCTGGTTACATGCTCTGTTGTGCTTGTGTAGGTGGAGGAGGAACCACCGTGGAGGAATTATTTGTTGCTGTGCATTCCTCTTGCTCTTCGTAAGACACACATGTCTTCACATTGATTGTTTTCTCTAAGCTTCCATCCCAAGATTCTTCATCAATAAATTGCACATATCTACTGATTATAAATTTACTTTTGGATGGATTATAGAGTTTATAGGCCTTGGACTCATCACTATAAACAACAAAGATACACTTCTCCCCCTTGCTGTCCAACTTCTTCCTTAGTTGATCTGGGACATGTACATAAGCAACACATCCAAATACTTTCTTGTGAGTGAAAAACTGCTTTGTTCCACTCCATGCTTCTTCCGGAACTCTATTCATAAAAACTTTGGTTGGGCATCTAATCATAATACATGTTGCACAATTGACAGCTTCAGCCCAATACTCATTTGGCAAATGTTTTGCCTTCAACATACTTCTGACCATGTCCATGATGGTCCTATTCTTCCTTTCTGCAACACCATTTTGCTATTGTATGCACCTTGTGGTAAACTTCTTGTGTATGCCATTCTCCCTACAGAAACGTAGGAAATATTTGGTGATATATTATCCACATCTGTCAGTTCTCAACACTTTGATGTAGTGCCCACTCTGCTTCTCAACAAGAGCTTTGAAGTGGTAGAACTATTCAAACACTTCACTCTTTTGTTTCAATAAATAAACCCATGTATTTCTTGTATAATCATCTATAAATGTCAAGACATAATCTCTGTCAGCTAAAGATGGCGTTTGCATTGGTCCACACAAATCTGAGTGGAAAATCTCTAAGGGTGCCTTTTCCCTTATACTCTTCCCTAATGAAAATGCTTCTCTATGTTGTTTGCCCAAGATGCAGCCTTAACATAGGCTGTCTAGTTTCTCAATGAGTGGTAATCATTTTACCATCCCTTTTCTATGGAAGAGGTTCAAACCTCCAAACTTGAGATGTCCAAATATAAAATGCCATAACCAGTTTTTTTCTTTCAATTCTTCTTCAAAGATTTCTTGTGTGACTTCTACTACCACACCTCTTTCCTTCAAGTCTGTTCTGAGCTTGAGAAGAAACATCCTATTCTTTGTCATATGCACTTCTGCAATGACCCTTTTCCTTGGAGGTATGTCCATGACTGTGCACACATCATTCTTAAAAAATACATTGTAGCTCTTGTTCATGAGTTGTCCAATGCTCAGAAGGTTACATTTCAAGCCAAGTACATAATAGACATCTAGCATAAATTTATTTTCTCCCTTCCTTGTGAGTATTGAAACTCTTCCTTTTCCCATGACAAAGACTTTTCTCTCAGTCCCCGTTGTCACTTCAGATTTAACATTCTCATCCAGATTATCAAACATTGCTATGTTTCCAGTCATGTGGTTGCTACAACCTAAGTCTAAGAACCATACATCTTCATGTTTTTCTTTCACTACATTACATGTTAAAAGCACATTACCTGGTTCTTATCTTCTTTTGCAAAATTTGCATTTTTCTTATCATTCATGCCATTTTGTTTCTTTCTACATTCGTTAGTATAATGCCCATATTTTTTACAATAATGGCATTGGACATGGGATTTGTCATACCTTTGTCCTTGTTCTTGGTGTTGGCTTGATCCTTCACTTTGATTCTGATTGCTGCCCCTTCCACTTGTGCTTGCAGGGCTATTTCTTCCACTTGTCTATGGGTTTCTTCCTCTTCCTCCATAGTTTGATCTTCCTTGACCTCTACCTCGACCAAAAGACATATGTGCCTTGAATGCAGGATCCAATGAGGAGTTCACTATTCTGTTCAGTCTGTGTTCATGACACATCAGGGATGCACAAAGCTCATCCACTGAAAATTGTGAGAGATCCTTGTGATCTTCTATTGCCACTACTATGGCATCAAATTTTGAGGGTAGACTTCTCAAGATTTTCTCCACTATTCTTCTTTCCTCAAGTGTCTCTCCATGAGACCTTATCTGGGTGACCAACCCAATCACATGTGTGAAAAATGAGTCTATGTTATTAGACTCTTTCATACAGAAAGTTTCAAAGTCTCTGCTCAACATTTGTAGCTTTTTTGTCTTAACTTTCTCCATGCCTTGATAGGCTATTTTGAGAATATCCCACACCTCCTTAGACTTTGTTGCTACTACAATCCTTGGGAATATACTCTCCTGTACTTTTTGATAGAGATAGAAGAGGGATTTGGAGTCCTTGTTCCTATTATCTCTTAACAAGTCTCTTTATGCTACTGTCAAAGTAGCCAGCATTGCGGCGTATGATGGTTCTTGGAAACTTTGTTCCACCAGCTCCCATATATCTTGTGAAGCAAACAGGTCTCTCATTGTCCAATAATCATAATTCTTCCAACTAAATTGTGGTAGTTGGAGATTTTTCAGGCTGGTGCCTACTGGTGCCATCGTGACTGTGTTAAACAAAACAATCTTCTTGACTATGTAAAACAAAAGCTTTCTCACTGCGGGAGAAATATGCATCTCAAACAAATATTACAGCTTTTGCAGTGAAGAGTGAGCTCGTGCATCTTTCACCAAGATCCTAGACCAGCTCCGATACCATGTTGGGAATATTGAACGAAATCTATAACAGTAGGATGCTCCCCCACAATAAAGAGACTTCAAAAAAATGCGGAAAATTAACAGTCACATATACACACGTAGTGAGACATAGGAGAGGATTGAAACTTATATTTTCTATTTAATTCTCATCTCTCTAATGAAAAAATTACATAGCTTATATCAAAATGGTCGAAGCTTGTAAAAACCTAATTTTAATCAATGCAACTTCAATGTTGAACGGACATTCAACAACATTTTGTCCTTAGGCCGTCAACAAACCCATTTCTTCATTAATCGACACGCAGACCGTATTTTTAATTACAGAGGAAAAACACGTAAAGACACGTTCAAAACACAAAAGGGAAGATCTCAAATTTTATGCAATATGGTCCTGATCCACATCACATCCATGAAAATCAGAGATTTTAACTTTTAACTCATAGTGCTATCCATTAAACTTTGCGAACTGCAATGTGCGATAGTGACACGACATGTATCGCATCGCAACAAAAATAACTTAGCCTGCGGGCAGTTTAGCGAAAAACTTAAATCTTAGTGATTGCGATATGGAATCGCAAAACAAATAACATAGCTTGTGGCTGTGGAAAAGGTAAGTGGTAAAACTTGTGACTTGCACTCCGTGGGTGTCTTAAACAGTGGGAAGTGCGAAGAACAAAATACAAAGAAAATGAATGCAAAACAAAGTTTGGTCCATGTAGTAACGTATAAGGTGGGTCTTGCCATATATCACATCAGCAGTAAAACAACATATGACAAATGGCATAACGTTAAAGCATAAAATTTGTGAAATGCGCTTACGGGAAAAAAGGTAAGTCAATGCGGTGGTTGGGAATAAACGCAAAGTTAAATGCTTGGGTACTCTATTTGCTGTGTTGCATGAAAAATGCCTTTGACTCTTGGATTTGTTGTTGTCCTTCTCTACAATAAAAAATTGATGAAGTGTGAGTTGCACTATTATTTATTCATGGCGGTGGGTTGGAGTAAAATTCCAACAAAATTGCAGCATGAAAGATGACTGGAAATGAGAATAAATCTTGAACTTTAGCAATGAATTTTCACTACTTGGAAAATACCAGCATCCAACTTATGATCGTGGAGGAAGTTTATTGAGTGGCCTACATGGTAAATATAACTTTACCGAATGATTCATGTAACCTCTTAATACATGTTAGTGGTCAAGAAACATGAAATATTGGAAAGGTAGTTGAACATTCAACAGTGCTCTAGAATGGATAATAATATATAGCCTCTGGATTTTTGCTCGCATTGGAAGCATTAACAATAATCCAACCATTTTTATTTCTCTCTACTAAAAAATATTGTTCGAAAGTCAAATTGTGTCAAGGCTTCTAAGTCCTTCACACGCATCACATGCATGATACAGAGGGCAGATTAGTTATGCCATGTTTCCGGCTTGAAAATCTCAAGCGTTCTCAATGACCTGTGATTTGCAGGCATCCTCGTCATGATCATCAAAACGGCTACTGTTCCAAGAAACCCACCAAACCTTAATGTCATGATCCACGCCGCTGCTAGACGCGGCATCCCATCACAATAGCCACATAAACTGCAATGGACTTTACTGGCCCTCTATGACCCTCTAAAACCATGAAAATGTAATGGGCGCTGTAGTCGATTCTCTTCCAAACTCTGATAGTCTTATCCGTTAATCCACTGCATCAAAAATCAGTCACAGTCGCCAAGCAAAGAATTGCACGTTTATGCCCTATCAAGCAGCCTGACACTACCATGTGTCGGTCTTTTTTCTCCCTCTCCCACACAATGATGGACTGATCAAAAGCTCCGGAGTATATAATGGAACTATTGGGGCTGAGAGACAGTGCATTGATGGCAGACTTATGTCTCTCAAATGTAGCAACCAGAGAATGGTTTCTCTCGCACGAGGCCTTTGCCCAGACTTTGATTCTGGAATCCGTAGATCCTGTATAAATAAAACCATCTATAAAGAGAACCATCTAGGGAAACCACGAGCGCATAGATGGCATCGCTGTGTGCTCTAAAAGACTCAACGCACATCAAGTCAAGTCAGAAGGCCTCCAGATCTTCACGGTTTTGTCCCACGAAGCTGAGTATAAAATTCCATTTATATCAATTGACAGAGCCGATAAGGTATCCATATGTTTGATCCAGAGAACTTTCTTGTGCCTACACACTTGAAAATACTTGTTAGGATGTATGGCGTTCAATACATAATCCTTGAGTGTCGGCAAGGTGGCCACCAGAGTATGGACTGCAGACCGCATTTTTTCACCACGTTTCTGAACTCTGATTTTGTGATCTTGATGCCCGCTATATATCCTATCGCCAGAAACCAGAATACACTTCATGACCCCATCCCCGTCGCCAAACATGCACTGCTCACTGAGATCCTGATTCCTCCATACTCGAATGCCATTGTCGGAGGATCCGTTGTACAGGAAATTGTCCGCCATTGCTAAATCTAGTTTCGTTATCTATAATAGCGATGCTCATAGCTGAAAAATCCCTGATGTTCAGCGAGAGTAGGGCGCTTGCTCCACATTGGATACCAAATGCTGATCAAATTTAGTATGTACCTTGCAATTTTCCAAAGTTGTAATTCTAAACAAGTAAACCCGATATCATCCAGCCACATCAGTTTACTTATTATAAGTTGCTCGATATAGATTCCACCATTCATGGAAGTTTCCCATGAAGTTTTATTTTCATAAATGACATTAAAGTCATGGTCAAAGATGCAATAATTAAATCTACCGACTAACTTCCGGCACTTTGAATTAATGATGTAGAGGGTGGCATATCGCAATTCCCGTTTTTCTACTACGTTGGCCTAATTTCATAATGTAATAAAACAATTCGAGTTAGGCACATTACAATTCCCGTTTTTCTACTACATTGGCCAAATTTCAAAATGTAATAAAATAATTCTAGTATTTCCGACTACATTGGCTGATGTCATCATATGATAAAGACTAACGGCGACTTATCAGCCCGCGGCTGAAGTGATCATTTGATATAGTTTCTCCCAAACTCTTACAAGTTTCAGAGACTATGATTTGCTATTTCGAATATGTATTTTATTTTCTTAACCAACGAACGCAGCAGGAAGTTTTGTTTCCTCTTATTTCGCTTAGAGATGCTCATGTTTTACACACGCGTGTACTTCGCAATCATCGGGATTGCCATTTGACCTACATATATAATTGAAATATAGGAATTTAAATTTTATAAATTAAATTGCAATCAATAAATATTATATATAAGTAATTAATTAATATAACATACTCTCGAAGTACAGGAGTCTTGAGTTAATTCATTAACCACGCTTTTTGTTTACGATGAATATAGCATGGCTTCTTAGTTTTCATCTTGCCTGAATTTTCTGCATTTTATTAATAACATATGCATTTTTTATAACAGTATTTATAAAAAATAATTTAATAGATGACAGTATTTTTTATATTTTATCTTTATATTTGAGGATAAATAATTTAAGTTATATGATTAAAAAATATTATTTTTAAGAACATTTCAATCTAAATAAATAAAATATTTAAATATTATAAAAAAATATTAAAATAATCTGGAAACCAGGTAATAGAAGGGCTAAACCTAATCGAAAGACATCCCACAAAATTAAACTTAAAGCACTTGGAATTCCTTGTAAATCGAAGCATTGGAAAGTGCACCTTAAATGATATTTTTTACCTTTTAATTTTGAAGTTGGACTTAACTTGTTGGAGCACTATGGAATTACTAGAGTTGTTGTTCACGTAAAATGTTTTGAATTAAATGTTGTTAACAATAAAATGCTTTTGGGTAAAGGGAAAATTTATTTTAAGCTTATTGTGTCATATATTAAGATATAGGTGAATAAATAGATGCTTATGATAGGCTTAATTTCTATGTAAACTATCTTAAGAGCATTTTGGAGTCCAAAATTCAGTCATAATCATTAAGAATTAAAGAGGAATTAAAGAGATGGATATGATAGTCTTATTTTATTTGTAAACTATGTTAAGCAATTTTTGGAGTGCAAAAATCAGTCATAATCATTAAGAATTATGGAACATGAAATTTTTTTGAAACAATGTTATTTTGGAAAAAAAATATTCAAATTTCAAACTTTTTTCCTTCTTATTTTATGAGTATATATTTTGAGTTATATTTTCTTATTTTTAAATATTTGATTATTTAACATTTTTTGTTTTGTTTTCTAATACCATGTTTTTGGGTTTCTGAAAGTTAGAATTATAATGTTGTGTATAGAGGTATTGTCATTTTTTGAATATCTAAACTAGAATGTGATAAGAATGTCATGGCATTATTTTTATTGATGGCAAAGGAGCAATAAAGTAGCAACAAGGCAAGGAAAAACACATCAGGGTAAGTATCAACAACAAGGTATGCAAAAGAAATGAACATAGGAGCAGTAAGGTAAAGGAGCAACAACAAGGAAATGCAAAGGAAAAGGAACAATAAGGAAATAAGAACAACAAGGGATGCAGGAGAATTAGCATCAAAGTAAAGGAGCATAAATAAGTGATATGGCATGGTGATATGTTGACATGTTTGCATATTCTTAATATCATGGCACAATTGGTGCAAGAAATGTTTGCATATGGTGTGTTGATGGCTTGGTGCTTGTGTTGATGGTTTTGATAAGTCATGATGAGTCAGTTTAAGTAAAATCATACAGGAGTTCTAATATGCTTGGTAATGTTGCAGAGATTGTTTAATGAAGAATTTGTGGTGACACTAATTTGTTGTTGCGCTGAATTGTTGTGATGCAAGGGAAGACTCCATGACAATAAAAGAAAAATCCATCGTAGAAAATACAATACAAGGCTCAAGGTTATCGAGGCAATGACATAAATAAAATATGGCTTTGAACATATTGATGACTTTGGAGAGTGAAGGTTGCATACATGTGCTTGCACTGCTTTCATATGTTGTATGCATATTGTTTTCATTAGAGAGTGCTTGCACTATGTGCATGAGTTGTAATCACATAATGTTACTTTTGGCATTATGTTGATATTGATGGATGAAATAATATGTGGTGGAGCATTTATTTATTTTCTAATATTCAAAATATGAAGAGCTTGGAAATGAATGAGTGGAAGGAAAAGAGTCAAGCTTATTCACTTCATATTCTTATGAGGAATACAAACAACCAACAAAAATGTGTTTATAAAATATGTCATTTTGGAAGGAAAGTAGAGGTTAGAGAGTGGGATAATGTGTGAGAGATGTTTGAGGTATTACGCATTAGTTACCTCACACATATGAAGCTAATGTGAAGCATATTTGAATGAAAGAAGACGTATAAATGAAGATGGAGATATGCATAATCTATGACCAAGAAAACCAGATCATTGTTGTTTCTTGTTTGAATTAGGGGATTCTAGTCTCCTTTCAAGTAGTGGCTTGATAAACATCAAGTTGGAGCCTTTTGAGGTAGGATACATCTGTGGACTATAGCCTACATAAAACATATGTGAGTTGGAGCTTCCTTGCATGTTGCAGCTTGCAGAAAATTGAGGTAGCAACCTCCTGTAGGTTGGAGCCTACATAAGATCAGATACAATAAGAAGTAGGAGCTTGCCTTTGCATCACAATAATAATAATATTGTGTTTTCACATATATTTGGTGTAAATATGCATTGTTATTATGTGTTGTTGTGATGTTTTTCTTATTATTGGGACTGAGAGTGAGTGCATTGATGGCAGAATTGTGTGAATCAAACGTAGCAACCAGAGAATGGTTTCTCTCTCCCAAGGCCTCTGCCCAGACTTTGATTCTGGAATCCACAGATCCTGTATAAACGAAACCATCCAGGGAAACCAGAAGCACATTGATGGTGTTGTTGTGTTCTCTGGAAGACTCAACGCACCTCAAGTCAGAAGGCCTCCAGATCATCACGGTTCTGTCCCATGAAGCTGAGTATAAAAATCCATTTATATCAACTGACAGAGCCGAAATGGTATCCATATGTTTGATCCAGAGAACTTTCTTCTGCCTACGCACTTGAAAAGACTTGTTAGGATGTATGGCATTCAACACATAATCCTTGAGTGTCGGCATGGTGGCCACCAGAGTATGGACTGCAGATCGCATTTTTTCACCATATTTCCAAACTCTAATTCTTTGATCTTGATGCCCATTGTATATCCTGTCGCCAGAAAACAAAATACACTTCACAACCCTATCCTCGTGGCCAAACATGAAGTGCTCATTGAGATCCTATTTCCTCCATACTCGAATGCAGTTGCCGGAGGATCTGTTGTACAGGAAATTGCCCGCCATTGGTAGAGAATATATGCACCCACCATGGCCTCTCAACATAGATATGCATCAATAAACACTTCGAAAAACAAGGTATGCAGGAGCAAAGTAGCAACACAACAAGGCAAAGAGCAACAACAAGGTATGCAAGAGAAATGAACATAGGAGTAGTAAGGTAAAGGAGCAACAACAAGGAAATGCAAAGGAAAAGGAACAATAAGGAAATAAGAACATCAATGGGTGCAGGAACATTAATATCAAAGAAAAGGAGCTAAAATAAGTGATATGGCATGGTGATATGTTGGCATGTTTACATATTCTTAATATCATGACACAATTGGTGCAAGAAATGTTTGCATATGGTGTGTTGATGACTTGATGCTTGTGTTGATGGTTTTGATAAGTCATGATGAGTCAGTGTAAGTAAAAGCGTAAAGGAGTTCTAATATGCTTGGATAATGTTACAGAGATTGTTTAATGAAGAATTTATGGCGACACTAATTTTTTGTTGCGCTAAATTGTTGCGATGCAAGGCAAGACTCCATGACAATAAAGGAAATACTCCATGACAACAAAAGAATGAATCCATGGTAGAAAATACAATACAAGGCTCAAGGTTATTAAGGCAATGGCATAAAGAAAAGATGGCTTTGAACATATTGATGGCTTTGGAGAGTGAAGGTTGCATACATGTGCTTGCACTGCTTTCATATGTTGTGTGCATATTGCTTTCATTAGAGAGTACTTGCACTATGTGCATGAGTTGTAATCATATAATGTTACTTTTGGCATTATGTTGATATTGATGGATGAAATAATATCTGGTGGAGCACTTATTTATTTTCTAATATTCAAAATATGAAGAGCTTGGAAATGAATGAGTGGAAGGAAAAGAGTCAAGCTTATTCACTTCATATTCTTATGAGGAATAGAAACAACCATAAAAAAAATGTTTATAAAATATGTCATTTTGGAAGGCAAGTAGAGGATAGAGAGTGGGAGAATGTGTCGGAGCTATTTGAGGTATTATGCATTAGTTACCTCGCACATATGAAGCTAATGTGAAGCATATTTGAATGAAAGAAGACACAAAATGAAGATGGATATATGTAGAATCTATGACCAGGAAAACTAATATATTGATGTTTCTTGTTTTCATTAGGGGATTGTAGTCTCCTTTCAAGTATTGGCTTGATAAACATCAAGTTGGAGCCTTTTGAGGTAGGATCCATCTGTGGATTGTAGCCTACATAAAACATATGGGAGTTGGAATTTGCTTGCATGTTGCAGCTTGCATAAAATTGAGGTGGTGGCCTCTTATAGGTTGGAGCCCACATAAGATCATATATAATAAGGAGTAGGAGGTTGCCTTTGCATCACAACAATAATAATATTGTGTTTTTCTCCCTTTCCGGGTTTCCACATAAATCAGGTGTAAATATGCGTTGTTATTATGTGTTGATTTGATGTTTTGCTTATTACTTGCTAGTCACATATTCAATCTCTTGGACATTATTTGTTAAGTTGCTCATGTAATGTTTTAGTTAATGAGTCTAAAGAAAATATTTTAATGTCCATGAATATACTAAACTGTTTCAACCCCCCTCTAATTTTAGTCAAATTTTCATCAGAATGTTCATCACATCTTCAAATTTTTTAGAGATAGAAAGATAACAATTGGTAGTGAGCTATGAAAGTGATTTAACAATTGACTAAGTGGTTGACTAAATATTGCAGTACTTAGTTAATTAAATTAAGGTAGACTTTGGATACCACCCCTTCTTAGAATTTTGATCTCTCTAATCTACTAAGTGCTCCAACATCAACTCCTCCACCCATATCTAGAAAGTAAGGCTTATATGTAACACATTCAATTCTTTTATGAATACTATTAAATATAGATTCTATATGTTTAAGTCAGTTTTATGCATCTATGCTTCGAAACCTAATTTCATTAAATTTCCAATAATAAGGAAAGCTATAAATTAAGAAACTATAAAATTTGATTTTGAAACTGTGATTTTGAGTTTAAAGTGCAAAATTAGATTTTGAAAGTGTGAATATTGGGCTTTTATATTGTTTGTTTTGATTTCAAATATGTAGATTTTGATTATGAAATTGTTGTAGGTTTTAACCATGTCCATAAATTATCCGAAATCCAATTCTTAAAAGACAAAAATAAAACAATAGCGAGATCATAAAACATAAAATAGATATACATAGAGATTTTCCCCTTGATCCCAAACTGGGACTACGAGCTTGATTTTTCATTATATTCCTTTAAGCGTTACAACACATATATATACATTCCGAAGAATTCATAAAACCCAATCCATTGACTCCGGAATAGAACATAACCGTAATTCCCTTGACCAGATATTCAAAATACCATGAGAAGAAAACTATCATGCCCAAAACCATATGTAAACTCATGCACAAAACCATAGGCAGGTCTACCCACCTAATATAGGGTCAAAAAAAAGATTATGGGGGCTCTGCCACCCCCCTATGACCCCCCTGTTGCACCCATTGCAAGTGTGGGGGGCCCCTGCCCCCCTCTTATCCCTACTTCGCGCTTGTTTCTAATCGTGGAAAAAATATAATACACAACCAATAATTGTAAATTACAAATGAACATTTAAATTCACAAAGTGTGAATTTCAATTTAGAATTATATTCCAAAATATTTTCTTTATTATTTCATCACATATCGCTTTTGAATATACAAAATGTATGATAAATAATTTATTAATTCTTCATCTTTATTACATAATGTACACCATTCTAGTACATACCGGTATTTTTTACATATCATTATCCTGATTAAGAATTTTAATACGCATCTTAAATTTTGAAGATATCCTAACTTCCTCCTACCACCTTTTTTTTCCATACTTCTTCATCTTTCATTTTTATTATATATCCTAAGTAAGATTTCTGAACCCCTAGCATTTTTCCTTCTACTAAAAATTTTCCATAATAGGAATATCTCAAAAAATAATAAAGATTCAAAAGACACTTCCAAATAACTTAAAACAAGTGATGGTGACAATTATTGCATTATCATGTTATACTTTTTCAAAGCAATAATAATGTAGAAAAAGGTTACCTATAAACCAAATGTGAAGTGTATGAACGAACGAGTAATTTTTAACAACCTCACCATCTCAATCAAAAATAATATAATGTGTTTATTTTGGAAAAATTATTCGTAAAACCCAAATACAAAGCAAGGAGAAAAGATAATAGTGAGCATTATAGGTTTAAGTGAAGCAATATTTATTAATGAAAATCAGTAAACATATTATATAAAAATAAAATCGAGAATATATTAACTAAATGACATCATTCAAAAATGGAGGTTATAGGGCTCTATTATATGTTATAGAATGAAAAAATTATACAGCCATACCTAGTCTAAAAAATAATAAATAATAAATATGTGTAGGATGAATCTCCACGCTTCATTTATCCCTAAATTTAAACATAGTTACTAATAAAAAATAAAATAGTTGAAATGTTCCCTTCGACTGTCAGCTTTTCAACTTCTATCCATATCTAGAAACTAGGATTAAAACTACCAATTGTTTGGCCATTCAACAATATCCACAAATAAAATAAAATTGAAATTTTGGCGTACTTTGCTATAATGGTAGGTAAATCAATAAACTACTTGCCTATGTATAGTATTTTTAACATGATAAAAATATGTAACAAGATTTTTAAGGTTCAAAATCATAATTATTTTCTTTCATATCTTGAAAATCATTGTTGTAGACAAACTTTTCATATCGAATTAAAGTATTATCCTTTGAAGGGGTTATTTTTCTTTTATTGCTTCTTTTGTATCTTATATTTTTGAACTGAAATTATTATACTATTTTTGAATTTTGTGGAGCTACTTTTACGTTAGAGTAAAAAAAAATCAATGTGGAAATTCTTGACCTATATTTAGTTATGGAGAACCCTTCGCATCTCGCATAATACAGGTATAAAATGAATTCGATAAACATAAGATTAAAAATCATAGGCTAATATGAACAAACATAATATGGTTCAATAAATATAAGTTTAATAATCATAACCTAGTAAAAAATATATATAAATAAGAATAGATAGGATTAAAATGAAGCACCAAGATGAGAAATGGAAACCTTAAAATTTTCCATTCCTTACTTTAATATTTATATTCTTAGGAAAAAATTGTTTTGATGTTTAGGGTGAGCTCCATAATAGGTTCTTACCAATCTAATTGTTAGAAACCTAATCCGCTAAGAGTTGGCATGGTGGAATGTGAATAGTCTAAGGGAGTCCAATAGACCTTGGAATATGAAACCAAGGGTCATATGAATATATTATAAATTAATATCATTTGAATAGTAAAATCATCTCACGATTATCTTATATGTTGTCTATTCATGTATGTGTTTAATATGGTGTCATTATTTCAAAAAATCCATCACTGATCAAAATTGATAATGTAGTAAGGTTATGTTGAAGCCCATAGTGGAGATATTGTATAACCATTCATAAATGAGGGATAAAACACTATTATAGGACCCAATTAGTCTATATATAAGTTGGTATGGTAATCTTCAATCAAAATGTGGGCCTAGGTGTCATTAAAGTGTAGTGATTATTTTTTCTGGTTGCTTTAAATTATGTTTAGTTGTTAATGCTACTCCTTTTCCAATTATATTTATATCCTTACCTATTATCTACTTATCTTATTTTAACTATACCAAATATTAATTCTTTAGAATTAGGCAATTCAATTCCGAGACCAGATGAATTCAAATTGTTGTATATGGAGTTATTTTCTTGGGAAATGATAAATAATTTGATGATTGCATATTTATCAACATATTAATCATTATACAATAATTATAAGAGCATTCCACATTAATATTGATTAATTTATTATAATAAAACCATGAAATATTCATAAACTTGTGCAAATAGAAATATCTATAAGCCATTAGAATAAAATATTACCATACAAAAGGAGGCATATATATCTTCTGAAAAATTAATTGCATTAATCGACAGAAAGAACGTTCTTTACAAAATATTAAAAAAATGTGTCTTAATAAGAAATATCCAACCCCTCTCCTCGCCTCCGCCTTCTCCGAGTGTAGTTACTTATTTATATATTAAAAAATGCTTATAAAATTTAGGCAATTGGTAACCCCTATATTACCATTGAGGCATTAGGGCTTCTTCAAAGCAAACTAGTATTAGTGGGTCTTCCATATTGTGTGAATGAATATTACTTTTGGTATATGGGGGCTTTTGGGCTTGGGACTTTCAGGCTTCTTCAAATTTAGTGTTAGCTTCTTTCTTCTCTCTCTTTCAATGTTAGCAGTGTGAACCTATTTCAACTATGCAAGTTGTTGTTTTTGTTAATCCTAGAGAGGTTTTGAGAAAAAAATGTTTTGTTACTCAAACCTATATTTTTGTTCAACCTCCATCCATTTTTTCTTTTTCTTTCAATTATTCTTTCAACAATCTAACTGCCTAAGTTAATAACCCTACATTCGGAGATAAAATTTGTGTTATTTCCCTATTTACAAAAGTAATAGCTCTTATAATGGAGGTCGTCTCTACAATAACCTTATGATTAATTTTTCCAACAACATAGTTCCATATTATTCTTTTTTCATGACTCTATAAGATGTCTTCCTCTCCTACTGACATTTCTATTTTGATTCAAATAAATAAATTACGAATGACATCCCTTGTAGATTTTGTAATAATAGTCCCTTATTTCAACAACTTCATCACTTAGATCCCTTGGATTATCAACAATAGGAACATTTTTTGGTTGTTTGGTGATTGGAGGAATATAAAAAACAAGATTATGATTGATGACGGAGCTTTGCATCATATTGATTACTGGAGTATTTGCATGAGAAATATTATCTTGTGAAGAGGATTTAAGATAAGGCTCTAGGTATTTTTCCTTCCTGGCTTCCTCATCTAATTTACTTGACTCTACACATTTCTCTATTTTGGTGTTAGCATATCTTTCACTTTTTTTTGAATTCAACTCTGACCTACCTTTTATTTTCTCTTTAAGATTTAGCCTCAATATATTTATTTTCTAAGGCTTGAGCCTTTGTGTTTTCCTCATTTTCTTTGGTTTTTAAGATTGCATCATCTATGAATAATGTTGTTCTCTTTCCTTTTATCTACCCCCTTCTATAAGATATTGGATAGACAATATGTCCACTTCCTCCCTTTCCTCCACTCTCTTCCTTGACTCCTTGTATGCCAGGAAATATTGAAAGAGTAAGTCATTGCGAAGGGACTACTATTCATAGACATGATCAAGTTTCATTGATTTTCAATGTTATTTAATCATGTTCTGAGGTTTGTGTCTCCTAAAAGCACCAATTAGTAGCTTTAGCTCCTTGATACTACCTACTTCCTCTTTTTATTATGGGAACCTGGTTAGTGAATAATGACCAATTCTAATGGATAATCGTGGCCATGATTTCTTGGCATTGTTAGCGAAAACCAATGTTATTCTATAATATCCCAAAACTAGGATTAACAATAATAAAAGTGAAAAAAGACAAAAAACTATGGTAACAGAAAATACACCATCAAAAAATGCAAACTGGAGCAAAAAACAACTACTAAGCCATTTTATTAAAATACTAGAGATGAACGATAAGTACAACAATGCTTAAGAAGATAACACTCTAGCTGGCCCAGCTGGTCGGAACAACCCTCAGATTCTCCCACCCAAAACACTTCTCTGCTGTCGTTCTACTGGACCTTCCCTTTGTGATGCCCTGTTGGAAATTTTGTTGCTGGTTGACTTCGGATTATCAGTTGGGCCGCTTATACTGCTCAGAAAATTCTAGGAACTTTGGAAGCTGATCCTTGCCCAAAACCTAGAAAAACCTAGAAAGAGTTTCCTCTAATTCCAACCATCAAAATTTGACCATTTTTCCCCTAACTCCTATGGCTTCTAGTTGAGTAGGGACTGCGTCAATGAGATGATATACTGCTCAAACAATTTGTGAATTTAACCACAGACTCTACTAAAAAAACCTAGAAAAAACCAGAAAATTTGCGTCCTACTTTTGACTTCGGAAAATTGGCCCTATTGGGCTTGACTCACCCAACTGTTGGGAAATTCAAAATCCTAGTTGGAACTATTAGTAGATGTCTCCGAAATGATGCAAAAATCCCTGTTAATAGTTGGCTATCCTCCCCTCCAAATACTCCGGCTCAACTCCTCTTCTCTCCCACGCTTCCGACACTTCCTCTCCATTATATTGCGCAATCACTGCACAGTATCTGCTGTCTCTACGTAGTTCTGAAGGGACTACGATATATCCTACCTTTACGTAGTCTTGAAGGGAATACACACTCCTATTTCTAGTGTTTCAATCCCTCACCAAAGGCTGGAACTCATCTTCTGAGTAGG
Source organism: Pinus albicaulis (assembly GCA_034641835.2). Lineage (NCBI taxonomy): Eukaryota > Viridiplantae > Streptophyta > Pinopsida > Pinales > Pinaceae > Pinus > Pinus albicaulis. The sequence continues at coordinate 30,985 of JAXQQM020061942.1, forward strand.
CACTCGAAGTCCCCTGAGGATGGGGTTGGCATATCTGCTCAGAGACACCCGTGTGCTAAACAGCACTGCAGACTTGGCTAAATAGCTCAAGCATGCTCTAGTAAAAATGACAAGAAGAAATTTGATGAATGAATGACTCCTCTCTATTTCCTCCCTTACCCCCTTTTTATTCTTGTGAAACCATAACATCCTTGGGTCCACTCATTAACTGCGCTACTACTTTGCCCCTTGGATTTCACAGTTGATGCACATCCTTGGGTCCACTCATTAAATTCATTTCTACTTGGCCCCTTGGCCTTCACACTTATTGCACTACCCTCTTGGCATCTTGGCCCCACAAGAGTTGTGTTATTTACTTTAACTCTAAGAAAGTGGTTTTATTCTAAATATTGGGTTTATAGTCCCTTCACCCCTTTATTTTCCTACTGAACTTTAGAAAAGAAAAATTTGGAAAATTTAATTTTCTAATTAGCTATATTCTAATTAGGAATATTACAATCCTCCCTGCCAAAACGTTGATTGTTCTCAAGCAACACCTAAACAAGCCTCATCTCTAGTTGATGCTCCCCCATTATCACTGAAAAATGTGTCTGGATCCCAGATGAGCCACTGAATCTTCCATATCCTATGCATCACTCTAATATGACAGGATCCCTTAATGCCAGGATCCAAAGCCATCCTGTCCAATATGAATCTCAACCTGCTCCACTCACCATCATGCCAAGAACAAGTAGCAGAAGCCTTCTAGTCATCATTACTGAGTAGGGAATCATGATAATATGGCACTATGCCCAAATCCTCATGTAGTATCCCTACCAAGTAGTCCATCATGCACACTCCAAGAGTAAACCCTCAAAGATACTGCCTAATCCTTACAGAGGTAGCGTTTCGCTCACATGAATGCCTCCTTATATCATCCCGCTGACTAGCCTGCCATACTAATCAATTCCCCCACTCCATCAGTGACTCACAAAGCCCAATGGAATATCTACATGATACCCCCATGTAGTATACAGTTCCCCCCTAAAGGTTATCGAGCTATGTAGAGTTTTAATACTCGAGTCCCCTGCTAGTCTCGTAGAGGTGCCACCATGCGGACACTGTGCCACTCTGACTGTGAGGTACTACCAATCAGGTCCAGATTGTATCCCTTTCCCTTGGGGCCTTGTGATGAAAATATGTGTAGCACAAGCTCATCTTGCTCGAGCGTCCCCATGATGCTGATATCCACCCATCCACTTACAATCATGACCCTGAGAAACATCAGTGGAAATATCAGTGCTCCCCCACATGTCAAACCCAAAGTGGATTGGATCATCGTCTACGTTGTCCCTGCTCATTAGATAGTGGAGTGGTCCACCTTCTCAACAAATCCCTAGATCCCCCAACTACGCTGGGAGATCCTAACTCCAACTCCAAATCCTCTCTGTAACCCATCTAACCCTTAGCTTTGACCCTTTTATGTAACCCCTGGGTGGACTCCAAGTATCAGGATTTTGTCCCAGGCATGCGTACTTGCCCTGATCCTGCCAGAAATTGTAGTAAAATCTGTTTTCCCAACTTCTGATGATAAATATGGACACTACTCAAAGTTTGGGTACCCTCCTGTAGATGAAATATACCATCCAACATCCCTCAATTGTGAGCCTAGGGGTGGAACATATGTGACCTTGGTAATCAACCACACCATCCCTAAGCCGGTATCCATCAACTCGTGCACCTATCAAGTGTCTCAATTGGAGAGCCTCCTTCTGGATCATGACACATGGTATATCATATGACTGCATATGGTGAACCTCCCATGCCATGCTGGCTGATTGGAGAGTGTCAAGGGGCAACAACCAAACAGCTCACATCTGAAAACCACATTCGAGGATGAGGGGTGGGTATGTCCCAAAGGCTGTGATCAAGAGTATACCTAAATGCTGAAGAGTAATCCTTCGTACAACACTCCCTCTGCCTTAAATCTATCGGTAACACCTTTGTAGCCTTCTCTCTACTAAACGTGGTGTCTCTAGATGCTCAACAATATCCTCATCAATACTAGGTGAGTTGCATCCCAGGGTACACCTAATGCCCCTTTCTATAAGTCCCCTAAAATGTAGGGTTCCTAAAAATGTAGCAAACATATGATCCTTTATAGGAGTGGCTCGTTACTATCAGCATTTTATAGAAGGATTTTCGAAAATTTCATTTCCCATAGCCTCCTTGCAGCGAAAGGGGCAAGTGTTTAATTGGACTAGTGAATTCCAATGTAGTTTCAGAAAGTCAAAACAAATGCTAACTAGAACTCCTGTCTTGAAAGTGACATATCCAAATTTAGAGTTTGAGGTTTGCATTGACGCCGACACGGAAGGAGTAGGAGAAGTGTTGTCACAAGACGAGAAGGTCATGACATATGAATTTAGAAATTTGAAAGATCATGAACAACGATATTTTTCATATGATCTAGAATTGACCGCAGTAATGCATGCACTCAAAATGTGGAGGCACTACTTATTAGGAAAAAGGTTTGTGCTGAAAATTGATCATAGTACCTTGAACATTTATTTTAAACAAGTTGTCTTGAATGCTCACCAAGCTAGATGGAATGCACTCCTCAGAAAATTTTACTTTGAAATGCATCGCGTTAAAGGAGAATAAAATAGGTTCGCCGATGCGTTAAGTATAAAACTACATTATGTGTATGAATTATACTTCAATCATGTGGAATTCAAGTTTCAGAAATAGCTGAAGGAGGCTGCAGCAAAAGATCCTGACTATCGGTTTCTATGGCAGTAAACACAAGATACAAAAAACCAAGGAAGACAATCGGACTATGCCATCGATAATGAACAACTATTGATATTCCAAGGAAAGATATATATTCCTAATCAACTTTGTTTAAAAGAGTTGATTCTAGATGAGTATCACAAATGTTCATATTCTAGACACCCCAACTATTAGAAAATCTTAACAACCATAAGAAAAGATTATTTTAAGCCTCGAATGCACAAAGACATCGTTGAATATTTGAATAAATATTTGGAATGCCAGAAGGATAAATTTTAGCATCAGCACCTAGCCAGTTTATTGCAACCCATACGAGTACCAGAGTGGAAGTGGGAAGTTATATCGTTGGATTTTATTATTGGCTTACCAAGATCAAAGAGACAAAATGACTCTATAATGGTAGTAGTTGATGGGTTGAACAAAGCAGCTCACTTTATTCTTGTACAGTCCAATTTTAAAACTGTACAGATTGATGACATCTTCATAAGGGATATATTCAGATTGCATGGCATTCCAAAAACATTCATCTCAAACAGAGATGTGAAGTTTACCTCGGCCTTTTGGAAGGCACTATTTCCCAGACTAAGCACACAGATCCAGTTTAGCATGACATATAATCCTTATATGAATGGGAAAATGGAACGGGTAAAAAAGACAGTGGAGGACATGCTTCAAATGTATGTAATGCAACAACCCACAAAATGGGAATATTATCGACATCTAGTGGAATTTTCCTACAACAGCGGGGGGTACCAGGAATCCCTCAAGATGAGCCCGTTTGAAGCGATATATGGTAGATAGTGACAAAAACCCATTAATTAGAGTAGTCTATAAACAAAACTAATGCTTGGACTAGAAATTTTGGCTTAGATGGTGCGATAATTTAAGAATATCCAAAAAAAATTAAAAGCTTCCTAGGATAGATAGAAGGTGTATGCGGATCGAAAGAGGACATATCGGGAATTCAAAGTGGGTGATCATGCTTATGTGAGAATTAGACCCAATAAGAGTACGTTAAGGTGAACTACCAATGCCATGTTGGCTCCCCGATTCTGTGGACCCTTTCAAATTTTGGAAAGGGTGGGGCCAGTAGCCTAACGGCTAGGTCTACCAGGACATATACGAGTGCAAAATGTGTTCCATGTGTTTGTGCTAAAAATATACATAGATGATCCGAAGCATGTAATATATTGGAAGAATATTCAAGTAGGAATGGAATGGGAATTAACATCTCTAAGGAAGATAAATGACTATTTATTAATTTAAAATTTTGTTGGCTGCAAGTTGAACTAGACGAAGAATTCCTAGTAGAACCTCAACGTATTCTGAATCAGAGAGAAATAATGCTTTGGAGGTGAGCCATCACCCAATTTAAAGTGCAATGGAAGCACTTTAGCCCAAAGGAGGTGACTAGGGAAGATGAAAACGTTTTGCGATAGGCATATACAAAAATTTTCACTGGAATGGCATAACACCGAGGATGGTGCTTATCTTAAGAAGGGGAAGATGTAACAACTAAATTGAATGTAATTTAACATAAAAATGTTTTTAATTTAGACATTGGAGTTATTTTAAATTAGTAGGATTAACAAGCATGTTAATCATGTTATGAACTAAATATTTTCTTTTGAATAAAGATTTAATTATGTTATGTTTCCATAAGTCTGATGGTAAAATTTTTCTAAGACTTGAAAGTATTTGATTAAGCAATTACTCACAGTTACCTTTCCTATGGGGATAAAAGGAAAATCATATATGAGGAAAGGAGTTTTCTGCAGGTGATAAGGAAAAACTAAGGAGCTGAAAGGAGAGACTATCCAGAGTTGGTGCAAAACCAGTGGAACTCTGCTAGGATAGGATAGGAGTCTTGAGGTAGGATAGAAGTCTTGAGATCCACCTCCTTGAAACACTTCTATGCAATCCTAATTTGGTGAGGAGCACGAGGGGAGGGGGCTGAGGACGTCATTGCCTCTCTCAAGGTTGGGCGGATTCCATGAGCTTTACTTATTTTAGATAAGTAAACTAGATTGGAAATAAATGGTTATTATCTTTAAAATATGTTTAGTCATATAAATAGGAAATTATGTGTATGTGAGTATCAATTTATAGGGTTAAGAAAATATTCTAAGTATGTGAATGTTTATTACATGATTAGTAAGGATTCGCTGAATGTGTTTTCAAGCAATTTTATTTTTTTGAAATTACTACTGTAAAATGAGATTTCTGGGAAAATAACAAATAGAAAGTTCCTAGATAATATTTGATGGAATTTAGTAATGAATAATGGGTTGGACAGTTAGTTCCCATGGGAAATGAACCCCAAACTGACAGTTTTCCCTGTAAATGAGAAAAATACTACACAAACTGAGGGAAAACCCTCTCGAGTTGGTCTCTTCACCCATTACAAATATTATATTACAGGAATAAATAACAAAGTTTCTAGGAAATCAATGACATAAAAAGAAAGTACTGAAAATCTAAATACCAACATTTAAATAATAGAATATACAAGATATTTTTCTATTTGTAATATATAGGATATACATAAGTATAGATATACAGTTTCTCAAAGTTACGAGAAGAACAGAGTGTTGTAAAACTAAACTGTGGATATAAGCCTCTTCAGAATGAGAGGAAACCAAGAATATAAGACATTTCTGTACATAATTTTTTAGCATAAACTATGAATTAGAGACATGAAAACCCAAAGGTAGAGCTATACAAAAAGGAATGCCAGAAGAATAAGATAATAACTTAAATTTTCTTTGCATATAACCATAAATTCATTTAATAACCAAAGGGAAGAATACCGATTGAGCCAGATTTTCATGAAGCATTACATATACATATAATAACTTGAATAAATATGGAACCAAATACAGTTAAAATTATTGAAAACCCTTACATTCCAACTGGCTGTGGTGACAGTGTCGACCCACAGGAAGAAATTACTCGGCGGTGGGAAAAAATAGAATATTACCGCAAATAAGTCACGCATATAAGTCCTTAATAGTGAAAACCTTAAGATATGAAAACATCAAAGATAATACTGATAATATCAAGCTTTGCACAGAGCTAAATCAAAAACTATAAATTTAATGGACAATCTCAAAAATACCAAAACTCTTGAAAATGGATTGGATTCACATTAACAGTACATACCCTTAAAGACCCTGATATTAAACCCTTAAGATAAATTTCTGCGACGAATAAGGGAGGCTACCTTGGAATGTCTTTGTGGACCTGTAAGGAAGCGAGAGTCATCAATTGGGTATGCCTCAGAGAACCCGAAAACACTGTGGGTACAGAGAGTCGAGATTTTACCTACATGACAAGTGAAAGGACCATTAACACGGAGATAAATAAATGTAAATCTTGCAGGGAAATGTAAATGATATACAAGAAAAATAAGCCAACTTACCTCGAGAGGAATAGGTACCGAGTTCCTCGCACATGTTCCATCGGTTAAAAAATTATATTATGAACAGAAAATGGGGATAAATGAATGAATAATCATAATGGTTGATAAAGGAAGAATATATAACTCACCATTGATGAAACGTGTGGAAGGAGCCATTCTGTCCATACCACAGTTCCAAGGACGTAGTGTGAGAATAACTCTCATGGTTACATCGTCGACGAACAGGTGGCCTGTACAAGGAGTTCTGGGAAAAACTCTTAAATTCCTCATATTCTAATGCAGAAATGGTACATAATGTAGAATCAAACTGAGGGCATAGAATAATGTGAAAGTGTAGAGCATAATGCAAATAGGAGAAGGGCTAGAGGCTTACCTTAGTCATAAAATCGGGAGAATGATAGAGGGCTTGTTGGAGTTGCAGAGTGCTAGAATCTAGAGAAAACAACCAAATAATAAATGTGGTTATGATTCGGGGGGTAGGGTAGTACCCTAACCCCCCCAGTGACCTTATCAACGATTGATCCAGAATTGAAATTAACAGTGGATGGTTGTACACTTGTCTCCATAAATCAGCAACATGTCAAATCAAAGCTACGACAGATCTGGGTAGAGGTAAAACTTATATTCAATCATTTAATAAATTATGCCAGTAGTCGGATAATCAAAATCGACATTGTTATTTTTACAATGAAAATCCAATGTTATATAAGAATTTTTGATCAACGTAGATGCAGGAGGAAAGATTAATAAAGGGACTCAAACCATTCAAAACCATTCAAATGTTTTAATGTTTATATTATAAGGACGATGGTAATTGATTGCCCATATATGAAATAAATATGTATAGTATGAATGTGTATAGTATAAGTGAGTATATTATAGGTATTAGTTATTGTCACAACATTGCTACTGTTTGGTGGCAGATGGAAAATCAAATCCTGAACATTGTAATTATTCATTTCTTGAAGTTGACTTATTAGAAGTAAAGTAGACTTGAATGCTATGAGTAATTTTTTTTTTTATTGTGAAAGGTAAATGTTATGAATGGACATTACAAATTTGGGCTTTCTGCGATCCCCATATATGACACTACAACGGGGAATTAAGATTTCTATGCTTCGAAAACTATATCGGCAACCATTAAAGCCCTCGGTTTCTCAACATTCTTGGGAACTTTTCCGAATTTGTGGATAAATAAAATAATAATTATATATAAAGCATGTGGATAAATAAAATTATAATTATATATAAAGTAAGTATACAATAATTATATATAAAGTAAGTATGAATGTTATTTTATATGAGTGTAATAAAGGTACTCACTTATTTGTACAATTGGTCAATATTTAATTCTTAAAATTAAAGGTCATGTAAAGTAGACTTAATAGTTTAGGTGGGTTGTTAACTCTCTCGCCACTCATGTTCAATTTCTTGAAATAACAAGACCTAGGGTGTATTGTTCTTGAATACAAGATGTCTCAATTGAACTCGTGTTATATCTAATTTCTGATTATTGATTTTTATATTAGCATTAGAAGTGGAAATTATATAATCAAGGTATACGAAGTTATCCTAGAAATCAATTTTAGCATAATACCAAAAACTCACAAGAAAAAAGTGAAAGGCTAGGCTAGATTTAGGAGATATCATTCAACTATGGACCACCTTGTTACACTTAGGAACGTTGTGGAGGAGTGTTATAATAATAAATTCAATACTAATGTGATCAGACTATACAAGAAGTTTATTGTCAAATTTAGCAAAAATTAGTACTAGATGAAAGAATTTAATTGTAATATAAGATATTACCAATATTGCCACTTCTCCCCTATCCTTTTTGTCATGTACATCTAAAAGTTAGAGATTTTTTTGGAGGAAAACGTGAATTGTCATCATGTCTCTAGCTAAAACATTCATTATCCTCCTCTTCATCCTGGAAATATTATTTCTATGTCAAGGAGTCTATATGGTCTTAGTAAGCAATTAAAATTTTGAAGGAATTTTCCTCTTGTATGGATATTACTATCAACATTGACAAAGTAGAGGCTATAGAAATAAAATCCAAAAATATTGGTTATGCCAATTACATGTGTGACAATAAAAATATGCAAGAAGTGACTTCATAGAAATGTTTCATAATTGATCTTCAATACAACTTAATTGGAAGTGCAACCTTGATAAAAGGATAAATGGAAGGTGAAAAGCTCATTATCAACTTGAAAATAGTTATAAATTATGGAACCTTGGTTTTAGTAAGAAGAAAATCCTCTTTTGACTCACTTTTGTTATTTTAAATGGTTATAGAGTTGGGGGTGCAACATCTCTAGCGATATTACATATAAAATTAGAATTAAAGTAAATAAACCATATCAAATCTTCCTTGTAGAAGCAAGTTTTATCCCCATTCCACACCAGATTATGGTTAGCTACTTAGTGTACAAGAACAATAAAAAAATTTGGAACAAAAAAGGTTTCCTAAGGGTTCTTCAAAGTCCATTCAATTACACTTGCAACTCAAATGATGTCAACATAAATACAACAAGTCTTATCTAATTCATTGGGATATAGAGGAAGATATCATCGTGCAAGATAAAAAAAATAATGTTAAAAATATTATTACATTCAAATTTAAGGAGAAATTGTCATGTGATAATAAATCAAACAAAATAAAAAATTTAAGAAACGATACGGACGTCTTCAACATTACTTTATAAGTTCAAAATCATGGCTCTATTTTAGGTAGTGTAAAGAATGAAATCAACATTAGTTTAGAATTTCAAAAGCATAGCTCTATTTTAACCAATGTAAAGAACAAAATCAACATCGCTAATATAAGAATAAATGTTCACGAGATCCATATTGAAATAAGGAATTAGACAATTGCTAAAATACCATGGGACTAAAGAATTTTTCATCTTTGTGACATTAAGAAAGTTCAAAATGAAAAATGCATTCTCTTAAACTATAGACACAAAATATATTTAATTTCAAAATATTTGTTATTATATTAAATTTCCTAATTCTAAAGCATACCAAATAGCTTGTTTGTTGTGAAATAAACTAAATCATCATCATTCAAAATCATAAAATTATTGTCATTAACTATAAAATTTGATAAAAAAAAATCATTGCGAAAATACTATTGATAATGATAATACTTATAATGTCAACTTCCTAAGCTTATTTTGGTCTTGAAAATAATTGTAAAAGACAAACCTTGTAAAGTGGGATAGAAAGAAGTTCCTCTTTGAAACTTTAGTCACTCCTATTATCTTATATGGATGTGAGGTTTGGGGTTGCAACATCTCTAGGGAATCCCGGAGAAAGGTTGAGAAAATCCAGAGGCATTTTATAACGTATAACCTTAAAATTAAAAACAATGCACCCTATCCTATTCTCCTTATGGAAGTGAGTCTTTCCCCTATCGATAGCCTAGCTATGACAAGGCTTCTGTTGTACAAGCACAAGCTCAATATCATAGGAAACCATAGAATTCCTAAGTTAGCTTTAAATTCCAGCCAAAACCACCTAAGGCTTAAGTGAGGTTGGTATAAAGACACGAGGGCATACTTAAAGCATTGGGAGATCGACAAGAATGTTGCATTTCAAAACACTAATAACATTAAAAAAATTGTTACTTCTAAGTTCAAATAAAAAATGTGGTGTGAGAGAGATCTAGCATCTAAAAGAAAATTGAGATATTATAAGGAGGTCATCAACCTCGCCTTAGAAGATCAAAAGTATCTCTCTGATTTAACTAGCTCAAAGAAGAAAATTAATATAACTAAGATTAGAACGAACTCTCATGAGCTCCATAGTGAAACAGGTCGTTGGACAGTTCCTAAAACACCATGGATGGAAAGGATCTGCCATCTCTGTGAGAATATGAACATCGAGGATGAAAATCACTTCCTCTTAGAGTGCGCAGCGTACAACCACATTAGAGCTCAATTTCATAATCTTGTTGCAATACTGACCTTCCTAGCCTTTTAAGATCTCAAAATTATAGTGAGCTTGAGAGGCTTCTCTCCAAGCTTTTTGAGCATAGGAATAAAATCTTAAATCAAATTAAATAACTCTTTTTTTTAGGTCTGATAGACCAAAAATTAGTGTCAGTGAAAGTTAACCATCATCATCATCATCAATATTAAAGTTTAAAATTTTCATTTCATATATCCTCATGGAATAAAATATATCAATATCTATTTAGAAAAAAATTAAAAATTATGGTTAAATATAAAAGATAATAAATATAATAAAAAAACTACGACCACAAATATTGGTAAGTCGATATTAATGTGTTTTTAAAAAGCAAAAATAAATATTAATATGATTTAAATTTATCAATATTTTGTAAAGATATTAAAAAATAATACATAAGTTTTGAATGGTTAAATGTGCGATAGATAAATATGATTTGAAAAAAAAAACTACCACTCTTTGTTATTAACCCTTTCAAGTTTGTATCAATGTGATTTAAATTTATTAATAGTTTGTAATAGAGATGTTAAAAAATAATATTTATTATATGTAATATATAAATTTGTTCTTGGGAAATTGCGAATTTTGTTTTTATAGTTATATTAATGTTGGAAAATAATTTATAATGAGAATAATTGTTTTTAGTTTTAGTAATTAGATTTTTTAATAAAAGTTTGATGAATTAAAAAGTTAAAAATTTCATTGGTAATTTTTTATTTTTTATTTTTTAACATAGATATTGTAATCTCTATTAAGATAGGTAAAAAAAACAAAAAATATATATTGAAATAGGTGTGTCTGATTAGCCATTCTTCATTATCCCGATGATGAATTACAGATGGTAGTTCGAAACGCGTCAGTCCTAAAATTCTCATGTGATTTCCCGAAAGATTTAATCTAACATGTTATGGATCACAGAAGCTTGCACTCTCAAATATTCAATACATTTTATAAAATCATTTCAAATTTTAATTAAAATTGTAAATTATAAATTTATATTAAAATATGCATAAAATCATCTGAAATTTTAATTAAAATTATAAATTATAAATTTCATATTAAAATATGTATTTTCTAAAAGTATATGGAGATAATATTATTAACCTTATTTATATATTTACATAGTTATTTTTAAAATTAGTTTAATAAACTCTATTAAAATTTATAACAAAAATTGTTTTATTGTATTTCTACATTAAATTATATTTTGAAATAAAAAAATATATATTTAAAATAACTATATATATATATATATATAATTTTTTTTTTAAGAAATCTTGTAATAGGAGTGTTTGGATTATGTTTTTGATGGTTGAAATGGATTTAGCATCATTGAAAACTTCAGGAGCACCTAAAATATTGAAATTTGATAGCTATAATCTGGATTTACAAAAATCCCTATCATTTTTCTTAAAATTTTATCTGAATTTCAATGATTTTCAAGGCAAAAAGACAACCTACTACACTGCTGCAAAAAAAATTGTTGGAACGTGACGACATCTTTGCCATATAATTTTGCTGTAATACATAATATAAACCAGAAATATTTTCATACTTGAAAAAAAAAAGTCACACTGTGTCTTCTGAGTACACACTCATGATACAGAGGGCAGATTAGTTACGCCATGTTTTCTGCTTGAAAATCCCAGGCGTTCTCAATGACCTGTGATTTGCAGGCATCCTCGTCATGATCATCAGAACGGCTAGTGTTCGAAGAAACCCACCAAACCTTAATGTCATGATCCAGGCCGCCGCTGTAGACGCGGCATCCCATCACAACAGCCGCAGAAACTGCAATGGACTTGACTGGCCCTCTGTGACCCTCTAAAACCGCGAAAATGTAATGCGCGCCGCAGTCGACTCTCTTCCAAACTCTGATAGTCTTATCCGCTGATCCACTGCATAAAAAATCGGCCACGGTCGCCAAGCAAAGGATCGCACGTTTATGCCCTGTCAAGCAGCCTGACACTGCCATCTGTCGGTCTTTTTGCTCCCTTTCCCACACAATGATGGACCGATCACAAGCTCCGGAGTATAGAATGGAACTATCGGGGCTGAGAGCCAGTGCATTGATGGCAGACTTGTGTCTCTCAAACGTAGCAACCAGAGAATGGTTTCTCTCGCCCGAGACCTTTGCCCAGACTTTGATTCTGGAATCCGCAGATCCTGTATAAACAAAACCATCTGGTGAAACCACTAGCGCATTGATGGCGTCGTCGTGTGCTCTAAAAGACTCAACGCACCTCAAGTCAGAAGGCCTCCAGATCTTCACCGTTCTGTCCCACGAAGCTGAGTATAAAAATCCATTTCTATCAACTGATAGAGCCGATATGGTATCCATATGTTCGATCCAGAGAACTTTCTTGTGTCTACGCACTTGAAAATACTTGCTAGGCTGTATGGCGTTCAACACATAATCCTTGAGTGTCGGCATGGTGGCCACCAGCGTATGGACTGCAGACCGCATTTTTTCACCACGTTTCCAAACTCTGATTCTGTGATCTTGATGCCCGCTGTATATCCTGTCGCCAGAAACGAGAATACACTTCACAGCCCCATCCCCGTGGCCGAACTTGCAGTGCTCATTGAGATCCTGATTCCTCCATACTCGAATGTCATTGCTGGAAGATCCGCTGTACAGGAAATTGTCCGCCAATGCTAGAGAATATACGCACCCAACATGGCCTCTCAGCGTAGATATGCATCGATAAACACTTCCTCCGCCGTGAGGCTGAGCTATTCCAAGAGAGGGGATTGAGGTCATGCTACTGTGTGAACATAAACTCGTCTGGGGATGATTGCTTAGCTGAGAAGATTGCTGTGATTGCTGATGATTGCAGGCTCGTTGAAGACTGCGAACTGCACTGAACCATGAGGCAACTGTGACGGGATGTAGTAAAGCTCTCGGGCAATCTAGTTTCGTTATCTATAATGGCGGTGCTCATAGCTGAAAAATCCCTGATGTTCAGCGAGAGTAGGGCGGTTGCTCGACATTGGATACCAAATGCTGATCAAATTTAGTATGTACCTTAAATTTTCCAAAGTTGTAATTCTAAACAAGTAAACCCAGCCACATCAGTTTACTTATTATAAGTTGCTCGATATAGATTCCACCATTCACAGTATGCCGCCACTGGCCAGTTGTCCACTCTTTGTACAAGTGCCTTCTTCTAACAAGACATATGCCTTCCTTTTTCTTTTAGTATTTGACCCCACTACCTGCATTTTCGATAAGGCAGAGGAGTGAGTGAGGCAATGGATGTGACAAAGGAAGGTGAGAGGTATAATGCTCTACAATGCAGGTTGCTTAATATGATTAAAGCCTAAACGTATTTACATTAATTATTAATCAACGACTTTTATATTTCCCGGGAAGTTTTATTTTCATAAATGACATTAAAGTCATGGTCAAAGATGCAATAATTGAATCTACCGACTAACTTCTGGCACTTTGAATTAATGATGTAGAGGGTTGGCCTAATTTCATAATGTAATAAAACAATTTAAGTTAGGCATATTACAATTCCCGTTTTTCTACTAGATTGGCCAAATTTCACAATGTAATAAAATAATTCTAGTAATAAAATAAGACTAACGGCGACTTATCAACCCGCGGCTGAAGTGATCATTTGATATAGTTTCTCCAAAACTCTTACAAGTTTCCGAGACTATGATTTGCTATTTCGAATATGTATTTTATTTTCTTAACCAACTAACGCAGCAGAAAGTTTTGTTTCCTCTTATTTCGCTTAGAGATGCTCATGTTTTACACACGCGTGTAATTCGCAATCAACGGGATTGCCATTTGACCTACATATATAATTGAAATATAGGAATTTAAATTTTATAAACTAGCAATTGCATCTAATGTTGCAAAGGAAATGCCGTAAGGAACTAGCAATTGCATCTAATGTTGCAAAGGAAATGCCGTAAGGAAGATGGTAGAATGAGAGTAGCTATAATTGTTTTGATATATTATATGTCATTGGAGATATGTATACAGAATGTATATTGTTTGAAATAGACATTGCATTTTGATAGTTGAAAAGAAAGTTATATTATAATGTCATTGGAGATATGTATATAGAATGTCATTTTGATCACAAACATTTATCAATTTGTTTCCCCTCTAACATCCATCACCTGTGATTTGTCACCTTGAGTCTCTTTCTACTAATGATCAGTGAGTTTCCTCTAGACATCCTTGAATACATTTTGCATTTGGATCTTAACCCTGGCCATACCGGGGGAAGACATAAATAGTATATTAATTCAATTACCCTTCACTAGTAGCTAAAAACCCTCCTTGTCAGAGTTTTGAAGGAGAATCAAGAGGAGAAGTATGACATATTTTCTACCCTTAATGATATCAAGCATCCTAAGAGGTTCCGACATTTGTGCTCATTTGGAGAGCCATATCCAATGCGATATTAAACCTAAAAATCCTCCAAGTTCCAGCGCCAACGATATTGCTCCAGTGATTTCCATGGACTCCTAATTTTCTATTATGCATTTCAATGATTTTTTTCTCTATAGTTCTAATTTGGTAGACTAGATTACTTTCAACAATTGTTTTGTTATTGATGAGTTTATCTCCTCAAAAAGAAGTCAATATATTAGGTTTTCATTGTGGCATATTGAGACTTCTTTCTGTGAACTTAGAAAAAACATGGACAACTGGTAGATGTATTTTGATTTTTTATAATATGAGGCAACACAAACTTAAATTCACACACATAGTGTAAATATTTAAGAGTCACCTAGATAGGAAAGATGTTGTAATGTCAAAAAAAAAATGTAGACTCAATTAAATAGATAATAAATTGATTCAATTCAATTTGCTATATTATAATTGTGTTTTCATTAATAAATTTATAAACACCTTTCTGCCTAGCAAAAATTGTAATATGCATATCAAATTAAAATAATAATGCATATTCACAACCATAATATTTCAAAACATATAATTAATAAACACCTAAAATTTTAATTAACTAACATATAATTAAAAATAAAAATACTTCTATATAGAAAAATGACATTTATATATGTCTAAATGAATTAATGATTTCTATTCATAAATATTATATTTCATAATTTTATATTTAAATTTAATTAACAAGCATATAAAAATTCCATATATCTCTCTCTTCAAAATTAAGTTTAAAAAAATATAAAACAAGTCAAATCTTATCTATCTTACTTTGGCCTATGAAATTAACTTTTATTTCATTTATTAATTATTATATAAATTTTTTATAATTCTCAGTAATAACAAGCAAAATAATAAGCTAATTAAATTTTTTAGAACTTCTACTATTATAAATTCTAATGCCCAAAAAGAAAAAGCAAATTATTTCATCTGTTCCACCTTCCTATAAAAATAGAAGCTCAATGTAAATTCGGTAGTGAATATTGTTTTCTTGTGACACGCCATTGATCAACTTTAAATCATTTCATCTGGCTATAAAAATTGAAACTCAATATAAATTCAGTAGAGAAGAATTTTGAGTTATCATCAGTTGATAACTCTTCTAAATTGAAACTTGATATAAATTCAGCATCCAAGAATTTTGTGTAATCAGCAGTTGATCAGATCTTCTTCTAAATTGAAACTCAATATAAATTCAGCATGCAAGAATTTTGTGTTATCAGCAGTTGATCAACTCTTCTCTCTTGAAGTTTGTGAACACCATCTCAATCAAGTGAACTTATAGGAGCTTCTTTAAAGGTAAGTACAAAAACTTACACTTAGATTGAAATGGGCGTGTTCAAATACTGGCTCGGAAGTATATGTGTGATAATGCAGTTGATAATGATAAATTTAGCTGTTTCATTGGTGTGGTTATCTGCTATTGCGTCAGCACAGCTCGAATTAAGTGGCACTGCGACAAGATCAGTTAATTTAACTGTTGTGGGAATTGCTTGCTTAGGCAATCTAGCACTCTTTCTTACAAGCTTGTTAAGAGGAAGACTATATTTGGAAATGGGTACGAGGGACCTCATTGCCACACTAACAGGTCTCAAACTCAAGGACATAAATAGGTTTGTTGTGATGACACGTGATGATATTACACAAGCTTCTGTTGTAATACTGTCAATGGATCCATCCAATTCTTCCATCAAACAATTTATGAAATATATTTACAATGCCCATGATGTGGGCTCCATAATGCTGCAATGCGTCCCTTTAAAAGATGCACTGAGATCTCCTTCAATCCAAATTCCATCAGAATGTGCATCTGTCATTGCAGAGATTTGTCCATGCAACATCCTTCAATGCAACTGTAATTGCATTGTATTCAGGATAGTAGAATATATAACATGCTTAATTGATAGGAGGATGCCTGGCATCTTAAAACAACTGTCTGATTCCCTGTGCATACTGCCATCTCTACAATGCATGAAAAATGGCTGCCATGGGCTCAACCAGGGCATTTCTGAATTTCTTGCAGCCTGTGAAGTGCTTGATTTTGAACTGAAGCCACCCATCCAAGAAATCCCTGTTTGCATCTACATTCCACTGCTTCCTGCATCCACTAATGACTGGACAAGCCTTCTGATGAGATCTTTCAAGTCTAAAGACCAGGAAGACAGAGGAGCTATAGTCATGGCTTCGGATGCCCTGGAAGACTACTTGGATCAGAACGGAGGAGGTAGACTGGAGGAAGTATTCTACAGATCTACCTCATTAATAGTGCCAAGGCTTGCAGAAGTATTAATAAATATTGCACTAACTATTTGGTTCAAAGTAGATGGATTCTCTAGTGCTCTATTAGCGAGAAAGGTAATACGTCATTACATCATGGACAGTAAAGGAAATGGATTTTGTGCCAATGTGTTTCTAACCAGTGCTGTGGTCAAGAGTAATGCCAATAATACCAGTGCTTGCCAAGTGCTGAGGTTTAGAGGTGTTACTCTTCTAAGCCTCAGAACCTTATCGTTTATAGTGGGTTGTATTAACTTGATTTGCTCTGTTACTTGGATTGTGCTTGCTGCATTAGAAAGCGGCGTTGGAAATTTGTATAAAATAAACTCCATTGGACCCTCTAAACCTAGAGTTGTTGTGATAATAACAGTCATCTGCATTGGCTTAGTCATGGACTGTTTGGAAATGTTTTCCAAGAAAATTAGACGGAGAAAAAGGCTTCTGCTTGGGGCAGTGCTACTTTTAGAGATCTGTTCCATTGTAACATTCAACACAATTTTAGGAGCTTTGGGTAGAAAGGGCTTTGGGAGATGGCACTATAGTGCTCTACAAACCCTAGTTTGGGCGAAATGGGGAATTGGGTGTTATCTGCTGGGAAAGTATTCGCCCGAATATGTTCACAGACCTTCCATGTCAACCATGATGCGTAGTGGACGTGAAACTCTATGATACTCTTCAGCCAGGTGGATTGACAATGGAATTATGGTGTATTCTTCTGCATTCTTGTTCAATGCTGTCTTGGCTGCAGTTCGGGGTATGCGGGGATAATTCTACTGTACTTTCTTCATTCTTGTTCAATGTTGTCTTAGCTGCAATTCGGGGTATGCAGAGCATGAAATCAGTCAGATCTTTTCTACCGTGTAGCTGTATCCTCTGTATTCTTATTCAATGTTGTTTTAGCTGTAGCTTTGGGCATATGGGAGTAATGTTCATGGAAGGATAGATGATGAAATTTGTCTGATTCTTCCTACTCTGTAACATGTTTTTTTATCCTTTTTAATGTATGTAAATTTAAGAATAGAAGATGAAGTTTGTTTGATTTATCCTACTCTGTATAGAGATCTTTTTGCTGTACTCTTCTGCATTCTTGTGCAATGCTGACTTAGCTGTAACTGGGGTATGTGAGAGTAATGTCCATAGAAGGATAGATGAAGAAGTTTGTATGCTTTTTTTTTTTCAATGTGTATAAATTTAATGTTGTTAGATCATTTTACTGTATTCCTCTGCATTCTTGTGCAATGTTACTTTAAGCTATAGTTTGGGGTATGTGAGAGTAATGTCCATGGAGGGATAGATGATGAAATCTGTTTGAATTTTACTACTCTGTAACAGGAATTTTTTTTAAAATGTATGCAATGTTTTAACTCGGTATATATATATTTAGTTTAATATAGGGAAGAGTGATTTGAACCTGAGCTTTTTTCATACAAGGTCAATTAGGTAAGTCTATCCAGCAAGTTCATACCAGATCAATTAAGCAAGTCTATCCAGCAAGTTCATACCAGATCAATTAAGCAAGTCTATCCAGCAAGCTATATAGTAAGATGACAAAAGTGCAGGGTACCCTGCCTAGAACATTGACTTTACCTTTCAGTTGAGAATCCATATTTATAAGAGGTTTCCAAGTTCGGAAATCAGGCTACATACATGGTATGAATCTTAAATGAGATTAGTATAACCAATGAATTGTTTAAACTAATTTTGAATGGATTATTTTGTTGAATAATCTTGTCATATTTAATTTAACTGTAATAATTTAGTTATAATAAGGCACTGTTCATAACAGTGATTTTAGTTTCATTTCTTCATTAAATCGAAAACAACCCATAATTGTAATAAAACAAAAGAACAATTCATATTTGCCAAAACGATCACAATGATCTTAGTATAAACTCCGACTGAGCTCCTCAATTTTAAATTTCTATACTCTAATAGCCCAGTAAAGGCTAACAATAACTATATGACCAAAATCCAAACTAGAACTAAGCACCTAATATTTAAGGAAGCCGTCATACCATCATAAGCACAAATATAACAAAGTCCTAAGCTGGTGAGGTTGTCATTTCCATTGACAACAACAGATACAGAGACAGAGTATCTTATGAAGCTGATAGGTGATGCCCACTTCAAAATGCTGATTACCTAAGAATTTCTTGGTGGAAATAAAAACAGTGGGATGGTGCCACTAAAGCTGGATGATTACTTGGTAGTCCTGAACTGATGGAACATTTTAAAGCAAGTGGAAAATCAGAACAAACGACTTCGTCACCTCCTTCTAGTGACAATGACAATGGTGAATTGGATGTAGAGACGCTGAAGTCAATTGTAGGAACTGTTGTTTTAAGCCTTTATGCGGCTGAAGATGAACCACAATAAATTTAATTTTAACCTAGGTATTAAGTGGAGAGTTTTGATATGGTCTTGCTCCTCCTCAGCTGAAAGAGAATTGTGGCTCAACTCATTCCCAATTACACACTCTGCAAACAATCCAAACTGGAGATATCACAAAAGCAGTAAGTCCCCCAACCCCAATTTGAAAGGTCCTTATTTTATTTGAGAATGGGAATATTGTACAATGTATAATAGATAATAATATAGTTAGAGTAATAGTAAAAGATTAGAATGAGTTAAATCATTTAAATCAATTGCCTTGAGCCAAATCCTCTGAACATATATTCAAACAGAAATCTCCTAACAGCTGAAACTTATGACATGAGCTCATCTAGTTTAGTAAACAAATCCAAAAAGATGCAGTTGTGCAGTTCACTTCACAGTATTTGAGACATATGGAATGAACGTATAAGTTAATTAAAAAAGAACGAAAGAAGAAGACGATAAGTTCATTAAATAAAAAACAACCCATAATTGTAATAAAACAAAAAAACAATTCAGATTTGCCAAAATGATCACAATGATCTTAGTATAAACTCCGACCGAGCTCCTCAATTTTAAATTTCTATACTCTAATAGCCCAGTAAAGGCTAACAATAACTATATGACCAAAATCCAAACCAGAACTGAACACCTAATATTTAAGGAAGCCGTCATACCATCATAAGCACAAATATAACAAAGTCCTAAGCTGGTGAGGTTGTCATTTCCATTTGTTAAATACACACAGGATTCAGTTTAAAAAGAAACCAAGCTGAATATAAAATTTCCGTAATTTTTTGCAGAGTAGTTGAAAAAGGAAATGCTAGAAAAATTAGGATCACCTACCTTACCCATTGTAGGGCTCCTCGTGAGTCCACCAGTGCCTAGTATTAAAAACGAGGATATCTGCATGTTGAGTCTCTCACATACAACAGTTGTTTGTCTCTCAACCTCTAAAGCATCAGAGAGGCATTGAACCTGCACAGAACATGCCAATATAGAAATTCCAAAAACATCTACAAATAAGCAACAAGTTATTGATTCAACGACAGCAACAACAAGTTTGAATCACCATGAACAAATAAATCACCTGGAAAGGTCGCAGTCCTGAGGCTGCCATCTCCATCTCTCGTATCCATTCTACCATTTCCTTTGCAGTCGAAATCAATGCTAGGATAAGGGCATGACCCACGAGGATATAAAACATAAGGTTCATCATATATCCATCTCCCCTTGAACAGATCACAATGCCGTTGCATTCCTGCTGAAGGAGACAAAGGTTCTGCCATGGAAATTTTGCCGCCCTTGCCTCCAATGGGCGTGTCATTAGCACTCTTGTTGCTTGTCCCCAGATTAGACCCACTGACGTCTTGATGACGTCTTGATGCGGCACAGTTTCTGTAACGTTCTTGGCAATGTATTCCGCAGGGCCAGTGCTCTCTTCCCGCTGTCCTTAACCGGTTTCTGGTTTTAATAACAAAAGATTCAGTAAAGGCATTAAAAAAGGATACCGAACAGAAAATTTGATGAGATCCAAGAACAAACTTGAGGTGCATCTAGAGCTTTGGTTGGCGAGGGCTGGGTATGTCCACATATTCCAGTGCGCTGGCTGTTTTCTACATCTGCAAACCTCAATATGTATATGTTTATAGTGTGACTGACTCTACTGCAAACAATTACTCCTGAAGATTATGGAATTCCTAATGAAACTAGAAGCAAGCGTGATTTCCATTTTCTTTGCGTCGATAACGTTCGCCCAATTCAGAGCGAGGGTTTGCAAAGTGCTCTCGGCTTCTTTGGGTAATGAATCAAAATTTTTGAAGGTATGCTGCAAGCCAAGCCAAAGCCATCCTCCTCCTTGACACTGTCAGGAGCGAGGATGATGACTACGGAAAGTCACAACTGCTTGGCAACTGCTCCAATTCAAATCCATGGCTGATGACAATTCAATCATCTAACAAAAGATCAAAGGGCTCAGAGTATGACACGAGGACACCCAGCAAAGTTGTTTT
>JAXQQM020065210.1:0-61234 GCA_034641835.2 Pinus albicaulis
GGCCAACAAATATATATATATATATATATATATATATATATATATATATATATATATATATATATATATATATATATATATATATATATATATATATATATATATATATATATATCTCGTGTGTGTGTGTGAGAGAGAGAGAGAGTGTTAGGTCCCTATATCACTAGTATAGTCCCTTATTATTGTTAGTAAACCCTTATTTGCTGGCTTTCGTTATTGTACCTTGTAACCCCCATTTTGTGCCCTTAAACAGTTAATTGTTAGGTCGGCTAGGATTACATCGTGGCCTACTAGGATTACTTATGGCTCCATGGACTCCTATATCGTAAAGGAGGTTTTGTGAATTGTATCATCCAAGAATTTTTCATTTATGTAATGTATTGGAGGTTGCCCCCTCGAAGTGGCTTATTTCTAAGGCGTTGATATCTCTTTTCTTCTATTTTTGGAGTTGGTTACACAACATTTGGTATCATAGCTTTGGATTCTAGGGTTTCGCTGCTCCAAACAGGTCATCGTGGAATTTTTGTTATAAATTTTTTTCTACGAAGGTTCAGAAGCTGAAATTTTTAGGGTGCGAATCCGAAATCCTGAGGAATATTGTCTAAACATTTCAGAGCTTGGTTCGCAATATTTTCGGAGATATGATCTATGGAAGTTAGGTATTGTTTTAGGCTCCTAAACAGTTCAACGTGGCATTTTCGCTATAATTTTGTTTCTACTGAGGTTCAGAATCTGAAATTTTTATGGTGCGAAGCTGAAATCCTAAGGAAACTCGTCAAAATATTTTAGAGCTTGGTTCGTAATATTTTTGGAGATATGATCTGTGGAAGGTAGTGCTCTTTCAGGCTCCTGAATTTCATCTAAAAAAGGTGATCGTGGGAAAATTTCAATAACTCTCTCTCTGAGCATCGGATTGGAGTGCCGTAAAAATTGGTCGCAATTAAAAATACTTTAGTTTCTTATCTATCAATTTCAGAGGCGAAGGACAAAAAAATGACACGTGGCAAGTCGTACAAGTTTGCTATACTGAACCAGTCCATAATTAGGTCATTGTGGGAGATTGGACATAACTTTGTCTTGGAGAATCCAAATCAAGTCAGACCTATGGCATTCAAAAGAGAATTCAGAGGGCTACTTCAGTGCTGAATTTCAGATATTGAAGAGCCACAATCACAGAGATAATACAATTTCAATATCGAGCTCCTCAAAAGCAAGTAAAAGGTGTGTATTTTTTTTCCGAATTGCATAAGTCTTGTTTGAAGAATCAAGTTGAATTGATTCCAAGGGCATATTGTAGAATAGATATCAGTATTGGATTCTAAAATGGCCCCTAAAAATAATTCAACACTCATTAAGCCTTTAGAAATCTCTACTATGACTCAGGAAGACAAATAATGGCAACATGACATATCAAAATTACAAGAGCAAGTGCAAAAAATTTCGCTCTCGCAAAGAGCAACAAAAATGAAATGGAAGTTTTGAAGAAAGGCATGGAAACTAAGATGGATGGTTTGAAGAATGGCATGGAATCTAAGATAGATGGCATGGAAGCTGGCATGGAATCTAAGATGGATGACATGGAAGCTAAGATCAATGAGAAAATGGAAAACATGAAGAATGATCTAAAAGAAAACATGGAAGGTTTCACAAAGTTGATACAAGAAATGTTTCCTAATGGTGAAAATATAGTAGAGGAATCTCATGATGAGAACAAAATAAATGTTAATCGTGATTTCATAAAATCTAATGTTGGCAGGAAGAACCACCATATTCCAAAAATGGATATGAGGAAGTTTGATGGAAAGGATCCTGTAACATGGATACTACAGATGGAGCAATATTTTGATCTCAATAATGTGCAAAACACACAAAAGGTACGCATTGCAACTTTACACTTAGAACAAAATACATTTGTATGGTATCGATGGCTTTGCTCCCGTAAAAAAATTGTCACTTGGTCAATTTTTACGGAGGAAATGATAGCACATTATGAGGATATAAAGAGCAACACCTTCTTTAGCCAATTGATAAATCTCAAACAAAAGGGTTTAATGGGGGAGCACATTGAGGACTTCCAAAATTGAATATAAGGGTAACTGATATTCCAGAGGAACACAGGATTGATCTCTTCATAGGTACTTTAAAGGATAACATCCAACATGAAGTTCGTGTTTTGGAACTTGATTCATTGGAGAAGGCATTCAGGTTGGCAAGAAAAATTGAATGTAAAATTATGGCGACAAGGAAGCCTACCACTCACTTCTATAAAGAAGGAAGTGTTGTTACGCCTAGATTTCCACAACCTACAAGGTTGACACCACAACAATTGGAAGAAAAAAGAGCAAAAGGGCTTTGCTACAGTTGTGATAGAAAATACACTAAAGGTCATAAGTGTGCTGAAAAGAAATTATTTTACATAGATTGTGAAGAAGAAGAAGAAAATGAACAAGAAGAGAATATACACCAGGAACCAGCCATAGAAGAGGAAGAAATGAATCCCACCATATCATGTAATGCACTGGCAGGAATTACCACTCCTCAAACTCTCAAGATAGCAGGACAGATCAAGAAGAAAAAGGTAATAGTGTTGATTGATTCAGGTAGCACCCATAATTTTATTCATCGTAAGGTAGCCAAGGAATTAAATTGTTTCCTATACCCAGCACCAGAATGTCAAGTGATGGTTGCAAATGGAGGAACTATAAATTGCTCTGGAAAATGCCATAATATCAAGCTAACCATGGGGGAATATGCATTGACTAGTCCAATGCTTGCCATTCCTATGGGAGGTGCTGATGTTGTACTAGGAGTACAATGGTTACAATCTTTGGGGACGGTAGCTTTTAATTTTCAAGAAATTTTCTTGAAATTTTTTTCAGAAGGAAAGGAAGTTGAATTACGAGGTATTTCAGGGAAGCCAGGAAGGATAATAAGCTCTAATGTCATGACAAAGCTTCTAAAGAAAGAACAACGAGGCGTAATTGCACAATTATGCTCACTAGAAGTTTCGACATCAAAATCATCTATTTCTGCAGATCTCCAACAAGTCTTTGACAATCATTCCAAGGTGTTTGAAACTCCCAAAGGACTCCCACCTATTCGTGATCATGATCATGCTATTCATTTGATTCCAGGAAGTGTTCCTCCAAACATCAGGCCTTATAGATATCCTTACTTCCAAATGTGCGAAATTGAACGTATGATTGCAGAAATGTTAGAGGCGGGTATAATTCAACCTAGTCAAAGTTCTTTCTCTGCTCCTGTAGTATTGGTACACAAGAAGGATGGATCATGGCGAATGTGTCCGGATTATAGGGAGCTCAATATTCTCACCATTAAAGATAAATTTCCCATTCCTGTGATTGATGAATTATTGGATGAATTACATGGAGCAATTTATTTTACCAAGTTGGATCTTCATTCAGGATATCATCAAATCAGAATGAAGACTGAAGATATTCCAAAAACAACATTTCGAACTCATGAGGGTCATTATGAATTTTTGGTCATGCCTTTTGGCCTTACCAATGCACCTTCTACATTTCAAGGGTTGATGAATTCCATTTTCAAACCCTTCCTTAGAAAATTTGTGCTAGTATTTCTTGATGATATACTAATCTACAGCAGGTCTTGGAAGGATCATGTTGAACATGTTGACAGGGTGCTCAAACTATTGCAGGAGAAACAATTATATGCAAACAAATCCAAATGTTTCTTTGGAGTACAAGAGGTGGAATATCTGGGTCATATTGTATCTCACAAGGGTGTTAAAGTAGACCCTAACAAAATTAAAGCCATTAAGGAATGGAAAGTCCCGACAACCATAAAGAAGTTGCGAGGATTTCTCGGGTTAACAGGGTATTATCGCAAGTTTGTTAAGAATTATGGGAGAATAGCAGCACCTCTAACAACATTATTGAAGAAATATGCATTTTCATGGACTCCTGAAACAACTAAGGCCTTTGAACATCTTAAAGAGGCAATGTGCCTAGCACCGGTCTTAGCTACGCCAGACTTCACAAAAACCTTTATTGTGGAATGTGATGCCTCAGGAAATGGAATTGGTGCAGTTTTAATGCAGGAAGGAAGACCCATTGATTTTGAAAGTCGTCCAATCAAAGGAAAGTATTTACAGAAACCTATTTATGAGAAGGAAATGTTAGCAATAATGCATGCACTAAAGAAATGGCGAACTTACCTAATGGGAAGACACTTCAAGGTAAAAACTAATCACGATAGTCTTAAACACTTTTTGGAACAAAGACTATCTTCAGAAGAGCAACAAAAATGGGTCACAAAGATGTTGGGTTATGACTTTGAAATAATCTACAAAAAAGGAAAGATTAATGTTGTTGTAGATGCACTCTCAAGAAAGAATGAAGAGGTGGAAGCATTGCTTTGTGCCATTTCTATTATCCAACCAGATTGGATAACCGAAGCAAGAGATGAATGGAAGAAGGACAAAGATGTATGGACACTCATTCAAAAGTTGCAAGAAGATCCTAGTACATCTGATACATTTAGTTGGAAAAATGATTCCTTATGGTACAAAGATCGCTTATATCTTTGTAAGAATTCCCAACTAAAACAAAAGATTCTTCTGGAATTGCACACTTCTCCTTTAGGAGGACACTCGGGATTTTTAAAAAATTACCAAAGGGGGAAGAAAGAATTTTTTTGGGATGGCCTTAAATCTGATATTCAAAAGTTTGTGACAGAATGTTTGGTTTTCCAGCAGAATAAAGTTGAGACAATTAAGACCCCGGGACTTCTACAACCTTTATCCATTCCAAGTCAACGTTGGGAGGAGATTTCAATGGATTTTATCACAGGTTTACCTAAGTCCGAAGGAAAGAGTGTCATCATGGTGGTAGTTGATAGACTTACCAAGTATGCACACCTTTGTGCATTATCTCATCCATTTAAAGCAAGTACAGTTGCTACTACATTTATGGACAGAATTCAAAAGCTACATGGAAGCCCAAGGGTTATTGTGAGCGACAGAGATCCCATTTTTACTGGAAATTTTTGGACGGAGTTATTTTCTTGTTTGGGTACTCAATTACCTCATAGCTCATCTTATAATCCTCAATCTGATGGTCAAACTGAGATAGTAAATAAATGTTTGGAAGGATATCTTCGTTGTAATGTATTGGAGGTTGCCCCCTCGAAGTGGCTTATTTATAAGGCGTTGATATCTCTTTTCTTCTATTTTTGGAGCTGGTTACACAACAGAGAGAGTTTATTTTTTGTGGCTTTCAGTATGTGCCTTCATACATGTGATGTAATTTTCCATTTATTGGATAGATATGTTCTTTATGCTTTATGTGTCTCGATGATGATGTATATGTGGTACATGCCAGTCTAGGATTTTATTAGCTATGCAGTCAACTACATGATTTTGATTTCTTAGTATATCTGAAATTGTGATATCATCAAAACTATGAGATAACCTTAGTGCATGCAGATATCTCCAAAAATGTCAAGGGTCACATACCTTGAAGGTTCTGTTCAACCACAATACAACAATATGGGAGTGAAGGAACACATGTAAGTCACTCATACATAAGTGGGAGGCATCAGCCAAGAGGCCTATGACAATGCCATATTCGGCTTGATTGTTGGTGGTTGACCTGATGAAAATCTCATTCCAGTGGAAGGGTGTTAGGTCAAGAGAGTATATGGACCAGGCTATTGCAGTGAGGTTTTGCAACTATCGAGAAGCACCATTTCAAAACCCAAGATCATAGGTTGGTGAATGATCCATTTATGACACATGATGAGAGAATTATTTTAGTGTACATCCGCGACGAGGTGATAATCATAAAAATAAGTCATGGTTCATAAATTTACATTCCTGGGTTGTTGCAATGGTTATCAGTAAATGGTTTTTAGGTAGAGACAGTTGACAGGGTATTTGAGGAAATTCCCATCAGGCTCTGCTAAAATGTCTTGGCTTGAGGGGTCTTGACCCAAGTTCAGATTTTATTGCGCAACCAACAAACCCTCCAACTACTGGCCCTTTCGGCAATGACCTGCTTGTGCAGATCAAAGTCTCACTCAAAGCAATATGGGGGGGTGATGGAACAATGTTTCTGCACCCTGACGAAGAAAATAATGTGGTGGCCCTAAACAGGTTGATTGTAGAACTTATACAGATCAGAAACAGATGCACAAAAATATAGAACAATACTTATCAGATCAATATAGATAATGCAATTAACAAAAATATCACAAATCCCTTTGTCGCAGATATATAAGAACAAAACCAGATCTATGGAATGCGTTGTAACTTAAGAATAGTTATCCATGTGTTCAACCATCAATGTATATTCATGCACAAATAACAGATCTACTCGCACAGATACAATTAAGCATAATAGAAGTAAAGAGATCTCAATGTAATAGCAAAATATAACTCAGATAACACAATGCTTTCACCAAAACCAGTAATTGTATTATATTCCAACAGTTCAGTATAAAAAAATTTCCCCTATAATTACTCTTCTGCGCACACATCCAGCGGAGTTCAAACACAGCCAGGACTAGGTCTCTGTGCACACAGCCAACATGAGCCTTTCTACCCAAAAACCCAGACTTGGACAAAAAAACCCTTACACAATGTTCATCAACACAAGAATCACCAATAATTACTACTTCCTTAGACTTGATCTATCTATCTATATCCATCTTAGCGTGCAGATACTATGGTCTCAAACCATGGTTTGAGGCCCACAGTTTACCCTTAAAACCCCATTACATAAAGGAGGGAATTTGACCCGCCCTAAATCCCCTTGACCTTTCTGTGCAGCACACATATGCAAAATTATACAAAAACATACTTAAAAAATGTACCCCAGGGGACCCCACTCCAACAGGCCCACAACACAAACCTGTGACTCGTCTTGAGTCATTGTGGGATCTACTCCTTCATCTTGGCTTGGAGTTCATCGATAGAACTCTACACAGTAGCACCCTGCACTTCAATTACCAACTTCTCTGTAGTGGGGCCTTCAGTGGACAATTCAATGCTTCTTTGTGTTTTCTGAATGGCCTTCGTCGTGCTATACAATATCTGCGATAGCTGCAGAGCCTCCTCGTCCCATGGTTGCATCCTTGTCTCCAACAACTATTCTTTCTGGCGCAGGTATTTAATTTCATTTTGAATTACCTAACCCTGCTGTAGGCAGGCGAGGTGTTGTGTAAGAATGAGAGTAGGTGCCACCATCCTGGTATCAACAAACTGTTTCTCCTTGACACGAAACTCATTGCCCAGCTGCTGTACCACAGGGTCATTCTGAACTGATGTCCAGACACCCATGGCCTCATCCAAAAATTGATCGCATTGTGTGACTGTGGCAACGATACTATCAGTGGATTTCTTGACTTTGGAAGCCCTCTTTACTTTGACTTCTAGTGGGGTTTCAGAATCTAATTTCATCTGTAAGTAAAAAATATGATGCTCAAATTTTTCCCCGACTGTTTGGACTTCTGCGCGTGAGGCCTTCAATGCAGCAACCAGTCCTTCTAACTTCTCTTCTCAGGCATTTTTGGCAAGGAATGTTGGTACTTCGCTGCATACTTGGTTGATTTTCTCTTTGAGTGCAATGCGCTAAGCCTGGGATGCGCATCATGCTTCCTCTGCAATCTGTTGTTTCTGATATGCTTTGGCAACCTCCTCCTGCAATTCAACTATAATGGAGTGGGCATGGGCTTCACGGAATTGGATCTCATCTGAAATCATACTGTGTAGCAAATGAAATTTTCCTACAGGAAAAATAGACAAGTTAATGTTTATTTCTCCGCAACCTCTTAGTTGTGCACGCTGGCTGGTTGATTCAACATGAATGGCCAGCTCAAGAATTTTAATTAGGTGATTGTCTCCAGTTGCAGGTAGGATTACATTGAGTGTAAATGGAACCATTTTTTGGCTTGAGGGGCCTTGACCCAGGTTCAAAGTTTATCGCACAACCAACAAACCCTCCAACTACTGGCCCTTTCGATAATGACCTGCTTACGCAGATCAAAGTCTCACTCAAAGCAGTATGGGGGGGTGCTAGAATGAGGTTTCTGCACCTTGAGGAAGAAAATAATGTGGTGGCCCTAAACAGGCTGATTTAATAACTTATACATATTGGAAACATATGCGCACAAATATAGGATAATACTCATCAGATCAATATAGATAATGAAATTAATAGATAGATCACAGATCCCTTCGTCGCAAATATATAAGAACAAAACTAAATCTATGGAATGCATTGTAACTTAAGCCGATTTATCCATGTATTCAACCATAAATGTATATTCATGCATAAATAACAGATCTACTCACACAAATACAATTAAGCATAACAGAAGTAAAGCGATCTCAATGCAATAGGAGAATATAACTCAGATAACGGAGTGCTTTCGCCAAAACTAGTCTTTGTATTAGATTCCAACAGTTCAGCATAACATACTTTCCCCTGTAATTACCCTTCCATATGCATATCCAGTGGAGTCCACACAAAGCCAGGACTAGGTCTCCGCACACACAGCCAAGAGGAGCCTTTCTACCCAAAAACCTAGACTTAGACAAAAAACCCTTACACAATGTTCATCAACATAAGCATCAGCAATAATGACTACTTCCTTAGACTCGATCTATATATTTATATAAATATTAGTGCACAGATACTATAGTCTCAAACCATGGTTTGAGGCCCACAGTTTACACTTAAAATCTCATTACATAAAAGAGGGACTTTGACTCACCCCAAAGCTCCTTTACCTTTCCGCGCAACGCGCATATGCAAAATTATACAAAACAATACTTTAAAAATGTACCCCAGGGGACCCTACTCCAAAAACATGCATGCCCCCTTTAGGAGGAAATGTTTAAAAATGTATGGTCCCTTCCATAATGTTTCGAAATTCTTTGGCCCCAAGGCTTTTTTGGAAAAATTATAGCGAAGGACTAGATCCCCTTCTACGAATGAATGAGGAGTGAGATTGTGATCAAAGGAGGATTTAGTCCTCTTTTTGTGGGCTTCATTATGCTAGAGAGATTCCCATTGAATTTCATCAACCTGTTCCAACTGTACTATCATTTTCTCTAAAGGTGAGGTATATGAGAGGAATTTGATGGCTGATTGTAGGGTAGGGATCTCACACTCAATGGGGAGCATAGACATGAACCCATATACCAACTGAAAGGGTGTGAACCTTGTGGACACTTTGACTATTGTTTAGTATGCCCATAAGTCTAAGAAAACCTTTTGATGCTAAATTTTTTTTTCATTGTTTAACATACGTTGTAACATTTTTTTAAGAACTTTGTTGACAACTTCTAATTGGCCATTAGACTAGGGGTAGTATGAGGAAGAAAACTAGTGTGAAAAACCAAGGTGTTGGGATAACTCTTGAAATATCTCATTCTAGAAGTGTTTTCCATGATTTGAGACCAACTCCTTGGGAACACCAAAACATGTAATGACATGATTGAAGAAAAAATGTGAAGTGGTTTCCACAGTGTTATTATATGTGGGCATGGCTTCTGCCCATTTTGTAAAGTCGATAATGACCACAATTTACTTATGGTTTCCTTGAGACTGAGGGTTTAAGGTATTGAAGCCTATGCCCCAATTTCATAAAGGGACTGTGATAATAACTGGGTGTCGGGGAGTTCGTGGAGCTCGCACCTTGTGAGTGTATCGTTGGCAATGCTTACGTCGCTTGAATGCTTGAATACAATCGTTAAACAAGGTGGGTGAAAAGTAATAAATAGTGAGAATTTTTTGGGCAGTAGCCATCCCTAATAGGCGTTCATTTCACAATCCATTTTGGAATTCATTTAAGACCTTCTTAGTTTTTTCAAGAGTAATACATCGAAGAATAATAGTGTTGATACCACGATGATAGAGGACATCCCCCATAAGGAGGTAACGGGGGCCTTGATGGCGAATGCGCATGTGATCATTGTGAGTGAGTTGAGGGTTGAAATTATGAGTTTTAAGGAAGAGAAAGATGTCACTGTACCAAGGATCATCTCTAGATATGAAAAAAAAGTGTTCATCATGGAAAGAATCACTGACAGGAGACCCTTGGGACTCTATAGGGAGATTTTTGATGAATTCTCCAAGGATAAAGGATTTATTGCTTTTAGGGGAAGAAAACTATAAGTCCAACTCTTGCAAAATAACTACCCATTGGGAATACTTATGTTTCATCATAAAAAAAGTGAGAAAATATCTTATGGGATTAATGTTTTATATAACAGTGGTGGTCCGGAAGATGATATAATGTCAAAAATCCATTACTTAGCGTACAAGGGCTAGGGTTTGTTTTTCTATTGGATCATGCTTTAAGGTAGGCCTAGAGAGGTTCTTGCTGATGTAATAGACAACATTTTATTTATTATTAGGTCCTTCTTGGACTAATACCATGGTGATGGCTACCTCAAATGATGATAAGTAGAGGGTACAATCCTTCTTATGGTCAGGATTTCTAATTAGCAGGGCTTGAGATAATGTTTCTTTCGAAGCCTCGAATGATTTTTGGGCTTATTCATCCTAGTGGAGGGGAACATAATTGCGAATAAGGTGCAATAAACCATACACACTACAATTCATGTAATCCAAGACAAAGTGGCATAAGAAATTGGCTTTTCCTTGTACGCTTTGTAATTGTTTCAAAGTTTTTGGAGGTGGGATTTCTAGGATGGACTAGACCTTCAGAGGGTCGACTCTAATGCCCTAATAGGAAACAATGAATCTCAGTAGCTATTGTGGAGGTAAATCCCCTCTGCGGACAGAGGCGATCCCTACTAGCCCAGATCGGGTCTAGCAACAATCGTTCACGCTATAGTGCAGGTTCCTAATTGTAAATAAACCAACTAGTGATGAAGGCTTACCTGGAATCCAACGTTGTCGTTCGTAGAGAAAGTAGCGCTCCCGTTCCTTAGCTCTGGAAGATCACAATCCTCACGATCTCCGTGATCGGACACCTGCACACGCAAGAAACAAAAAAAACGCAAGCGTGAAATCCAGTATATGCAACTATATGTCAGTTAGAGAAGACATAACTCATCATCATAAGTGAAAACAGATGGGAACCATAACCGTAATGTCGCTTATCATTAATCAATCAAAGGAGGATACAACCATAGCTCCCTGTTGACTTCCTCCTTCTGAGACTGCCTTTCAATGGAACACGTCTCGACAAAGCCTCGTTCTGGGACAAGCTCTCTTCGGAAATGCATATTGGCACCCCTTGCTTGGATTTGGCCTCATGGAAATGAATCAAGGCTCTTATATGTTATTAAGGCTATTGGGAACTTGAGACTAGTCAAAGCAGATGAGCAAGCTTTTGAGATGGAGGAAGGGGAGTTGGATCCCTACAATCATGGATTTGGCCCTATCCTCAAGGAAGCTTCCACATGAGAGGTGGAAAACCACTTCTTGCTATGGGAGATCTGGAGCCAAACCTCCCAACTCAAATTAGATACCAGTTTATGGATTGGTTAGGACGAAACTTCTGCCACTTATTTTTTAAAAACACTCCTTAAAATGGATGGCGCGAGTGTGACTCTGAGACAGAGCGCCAATTGGCGCGCCCTCTTTGAAGGATTTCTCCCATTGGCGCGGGTAATGAACTGGCCTCCCGCGCCAATGCAAAAAGGGGTGTTTTTAGGGTTTTTCACAAGGAGTTGTCTTCAGGGCAATGAAATATCATGTTTAGAGGGATGTCATGAAAGTGGTTTCAAGTCATGTCACTGCTCACAGGTCACGGAATGAGCCCTCCAATTGTGCGAGATGGGGAATTGCAGGGACGGTGAAAAATTGTTGTGTAACAGATGCCCCCTAAAGCATGAGGCCCGAAAGAGAGAGAGGAGTGAAATGCTTTATGAGAACGTGTCCAACTGAGAACACCACCGTCGGAAAACCTGCATAGAGAAATACAACTGATATCTCAGATACATGATATATATGTGGTATGGGTGCAGCCATCCATAATAGAGTATACAATAATCCAGATCCAAGGCATGGATGCAGCCATCCAGTGAGGATCGATAAATAGACTCAAGTATGGTCGCAGCCATCCAGTGAATGAGTCATGTAACTAATCATAATAATCCACAAAATCGTAGCCTGGATTCCAACAGACAAAATCCAGGGTCTTGCGCTCCATCTCGACCCAAAAAAAGTACAAGTTCAAGCATGTGAATATGTGAGCTAAAGTCGAACATGCAAGAACATCGTCTGATTACCAGCCAATGATGAAAGCTGTTAACAGACGCGAGAGGTACCACCAATAATGACAATGGCCCTCAAGGTACTATAGGTACAATCTACGGCATGTGAATCAATGAGCTGGCGTCGAACACCCGTAGAATCACTTGATCGAAGGCCAATGATGAGAACCTCACGTCGAACGCAAAGAACCTGTCATTGAGGCATGCAGGCTCCAAGGTACCAGAAGGGAGTCTCTAGATCAGCTTCCTGGATAATGAGCTGAAGTCGACAGGAAGTGACTTTGATCAAAGGTGGGCCATAGTGTTTCCCACATCATCGACACAAGACAGAAGAACATAATGTCTTTGTGAATCAAGATTTAGATGAGAATCAGAGGAAGGTTGAAATCTGCAGAGGTCAACTTCTCTTGAACATATCGGCGGCAAGACAGTGGATTTGGTAGTATTTGACATCAAAAGATCAAGGGTCATGATGACAAGGCAAAGAGCAGATGAGGGGTCAAAAGGGATCACCCAAACCCACAGAGGCAAGTGGAAAAAATGAGATGAGATATCCCCAACCCGACACGAATGCAGACAAGTGCCATGTTCAAGAGCGACATACTGCTGACACGACAATGATGTTGGTTCCATTTTCCCCACCATTTCTGGCGAGTACCTCTTTATTTTTACACAAGCTTGAAAAGGATACCATATGCTCGCTGTATAAGCCCATCCTAGTACATTTAACGAGCCCTAGGAAGGAGGGACTCGAATAGCGTCATTACGACTGAATCCAGTGTCATCAGGGTTTAACAAGTCTGACAAAGGAAGAACACTACGTCTTTTCATATTTAGAGAGTTCGAAAAGACAGCAGAAAAGTAAACTCCAAAGGTCCCTTTTCGTAAATAGTTTCTCAGATCCGAAAAGGTAGAAAACTTTGTCTGAGAAAACCTCCTAGTCGCAATAGGCTAGGGTATTCCTTTTTCATAAATAATCTATCCCAGCCCGAAAAAGTGGTAAACGTATACTGGGTAGATGTCGTGTCGGAGCCACTTTAACGAGATTGAAACGACAAGGGACTCGGAAATCTTTTCATGTTTAGAGAGTCAGAAAAGAGCTGAAAGTTGACTCCTCCTGGAGGAACGAGTGGTATAAAGGGCAGCAACTGGTTCTGGTGATGATGGAACTGCTTTGAAAAAATAAAGGTTAAGAGGCTAGCTAACAAGACCACTCATCGTAGCGGTTCCTCAGGAATGGGTAAAACAACCAAGTGAAGGCATATGATCGGCCAAGCAGATAGTGACGATGGAGTAAGAAAACCAAGGCTCATCTGGAAAAACAAGCTGATAAAATGGCAATCACAAGAGGTAAAATGGGAAAGGTTTAATTTTTACACAAGCTTGAAATCAGGAAACTCTGCTTGAAATTGGTTTCATTTTTACACAAGCTTGAAACAAAGATAAACTGTGCTTGAAACCGGTTTCATTTTTACACAAGCTTGAAATAGAAACAAACTATGCTTGAAAAAATAAGCATGCCCCCAGCATGGTGACTCAATTCGAGGTACATGCCCCCCAAGCTTCAGTCCATATGAAAGTCAGATGGAGTGAAGGTTCAAGTTACAAGATCAATAGAAAGACTCGACTGGGATTTTACGAGAACTTATCAAAGACTTGATTTGAATGGGAACGTGTTTCATTATTTTAACGAGGTTGACACATTAAAAGAACTATCCTCAGGACACCTTGTTTCATGGTTTTAGGAGCTTGGAACAAGAGAAGGAACTCTGCTCCGACAACCTTGTTTCATTTTTTAAGGAGCTTGACACAAGAAAAGAACCATGCTCCGACCGACCTCATCATAATGAACAAGAAGTTATTGCTTCCAAGAGTTCCACTCCCGATGGAAGGAAAACATCCTGGAATTCAGGACCCAATGCCCCCAGCACCTGATGCACAACGACACTATCACTGAGCACAGGCACGGGGTAGGTAGCCACATAGTTGACCTGCGGTGGGGTAAATACAACAGGTGGATAACAACCAGGAAAGGATGATGGCGGTCCAGCTGCCACATCAGGACCAAAGAATGAAAACTGATCAATGGTCATGATCCGTCCTTCATGCGGAAAACAGACCACACGAAAAAGGGAGGAGACAAGAGCTCCCATGGCATAGGTGTAATCGCACCCCAAAATCAGATTGAAATCCAAGGGGCCTAGAACAACCATCACGTCCATATGGATGGTTTTACCTCCCAAAGTAACAGGTAACCTTGGAAGGATCCCTAAGGGTTGACTAGTTCTTCTATTAAATGCCAACAGATTTTGCGTAACAGGCACAAGCGGCGGTGAACCGAAAGCTTGCCAGGTAGTTGAGGATAGAACACTAACAGATGCGCCTTCGTCTATAATGGTGCTGGGTACGACCAGACCAAAAGCCTGTATTGTGATCTCAAAAGGCACATAAGACGGAAGGCGGTATCCTACAAATCGACTCCAATCAAAGGAAGCAACCAAACTACTCAGAGAGGCTACCATCGAACTGAGAAGGTCTTCCCCTGGTGTTACGAAAGAAGAAGGATCATCCTCCACAACCTCCATCTCGAAGGTGGGAGGGGAATCCTCTGGGACCTCTATCATGGGAGACGGAGGAGTGGCTTCTTGAGGTATGGGGACAGGAGAATATTTCTCCAAATCCGAAGAATCTGAAGAAACAAGAAGAACCTGAGGGATATGAGGTCCACTCTCAACGGAAAAGACCTGGTGCACCATAGACGGGGCTAGCTCAACCGATCCCATGACCAATGGTTGGTCAGGGATGGATTCTTGAATTTGAATTTCCAGAGGAGCGGGATTGACCAAGGATGACTCTTGACCAATCGTAGGATCAACTAGTGAAGGACTCAAAGAAAGCTGATTATAACCAGCTGAAAGGCATGGTGTAGAACCAGTTAAGTTTTCCAAAACTCGCTTGGCTTCATCCATATACGGAAAAAGGTGAATGGCATGGTGCCCTTCACACAACTTACAGGTATTGGTGAGCTTACCTTGTTTCTTAGGAGCCTTACCAGCAATAGCTGAAGATGTGCCCCCAACATGACTCCCAGAAGTTAAAGACAACGACGGACGACCGTTGGACCATGCTTCGAGCACCTTGGGAATGTCAGGGCAATCTCGAATAAGATGGTCTCCTGTGCACAACATGTAAGGGAACTTGACTTTCTGTGGAGGGTTGGAAGGTTTATCAAGAGGAGGTGCTTCAGAAGCAGTAGCTGCAGCTTTAGCCTCTCGCTTATCGGACTTCTTCTTCTTTGTCTTCTTCTTCTTCTTCTTCTTAGCCACCTGGTTACTCGAATCCAGACTTTCACCAGGCGAAGTAGAAGAGGAGGGTGCAGAAATAGGTGAAGAAGGGGAGAGGTCCACCTTAGAATCAACATGATGTTGTTTAGGCGGAGGAACTGATTGACCAGTAGATGAGACATTCGGAACGACAGAGGTTGAGAACAACCAAACAGGAAACCCAATAGTTAACCCAGGAAGGGACAACGTTGCCATATAAGGAGCACCAACATTTCCAAAAGGAGAAAAATGACCAGCATTCCCATCGAAGGGGATTCCTTGGTTGGTGAACTCCGGAAAAGTTGCCATCAACAACTCAAAACTGCACATGGGCTAAAAACCAAGGCACACAATCAAACGACCAACAAGAAAATTCTAATAGGGCGTGTGATCATAGGTGATTTATTTTACCACATTGAAACTTAGAAACTTCACCGTTTCATGTTTTAAGAGTCGAGAAACGGATGAAAGGTGACTCTATCTCTTTCAGTTTTGAAGCAAGCATGAAAGGACAAGCGCTTGGTGATCCTTTCAAATTTAAAGAGTCAGAAAAGATCAAATGACTACTCAGGAATACTAGGCAAAGGGTGTACCAAATAACCATGAACTGAAATATACACGTTGGTTTCAAAATGAAAGAGAAATCAACCAAGGACTTAACGTACGTGCAGGCAATCTCCCCGAATGTTGTGTCCGGTGTATCACGGATATAGGGCGGCAGACTCGGCTTCCTATGGATAAAGGATAGAAGCCTAGTGGGGTCTCCCTTTATATACGCGACGGTACGGGGAGCACGAGTCCGTACTAGTGTTGTCTAAATCCAAGAGGCGAATGACAGCTACTAGGTTTAAAGACGCCAGAACACGTCTCTAGCCTAGACCTCTAAATATTTCGTTAATGTTTCAATGCTGACTTAGTGTAAATTGAATGAATTTTTAATGTTTATCTTCAATTATGTTTCGGTTTCAAGGCCCTACCGTATGTCATCTGACAATCTCCTATATGCAGCTATATGAGAAAAGAAAACTTTTCAATTCGATGAATGCTATCTAGTTAAGGGAAGGACTTCAAACAATGATGCAACAAACAACAACACTGCAAATGAAATTTTTCCAAACTAGATGACTTTCACTATCCAAAAGTAATTTCAAACATTCAACGATGCGAATAATGCAACGTAATCTATGCAAAATCCTCTTTTTCGAAAACTATGCAATTGTAATCTATGCACAATTTCCTTTTCTTTTCAAATGATAAGAATGCACTCAATGCATTTTTCGATGAAATGAGAATCTACTTAATGCATGCTTTTAATGAAGGAGAATGCACTCAATGCGATTTTTAGCTTTCAATCATTAAACAATGTAATCTAATCCAATGATAAATCTCAAAAATACTTTTCGATGCAATGTGATCTAATGCATTTAAACGAAAAGAAAACTTTGAGACGAAAACTAAATGAACGCAAATCTTCTTAATGGAAGGATGAATGCAAAAAGGATGTAATCAAACACTAAGAATGCAATCGTTGTTTCAAACACTTTGTCATGAAATCCCTCAAAAGGTGACAAAACACAAAGAGGACTTCCAAAGCATGAGATCAAAACAAGGCATTCATTCCCTTTTACATCAAACAATCATGGAGAGAATACATTTCAAACAATGAGCAATGTAATCTATGCTCATACAGTGAAAAGACCGAAAGGGAAAGACACACTGGTGAAGGATTTAGGGAAAAAGTCTCAATTTTCACACACCCTGAAATTGGCACGACTTTATCATTGACAACTAGCGCCAACGCCCAATTGGCGCGGGTTGCTAACTGACAACTAGCGCCAATGCCTGAAAATGAAAAAACAAAGAATTTCTCCCAACCAAGACTAGACTCACCACTTCAAGCATAATCTCCAAGACTTAAATTAACCATGTAATCTAGGCTCAAAGCGAGACAAAGCGGAATTTGAATGAAGAAGAAACCAATCACTCAAATAGCGCAATAAAATGATAGACAACCGCTAAACGAATGCAGAGGAGCAATCAAAAAGCTGACTGAACAAACAGAAACCAAGAACTCCCAAGGGAGGCTCAACGCACAATAGCACCTAGATGCCATAGGGCTACAATGTAAAATTGATAGAAATGGGAAATTAACCAAAGGAAGAAGGTCACAGTCAGTCAAACAAGGCTCCAGAACACTCAAGCAGTCAAAAAAACAAGACCAAACACCCATATTAGTCTCAGAAGGCTCAAAACCCAGTAAACCCTAGCACCTTACAGGATTGGCGCGACTGTAAGGCTGAAACTAGCGCCAGAATGGGATTGGCGCAAGTAATACACTGACAACATGCACTAGTGGGCACGAATGTCACACTGAAAAGCACGCCAGCCGAGTTTACTAAGGAAAAATAAAAAATAAGCAATCCAAGAAGCAGACCAGTGATGGTGGAGCTCAAACCAAAAGCCAAACTCACGAAAAGAGCCAGCCAAAAGAGCTGATCAAGCAAGAAAAGTCAAGAAACAACCGAAAGACAATATAATACTCCAAGTGTTCAGTTCATAAACTAAACTAGAGATTGACTGAAGCAGCATTGATCTACTTTGCTAATGCAGAGCAAGAGCATTTCGAAGGCTATCTGGCTAACTTCAAGCTCCGTCTGTAGTTTATAAAGAAAACAACAAGCTAACTCCCCAGCGGAGTCGCCAATTTGTTGTGGAGGTAAATCCCCTCTGCGGATAGAGGCGATCCCTACTAGCCTAGATCGGGTCTAGCAATAATCATTCATGCTATAGTGCAGGTTCCTAATTGCAAATAAACCAACTAGCGATGAAGGCTTACCTAGAATCCAACACTGTCGTTTGTAGAGAAAGTAGCGCTCCCGTTCCTTAGCTCCAGCAGATCACAATCCTCATGATCTCCGTGATCAGACACCTGCACACGCAAGAAAAAAAACAAACGCAAGCGTGAAATCCAGTATATGCAACTGTATGTCAGTCAGGGAAGACATAACTCATCATCATAATCAATAACAAGAGTGGAACCATAACCAATAGTCACTTATCATTAATCAATCAAAGGAGGATACAACCATAGCCCTGACGCTGAATTCTCCTTTGGAGGGTCGTCAACGGAACACGTCTCGACAAAGCCTATCAGGGATGGGACAAGCCTCTCTCTTCGGATGTCTCGACAATAATCTCCTTGCTTGGATTTGGCCTCAAGGGAATGAATCAAGGCTCCTACAGCATAAGGCTCTTGGGAACTCTGAGACTAGATTGCAAAGGAGATGAGCAAGCTTTTATAGATGGAGGAAGGGGAGTTGGGATCCCTATAATCATGGGATTGGCCCTATCCTCAAGGAATATTCCATGAGAGGTGGCAAACCACTTCCTCTACATGGAGATTCGGAGCCAAACCTCCCAACTCAAATTAGATACCAGTTTATGGATTGGTTAGGACGAAACTTCTGCCACTTATTTTTAAAAAACACTCCTTAAAATGGCTGGCGCGAGTGCGACTCTGAGACAGAGCACCAATTGGCACGCCCTCTTTAAAGGATTTCCTCCATTGGCGCGGGTAATGAACTGGTTTCCTGCGCCAATGAAAAAAGGGGTGTTTTTAGGGTTTTTCACAAGGAGTTGTCTTCAGGGAAATGAAAGCTCATGTTCAGAGGGATGTCATGAAAGTGGTTTCAAGTCATGTCACTGCTCACAGGTCACAGAATGAGCCCTCAAATTGTGCGAGATGGGGAATTGCAGGGACGGTGACAAATTTCTATGTAACAGATGCCCCCTAAAGCATGAGGCCCGAAAGAGAGAGAGAGGGGTGAAATTCTTTACGAGAAAGTGTCCAACTGAGAACACCGCCGTCGGAAAACCTGCGTAGAGAAATACAACTGATATCTCATATACATTATATATATGTGGTATGGGCGCAGCCATACATAATAGAGTATACAATAATCTAGATCCAAGGCATGGACGCAGCCATCCAGTGAGGATCGATAAATAGACTCAGGTATGGTCGCAACCATCCAGTGAATGAGTCATGTAACTAATCATAATAATCCACAAAATCGCAGCCTGGATTCCAACAGACAAAATCCAGGGTCTTGCGATCCATCTCGACCCAAAAAAAGTACAAGTTCAAGCATGCGAATATGTGAGTTGAAGTCGAACATGCAAGAACATCGTCTAATTACCAGCCAATGATGAAAGCTGTTAACAGACGCGAGAGGTACCACCAATAATGACAATGGCCCTCAAGGTACTACAGGTACAATCTACAGCATGTGAATCAATGAGATGGCGTCGAACACCCGTAGAATCACTCGATCAGAGGCCAATGATGAGAACCTCACGTCAAACGCAAAGAACCTGCCATTGAGGCATGCAGGCTCCAAGGTATCAGACGGGAGTCTCTAGATCAGCTTCCTGGATAATGAGCTGAAGTTGACAGGAAGTGACTTTGATCGAAGGTGGGCCATAGTGTTTCCCACATCATCGACACGAGACAGAAGAACATAATGTCTTTGTGAATCAAGATTTAGATGAGAATCAGAGGAAGGTTGAAATCTGCAGAGGTCAACTTCTCTTGAACATATCGGCGGCACGATAGTGGATCTGGTAGTATTTGACATCAAAAGATCAAGGGTCATGATGACAAGGAAAAGAGAAGATGAGAGGTCAAAAGGGATCACCCAAACCCACAGAGGCAAGTGGAAAAAACGAGATGAGATATCCCCAACCCGACACGAATGCAGACAAGTTCCATGTTCAAGAGCGACATACTGCCGACACGATAATGATGTTGGTTCCATTTTCCCCACCATTTCTGGCGAGTACCTATTTATTTTTACACATCTTGAAGAGGATACCATATGCTCACTGTATAAGCCCATCCTAGTACATTTAACGAGCCCTAGGAAGGAGGGACTTGAATAGCGTCATTACGACTGAATCCGATGTCATCAGGGTTTAACGAGTCTGACAAAGGAAGAACTTGGCGTCTTTTCATATTTAGAGAGTTCGAAAAGACAGTAGAAAAGTAAACTCCAAAGGTCCCTTTTCGTAAATAGTTTCTCAGATCCGAAAAAGTAGAAAACTTTGTCTGCGAAAACCTCCTAGTCGCAATAGGCTAGGGTATTCCTTTTTCGTAAATAATCTATCCCAGCCCGAAAATGGGGTAAACGTATATTGGGTAGATGTCATTTCGGAGCCACTTTAACGAGATCGAAACGACAAGGGACTCGACAATCTTTTCATGTTTAGAGAGTCAGAAAAGAGCTGAAAGTTGACTCCTCCTGGAGGAACGAGTGGTATAAAGGGTAGCAATTGGTTCTGGTGATGATGGAACTGCTCTGAACAAATAAAGGTTAAGAGGCTGGCTAACAAGACCACTCATCGTAGCGGTTCCCCAGGAATGGGTAAAACAACCAAGTGAAGGCATATGATCGGCCAAGCAGATAGTGACGATGGAGTGAGAAAACCAAGGCTCATCTGGCAAAACAGGCTGATAAAATGGCAATCACAAGAGGTAAAATGGGAAAGGTTTCATTTTTACACAAGCTTGAAATCAGGAAACTCTACCTGAAGTTGGTTTCATTTTTACACAAGCTTGAAACAAAGATAAACTGTGCTTGAAACCGGTTTCATTTTTACACAAGCTTGAAACGGAAACAAACTATGCTTGAAAAAGTAAGCATGCCCCTAGCATGGTGACTTAATTCGAGGTACATGCCCCCCAAGCTTCAGTCCATATGAAAGTCAGATGGAGTGAAGGTTCAAGTTATGAGATCAAGACAAAGACTCGACTAGGATTTTATGAGAACTTATCAAAGACTCAAATTGAACAGGAACGTGTTTCATTATTTTAATGAGGTTGACACATTAAAAGAACTATCCTCAGGACACCTTGTTTCATGGTTTTAGGAGCTTGGCACAAGACAAGGAACTCTGCTCCGACAACCTTGTTTCATTTTTTAAGGAGCTTGACACAAGAAAAGAACCATGCTCCGACCGACCTCATCATAATGAACAAGAAGTCATCGCTTCCAAGAGTTCCACTCCCGATGGAAGGAAAACATCCTGGAAGTCAGGACCCAATGCCACAGCACCTGATGCACGACAGCACTATCACTGAGCACAGGCATGGGGTAGGTAGCCACATAGTTGACCTGCGGTGGGGCAGATACAACGGGTGGATAAAAACCAGGAAGGGATGATGGCGGGCCAGATACCACATTAGGACCAAAGAATGAAAGCTGATCAATGGTCATGATACGTCCTTCATGCGGAAAATAGACCACACGAAAAAGGGAGGAGACAAGAGCTCCCATGGCATAGGTGTAATCATGCCCCAAAAGTAGATTGAAATCCAAGGGGCCTAGAACAACCATCACGTCCATATGGATGGTTTTACCTCCCAAAGTAACAGGTAACCTTGGAAGGATCCCTAAGGGTTGACTAGTTCTTCTGTTAAATGCCAATAGATTCTGCGTAACAGGCACAAGCGGCGGCGAACCGAAAGCTTGCCAGGTAGTTGAGGATAGAACACTAATAGATGCACCTTCGTCTATAATGGTGCTGGGTACGACCAGACCAAAAGCCTGTATTGTGATCTCAAAAGGCACATAAGACGGAAGGCGGTATCTTGCAAATCGACTCCAATCAAAGGAAGCGAACAAACTACTCGGAGGGGCTACCATTGAACTGAAAAGGTCTTCCCCTGGTGTTACGGAAGAAGAAGGAGCATCCTCCACAACCTCCATCTCGAAGGTGGGAGGGGAATCCTCCGGGACCTCTATCACGGGAGACGGAGGAGTGGCTTCTTGAGGTATGGGGACAGGAGAATATTTCTCCAAATCCGAAGAATCTGAAGAAACAAGAAGAACCTGAGGGATTTGAGGTCCACTCTTAACGGAAAAGACCTGGTGCATTGTAGACGGGGCCAACTCAACTGATCCCACAACCAATGGTTGGTCAGGGACGGATTCTTGAATTTGAATTTCCGGAGGAGCGGGATTGACCAAGGATGACTCTTGACCAATCGTAGGATCAGTTAGTGAAGGACTCAAAGAAAGCCGATTATAACCAACTGGAAGGCATGGTGTAGAATCGGTTAAGTTGTCCAAAACTCGCTTTTCTTCATCCATATACGGACAAAGGTGAATGGCATGGTGCCCTTCACACAACTTACAGGGATTGGTGAGGTTACCCTGTTTCTTAGGAGCCTTACCAGAACCAGCTGAAGATGTGCCCCCAACATGACTCCCAGAAGTTAAAGACAACGGCAGACGACCGTTGGACCATGCTTCGAGCACCTTGGGAATGTCAGGGCAATCTCGAAGAAGATGGTCTCCTGTGCACAACATGCAAGGGAACTTGACTTTCCGCGGAGGGTTGGAAGGTTTATCAAGAGGAGGTGCTTCAGAAGCAGTAGCTGCAGCTTTAGCCTCTCGCTTATCGAACTTCTTCTTCTTTGTCTTCTTCTTCTTCTTCTTCTTAGCCACCTGGTTACTCGAATCCAGACTTTCACCAGG
Organism: Pinus albicaulis; assembly: GCA_034641835.2. Classification (NCBI taxonomy): domain Eukaryota; kingdom Viridiplantae; phylum Streptophyta; class Pinopsida; order Pinales; family Pinaceae; genus Pinus; species Pinus albicaulis. The sequence continues at coordinate 23,097 of JAXQQM020065210.1, forward strand.
CGAAGTAGAGGAGGAGGACGCAGAAATAGGCGAAGAAGGGGAGAGGTCCACCTTAGAATCAACATGATGTTGTTCAGGCGGAGAAACTGATTGACCAGTAGATGAGACATTCGGAACCACAGAGGTTGAGAACAACCAAACAGGTAACCCAACAGTTAACCCAGGAAGGGACAACGTTGCCATATAAGGAGTGCCAACATTTCCAAAAGGAGAAAAATGACCAGGATTCCCATCGGAGGGGATTCCTTGGTTGGTGAACTCCGGAAAAGTTGCCATCAACAACTCAAAACTGCACACGGGCTAAAAACCAAGGCACACAATCAAACGACCAACAAGCAAATTCTAACAGGGCGTGTGATCGTAGGTGATTTATTTTACCACATTTAAATTTAGAAACTAGACCATTTCATGTTTTAAGAGTCGAGAAATGGATGAAAGGTGACTCTATCTCTTTCATTTTTGAAGCAAGCGTGAAAGGACAAGCACTTGGTGATCCTTTCAAATTTAAAGAGTCAGAAAAGATCAAATGACTACTCAGGAATACTAGGAAAAGGGTGTACCAAATAACCGTGAACTGCAATATACACCTTGGTTTCAAATGAAAGAGAAATCAACCAAGGGACTTAACGCATGGCAGTGCAATCTCCCGAATGTTGTGGGTCCTGTATCACTGATATAGGGCGGAGCAGACTCGGATTCATGGATAAAGATAGAAGCCTAGTGGGGCCCCCTTTATATATGCGATCTGCATCGTTGAGTCTCAAATCGTATCTTTTCCATACACTTTTCATACCTTTTTCACTCACCCGAACCTCCCAAACCGTCAATATCATTGTATATTAATTGCAAAAGAGCATCTAACATGGTTTTTAACTATATTTTTGTGTCTACTGTTTGATTTAGATTTTGCTCATTTAGCTGCGGAATCTTGCCACTTTCCGCAGCTGCTGCAACTTTCTGCAGCCATTTTGTGAAACTCTATGTTACAGGTGTCTTCAGGAGAAACAAGCCACATGGGCAAGTCAAAAATGATGTGGACATGGATCGTGTCCTATTGGCTCGAGAAAATTCATCTAGGGAGGCTGCAGTCAAAGGTGGCCAAATGGAAGTCAACCGTAGAGTTCCACGGTGACAGGACTCTGTTTCGTGTCACGTGGAGATCTATATGGCCGTTTCTGAATTGCGGAAGACAAATCAACATCTGTACATGGCCCCATAGCCAAATTCAAACATCCACTCCTCATAGATTTACTCTCCAACGCGGCCATGATCCTAGATCTTTGGACGTAATGGTCTACGTGTTTTGTATCAGCATAAACTTTAGGAAATCAGTTACATTACCTTCAGTTATAAATAACGCATTTGCATACGCATAGGAGTTAGTCGATGTTAGTCTCTGTTATCTTTTATTAGTCTGCTCTGTAATGTAATTACGCTGCCTTTGTGCCGTAATACCACCTTACTGTTATGACTGCATTTTAATATAAGAAGACTCTGTTTTCAACCGTAATTCGTATTTGAAGATCGTTGCCAAGGCTGGTGTAGAGGGCCCCTGCACTTGTCAAGGTTCTGTGCATTATTGTATAGTTCTTATTTTATTTATTTAAAGCTCATTGTGCCATAATCCATTCACATGTTTATACATTGCATCTTCCATGGTATATATGCTTCATTTCTGTTTATAAACTTTCATGCTTTCCATTTCACTTCTGTCTTTCATGTTTTATGTTATTAATCACTGATCAGTGTTCTTGTTTCAGGTTATAGATAGGCAGCCCGGGAATTTGCATAACTTTTTGACTAATGACATGGAATTAACATTGTTCTGCTGCTAATTTGTTTTTCTTAGTTTCTGTTTAATTTCAGTACTGCTTTGTTTAATTCAGTTTTGCTCATTTGCTTCAGTAGTTAAATTTAGATATATTAAACTGCTCATAACATCTTCAATTGCCTCCGAAAGCCACAGCTGGACTGATGGTGAGGGATTGTATTATGAAATGTGTAGTTTGGTATTAGTTTCCTTTCTGCAAATTTAGATATATTAAATTGTGCATGACATCTTCAGTTACCTCCGAAAGCCATAGCTGGACTGATGGTGAGGTATTGAATTATGAATGTATGATTTGATATTAGTTTACTTTCTGCAAGTTAGATATCAGTTACTCAAGTTGTTTATGGTTACTTCCGAAAATCATAGCTGGACTAATGATGAGGGATCAGAAGACAAGTTGATGTAATCTGATTTAGATTTACTTTATTGCAATTTTGGATTTCTTTAAGCATAGTTTCTTTTGTGTTTAGACAACAACAAGAATAGTTTGGTTTTCATGCTCAATAGTTTACTGTTTTGATTTATTAGACTAGCATCACCTTTTCATTTCAGCAGCACATTTTCATTTCCTTTCAAGTTTTGTCATTGTAAGTTTCAAATTCCTTTTTAAGTTTCAAGTTGGTAAATCATTATAGAGGATATCATTTCCTTGAACAAACATAACCATACTTTTTTTTATTTTATAATTTCCATTTCACCTTAGAAAACCAAAAACGACAAAAAGTTAAGAAATAGGTTATCTTGCACATATAGTGCGCCGCACTTCATCAGCTTACGAATCCCGGATTGACAAATTAAATGCAGCAATTTAGGACACACTAAATTGACCAAACATTTTGGTGCCGTTGCCGGGGAAGTGTAACTAGGTAGCCAATTTCTTAAAAAAAAAGAAGCAACAAAATCATAAAATAAGGGAAAACTTGATAACTTCTTGAAGTATGCTCTCCTCTTGCACCTAGTGTGATCTGGAGGATCAGAAAAGAGAGTTATTGGTTTAGTAATTTCTTAAGTATGCTCTCTTCTTGCACCTAGTGTGACCTGGAAGATCAGAAAGAGAATTATTAGCCCAACTCTTTAAAAAAAATAAAAAAATGACATGCATAGAGCAAGAGATTCTAGGGGAAGGTTTATAGCTAAAGCCAAGAGTTCGATTTTCACAACTCCATCTTCTTCAAGGCATAGACCAGATTCACCACCATCTACCCCTAGCCTTAAGATTTTTGGAAGTCAAGGAACAGCTGAATTAGAGGATTCTCCTATACCACCTACTAAATCCCACTTAGAAAACAAAGAGACTTTCTCTCATCCTTCCTTGGTAGAAGAACTAGAGGACTATAAGGACTCTAAAGAAACTATCATGGCAGAGGAAGTAATAAATAGAGGTGGAGGTAGAAGAGGAGGAGATAATGGAGATAACAATGGTGAAGGAAATAATGGCAGAAATAGGGACAATTTGCTTGGATTCCCTATAGTTGATGAGGAAACTCATGCAACAATGAAAAATATCTCACCATCTGTTCTCCCTAACTTTTATGGATTGCGAAGTGAGGATCCTGAAACATTTCTGTTTGAGTTTGAAGTAGTGTGCCGAACCTATGACTATATGGAAGACTCTCAAAAACTCAAACCGTTTCCTTCAACATTGAAGGGAGCTGCTTTGAAATGGTTCATGGGATTAGCCACTCAATCTATTAGGACTTGGAATGATATGAAACAAACATTTTTGGATAGATACTTGGACTATTGTATGCCCACCAATCACAAAGATGAGGTATTCAAAATGATGCAAAAAGAAGATGAAAATTTGGAAGACTTACTTGAAAGATTTCAATACAACTTGAAAAGAGCAAAGATGAGCAATTTAGATGATGAAACCTTGAAAGCCCTCATATTAAAAGCCATTAGAGATGAATGGATAGATATTTTAAACATGATGGGGAAAGGAGACATTTATCAACTTCCACTTCATGACATAACAGAACTATGTGTCCATCTCTCAAGAGGAAAATCTAAAACAGGAAAAGGGCCTAGGGATCCTTCTCTTATTAGGGCTAACAAATCTGCAACTGGATCAGTAAGTAGGGCAGAGATTGGTAACATGCTTGATGAATTCAAAACCGATATCTTAGGGAGCCTTAGTGAACAACTAGACACCCTTAAAATCCAAAACAAGCAGAAAGCAGAAACAGATGCTCTAGCCATCTTTTGTCCGAAATGTAGGAAGAAACATGCTTTAAGGGAATGTCCCTTGGATGTAAAAGTTGTAGAAACATGTATGATTTTCTCAGAGAATCATGAGATCAAGGATTGTCCTTCAATTCCTGGACTCAAAGCTGTTTTTCAAGAAGACCCAAATTCAGTAGAATCTCTCTGTTTTGTTGCAAGAAGACCTTGGCAGGGAAAACAAACTCAAGGGTTTAATAACCCTATGAATTTTCAAACCCCACCAAATTGGAATCCTTGGCAACAACCTTGGCCCCAACATCAGAATACATATCAGCCATGGGTACAAGGGATGCAAAATCCTTATGGGAGATTTGCTCAATTTTATCAATATCCTCCATCTTTTCAAAATCAACAATCTCCACAACTTCCAAACCCAAATCCACAACTTTCATTGCCATTTCCACAACAACAACCTTCTCAACAAAATCCAAATCCTCAACTCATGCTCCCATACCAACAAAAGACAAATCAACTTCCAGCTCAACCATTGCCAAATCCTAACAATAATAATCCTCATAATACTTACATGGTAGAAGGACAACAATTTCCTACCTATATGATTGTTCCTCTCAACGATGTACAACTCAGATCTGGTAGAGTTTTAGAAAAACCTTCTATAGATATTCAAGAGCAAGATACCTCTGAGGAGGATTCTCTTCAAGTCAATAAGGGTTCTGAGGAAGCATCTCTTCAAAATTCAAGCATTCAAAAAGAAAAAGAAAAGTCAACACCCACAACTCCTATAGTTGAGGAACCTGCATCTTCATCTACACCTCCTTTTCCTGAAAGACTACAAATTGACAAGGGGGTGGAAAAACAAATTTTGTTGCCTAACTATGACTTTCTAGATGAATTGAAGAATGTTTTTATCAAGATCCCCTTGCTACAAGCCATTCAAGAGATTCCTATTCTAGCAAAAACCATAAAGGAGTTGAGTTTCAAAAGACCAGGAAGGAAATTAAAAGACACAAGAAGAATCCACCTGGTAGGAAAGATTGCAGATATTATGATGGGAAAAATTACCATGCAGAAGTATGTAGATCCAGGAAGTCCAATTTTCAAGACACATATAAATTGGATAGAAATTCCAAACACATTGATTGACTTAGGGGCTGCTATCAACATTATGAGTAGACAGACTATGGAACAGTTAAAACTTCCTAACCTTCTTTTTACACCTACTTTATTGCAACTTGCAGATCGATCGGTTATTAAACCAGATGGTGTATTAGAAGATATTTCAGTTTCCTTAGATTCTTGGGAATATCCAGTAGACTTTATGATTTTGACTCCCAAGAGTAATCTAGGAGGACACCCACTTATCTTAGGAAGACCTTGGCTAGCCACAGCTGATGCTTTTATTAGTTGTAGATCTGGGGATATGTACATTTCTAATGGTAATTCGACAAAGAAATTCAATTTGTATCCTCCAGTAAAAGCAATCACAGAAGTAGGAGACAATGAATGGGTTGATGATGAGGACACTATACAACCTGTCTTTACCATTTCTGAAATCAGTGAGGATAGTCAAATTCTGAACACATTAGAAAAATTTGAGACATCTTCAGAATATGACCCCACACAATTTCAGTTGGAATCTGACATAGAATATTTATCATCAAGACAAATGTCTCTTTACTCTATGGAAGAGTTTGTTAGTTCTACCATTGAGATTTTTCCAGGAAAAACATTGAATATCAACAAGCATTTGGAAAAGTCACAACAAGAAGAACTAACCAAAATCTTGCAAAAAAATTCTACTGCATTTGCATGGGAGTATACTGACATGAAGGTATTGATCCTAAGACTTGCATCCATCATATCTATATTGAGGAAAACAGTAGACCAATCAGACAACCTCAAAGAAGGATGAATCCAAATCTTAGGGAGATAGTGAAAGAAGAGCTCCAAAACTACTCAATGTAAACTTCATTTATCCAATTTCAGATAGCCGATGGGTTTCTCCTTTGGTTATAGTACCTAAAAAGAATGGTAAATGGAGGGTATGCATTGATTACAGGGAATTGAACAAAGCAACTTTGAAGGATCACTTTCCTTTGCCTTTTATCGATTAGGTATTAGACACATTAGCAGGTAAAAAGTACTTTTCATTTTTGGATGGTTTTAGTGGCTATAATCAAATTCAGGTAGCACCTGAAGATCAAGATAAGACCACATTTACTTGTCCGTGGGGAAATTTTTCCTACCGAGTGCTTCCTTTTGGATTATGTAATGCACCTGCAACATTCCAAAGAGCAGTACTAGGAATTTTTTCTGATCTAATCCATGATTGTGTAGAGGTTTATATGGATGATTTTACAGTTTATGGTAATTCATTTGAAGAGGCATTAGAAAATTTGGAAAAAGTTCTCATAAGATGTAAAGAAACAAACCTTTCATTAAGCCATGAAAAATGCTTTATGATGTTTACTCAAGGGATTGTTTTAGGACATCATATTTCAGGAGATGGAATTAAGGTTGATAAATCAAAAGTTGAAGTCATCTCCAAGTTGCCTATTCCAAATTGTCAAAGAGATGTTAGAAGTTTTCTAGGATTTAATGGTTACTATAGAAGATTTATAGAAAACTTCACTAAAATAGCATCTCCACTCTTCAAATTGCTTACAAAAGACTGTGAATTTAAATGGGATCCTGATTGTCAATCAGCCTTTGAAACTTTGAAAACAAGAATATTTGAAGCACCTATCTTGAGAGGACCAAATTGGAAACTCCCTTTCCATATTTCTACAGATGCTTCAGATACAGCTCTAGGAGCTGTGTTGGGTCAAAAAGATTTAGTTTCTTATGCCATTTATTATACCAGTAAAAATTTGACTCCCACAGAGTTGAACTATACTGTGACTGAAAAAGAGTTTTTAGTTGTTGTTCATGCAATTAATAAGTTTAGACATTACATAACAGGCTATGAAACTTTTATTCATACTGACCATTCTGTAATTAGATATTTAATGAACAAACCTGTTACTAATGGCAGAGTGACAAGATGGCTTTTACTTTTGCAAGAATTCAATATTACTGTGTTAGATAGACCAGGAAAACAGAATACAGTAGCTGATTTCTTGTCTAGAATTCAAAATACTAAAGAAGATTCTCCCGTAGAAGATAAGTTTCCTGATGAATATTTGTTTGCAGTAACTATTAAGACCCCTTGGTATGCAGATATTGCTAACTATTTGGTTACAGGGAAACTACCTTCACATTTATTTCCAAGAGAAAACGAAAAATTATTCAGGAGAGTTCAAGATATTCATGGATTTCTAACGAATTGTTTAAAACAGGGCCAGATCTTGTGATCAGAAGATGTGTCAGGGAAGATGAAATGCCTGATATTCTTAAGGCATGTCATGATGAACCATGAGGCGGACACTTTGCAGACAAAAGGACGGCCTATAAAATCCTCTCTTTAGGATATTATTGGCCTTCCCTCTTCAAAGATGCAAAACAATATGTCAAAAGGTGTGACAGCTGCCAAAGAGTAGGGAAACCTACCCTTTCAAATGAAATGCCATTGCAAACACAGGTACTCGTTGAACCCTTTGAAAAATGGGCTTTAGATTTCATTTGACCTATTAATCCACCATCTAAGCAAAAGAAGTATATATTGGTTTGTACTGATTATGTTACTAAATGGGTAGAAGCCAAAGCATTAGTATCTGCTACTGAAAATTCAGTTGTTCATTTTCTTTATGAGGATATTTTTACTCGCTTTAGTGTTCCAAGAGAAATTGTGACAGATCAGGGAAGCCAATTCACATCCAACTTGGTGGAGAAATTGATGGAAGAATACAAAATCAAGCACAGAAGATCTACTCCTTACCATCCGCAAGAAAATGGTCAAGTGGAGTCCACAAAATAAAGTTCTTGAAAGTATCATCACCAAAAGACTTGTTTATACCACATAGAAGAGATTCAAGGTGAGAAGGCTTCTGAAGCACTTGTGGGCCTGCTGCGATCCACATGGAGGAATACAACGGGACATTCTCCATATGAACTTGTTTATGGGAAAGAAGTCTTGCTTCCCATTGAGTTCCAAGTCAAGACACTTCAAGATAGCAGCTTTGGTTGGGGATGGACTTATCGAAGCTCAAAAGCATAGTAATGGAGACGATTGAATGAGCTAGTATAGAGATCGAACAAGAAGCAATTCTAGAGCGCGATCTAGTTCAATATCAAAGAGCTAAATGTTGCATGACAAGTATATCAAAGAAAATAAGTTTCAAGAGGAGATTGGGCATTGTTATTTGATTCCAAGTTTAAAGATTTTCAAGGAAAATTTCGCGACTCATTGGCTTGGGCCATATGAGATTGATGGGATCTTTAGCAATGTGTGTAAGAATCAAAACCATTGATGAGTTTCAAACTCCTCTTATTGTGAATGGCCATAGATTGAAAATTTTATCATAAGCCACTCTCAAAAGAGGATTTTGTCAAATTGTTTCAAGAGAAGATTACGATCAATCGTGTCGGGTACAAAAGAATTCTTCTTCTCCACGACCTCAACTTTTTGTTCTTTTCGGTTTAAAAAAATAAAAAATAATAAAAAAATTAAAAAAAAGTGGTATAAGCACGAAAACCAATCATTGTATTGGCGGTCTTTCATACGTAGAAAATATAGGGTGAAAATCGAGGACACACGACACTCTATATTTTCCAAAAAAAAATCTCTCTTTCATTTCACAAGTTTTGTCACCACCCACTCCATTTCATTCCACTTCATTCCATTTCATTTTCATTTCATTTCATTCCCATTCCACTTCATTTTATCCATTTCATTCCATTCCATCAATAAAAATCTTTTTCATGACCATTTCCATCACGGTCATTTGTCATATCGTTCATTTCCATTCTATCCAAGTAATACACATGTCCTTGGATTTCCGTTAGATTGCATATCACCCATTCCACGGTGACTCCGAGTTTCCCATGACGTAGCTGCATTCCGCGACTACTACTCTACGATTTTCTCAAAAAGAATGTACGATCGGACGTTATTTCCATAATTATGAAAGAAAATGCAGTGGTGAGAGGATAAAAAATGAAGACATGGAGCATTCAAGACACCAATGGAGATCAATTAGTTGAAGACCAAGGAGAAAAGGCAAAGATTCCAAAGGTATGAATAAAATTCTATTTCAAATAGCATTGAAAAACACATTTTTATATAGTTCACGAACCATGAGCTCTATCCATTACGTGCAATGATTATATTGACAATTCCGTAACCTTTCCACGATCTCCATATTATCCTCTCGCATTCATTCACAAACGGTTCCATCATTAAATTTCCGATTTTCACTCATGTTCCAATATTCCACCCAGGAGACAATGAGACGTATTTGATTTGACCAAGGACTCTTGCTGATAACGCATAAATCCATAGCAGTTGTTAAAACGTGCTCATATTTAGTAGTGTCGACCACCAAAATTCAAAACGGTCGCCAAATGTCGTGTCTCTCTCTGTGTTTTACGAAACCCCACGTCGTTTGCTGTCTCACTCCATTTCGTTCATTGTGCTCATTCTCACTCTCGAATATCTACCCACAGTCTCACTCCATTCCGTTTATGGTGCTCATTCCCATTTTATGACAAGCATTCCTCACGTCGATCAGTGCTCCGTTCGTGCATTCAACCGTTCTATTTCCATTTTGAACCCTCACGCGAGGCAAATTTGCTGAAGAGCTAGAAAAGAGATATGGGTAAAGTACCTGCTAAGAGCTGAGTCGGAAGGACCTAAGTTTATAGAGGGATATCCGCAAGTAAAGGAGATATTGAAGAAAGCAAATTGGCTGCGTTTATCCGTAAATTCGCGAGGTTATCATAAAGAAGTAACGAAGGCATTCGCAAAGGTCATTTAATGGCTTGGAAAGCGAGAGATTGGAGACCTTAAGTTTGCGGTCAATGAAGCATGCTCATAGCAACAAACATGACGAACTTCTTCGGGAGGGTGAGCATTGGTTTAGAATAAAAGCATCGTTGATGAAGCAAGGAGAAGCAGTCTTACTGAAACCAAGGTATGGACATAAACATTTTTAAAAGAAGAAATTCCCGTGCATGCATTGAAAGAGAAATGGGCTACTTTATCGCTAGTTGTTCGAGAAATGTCATTACATGTGAAAGGCCGTTTTGGGTCCATGTATATGTACCATACCCGAAGTTATTGATGAATTTTCGTAGATAATCAAGCTCTCAATCTTCCATATTTTCTATTAAATAGCTTGAAGAAAATGTATACGTGATTTGTTCGTAAACATTTGAGGAGATGTAGAACCCCATCTATATCACCACGACCTTGTAAAAATTTTGATTGAAAAAGGAGTTAAAAGAAAAGAAAGACACATGGGAACAATTTCTAGTTAGAAATTTCTTTGAGGAACCCTCAAGAAATTCTCAGAAGGTGAAGCCTGACAACGAGAAGAGAGTAGAAGAAAAAGAATAAAGATGATGAAACCCCAAATTACTCCTGCTTGTGTGAATTCTCGAAGAGTAGCAATGCTAAGAAGAAGTAGGAGAAAAGAACAATTGATGAAATCCAGAAATACTCCTACTACTACTATTGAAAGAAGCGATAAGGAAGAGAGATCGTCAAAAAGAAAGAAGAAGGAAATCAAGGGTAAGAAGCCAATAACACCAAAAGAGAGAAAAACTATTGAAGGTCAGACATAAAACTCCTTCGACGAAGAAGACGAGAGAAGATCATCAAGTGTTATCTCGAAAGATTAGTTTATCTTCAAAAGCGATACTATCTATACCCAAGAGAAGGCGAGAGAAAGGAAAACAAAAACAAAAGGATAGTGTACTCACAGGAACAGTGTGAGGAGAAGCAAAGCGAGACTTAAGGGAAAATTGAGGAAAACACAAATTAAGGGTCCTCATTTCATTGATTTGGGTGAGGAGACATATGAAACAGGGCCCCAGTCGACCATAGTCCATCTCGATCGATTAGTGAACCTGGTTCATTTCATTCCCAATCGGACATTTAACATACTCCATCCTATCTTCTCGACAAGATATTGATGTGAGCCCTTACGAGCGTGATTTTGAGAGATAACTCTCCTTCACAACATTTTGGGGACAGATTTCCAATAAAAATGACACTCGAAATAGACCCCAAGCGAGCAAGAAGTATATGACTATATAGAATCTTTGGAAAGTAGTTGCTACAGGTCCAAGTACTTCGTCCATTCGGCACCTCATACATTAGCAGAGATGATGCGTCCTATCACTAAACGGGAGAAATTCTTGAGCTAGATGCTTTTAAATACGCACATCAAAAATGAAAATGAGACATTGAAAGAACAAGGCAAAGCTGGACAAAATCATCCATGATAATACCATGCTACATTTGGGAATATAGCGTAAGAAGAATAAGAAATTGACAAAGGAAATGCCGAAGTTGGACAGTAGCACTCATTAATATAAAATTTAGGTGCTTAATGAAGAAACCCGGGAATCGTTGGCAGAGTACTAAGGAAGAAGAGGAGAGGATTGGATAGTCAGTTTGTTTGAAGTGTCGAAGGCACATGAACTCGAAGAAATATTATCAAAATTTTGGTTGCATGAGGACATGCAACACCTTCACAATAGGGGTATGTTGATTCTCAAATCGCATCTTTTCCATACACTTTTCTATACCTTTTTCACTCACCCGAACCTCCCAAGTTGTCAATATCATGTGCAAAAGAGCATCTAACATGGTTTTTAATTATATTTTTGTGTTTGCTATTTGATTTAGATTTTGTTCATTCAAATGCTGATCTTTAGTTACTTTCCCTGTCCCGCAAATTTCCGGGCTATTTTGTGAAACTCATGCTGCTGGTGTCCACAAGGGAAACGAGCCACATGGGCAGGTCGAGAATGACGTGGACATGGTTCGTGTCCTATTGGTTCGAGAAAACTCATCTAAAGAAAGGTCATGTCAAAGGCGTCCACATGGAAGTCAACCATGGAGTCTCATGTCGGCGGACTGCGTTTCGTGTCACATGAAGATTCATACGGCCGTTTCTAAGTTACTGAGGATAAAATCGACATCCGTACATGGCTCTTGAGTCGAATTCAAGCATCCACTCTCGTAGATTTACTTTCCAACACGGCCATGATCCTAGATCCGTGGACGTAATGGTCTCACATGTTCTCCACCAAACATAAACTTTAGGAGACAATTATATTTCTTTTGTTATATATAATGCGTTTGATACGTATATAGAGTTAGTCGATGTTAGTCTCCCGTTATTTTTTTATAAGTCCGCTTCGTAGTGTGATTACGTCGCACTTGTGCCGTAACATCACCTTTTCCGTAATGACCGTTTTTTAATATAAGAAGACTCTGTTTTCCAACTTAATTCGTATTTGAGGATCGTTGCCAAGGTCGGTGTAGAGGGCCCCCGCTCAAACTAAGGTTTTTTGCATTAGTGTATATTTCTCATTTTCTGTTTTCTTTTAAAGCTCATTGTGCCACAATCCATTCATATGTTCATACATTGCATTTGTTTCATTTCGTTTATAAACTTCCATAATTTCCATTTCATTTCTGCCTTTCATGTTTTATGTTGATAATCACCCTGATCGTGTTCTTGTTTTCAGTTATAGATAGAGTAACTGGGCATTTTTCATAGCTTTTTGACTAATGACATGGAACTAACATTGTTCTGCTGCTAATTTGCTTTTCATAGTTTCTGCTTTAATTTCAGCATTGCTTTGTTCATTTCGACTTTTGCTTCTTTGCTTCGATAGTTAAATTTAGATATATTAAGTCGCTCATAACATCTTTAGTTGCTCTCCGAAAGCCACAAAATTTGGGACCGATGGTGAGGGATTGTATTATGAAATGTGTAGTTTAGTATTAGTTTCTTTTCCGTAAATTTAGATATATTAAGTCGCTCATAGCATCTTCTGGCTAAGCTCTCCCAAAGCCATACATCTGGACCGATGGTGAGGGATTGTATTATGAAATGTGTAGTTTAGTATTAGTTTCTTTTCTCGCAAATTTAGATATATTAAATCGTGCATGACATCTTCAATATGCTCCGAAAGCCACAATTGGACTGAGTGGTGAGGGATTGAATCATGAATGAATGGTTTGATATTAGTTTACTTTCTCCCATAGTTAGATATCAGTTACTCAAGTTGTTTATGATTACTTCGAAAATCATAGTTGGACTAATGATGAAGGACTGTAAGATAAATTGATGTAATCACTTAGATTTATTTTATTGCAATTTTGAATTTCCTTAGCATAGTTTTCTTTTGTGTTTAGTCGCTAGTAAGAATAGTTTGGTTTTCATGCTCAATAGTTCATCGTTTTTGATTTATTAGACTAGCAAGACCTTTTCATTTCGAAAGACATTTTCATTCTCTTTCAAGTCTTGTCATTGTAAATTTCAAATTTCTTTTTTAAAGTTTCAAGTTGGTAAATCGTTATAGGGGATATCATTTTCTGAACAACATAACCAAACTTGTTTTCATCTTAGAATTTCCATTTCACCTTAGAAAACCAAAAACGACAAAAAGTTAAGAAATAGGGTTATCTTGCACATATAGTGTGCCGCACTTCATCATCTTACGATTCTCGGATTGAAAAATTAAAATGCATCAATTTAGGACACACTAAATTGACCAAACAGACGGTAAACGAGATCGGTCGTAGCTCCCTTCCCAGGAGAGGCTAGTAAACGAGTCGGGGTTGGAGCTCCCTTCCCGGGGAGAGGCATCGGTAACGAGCATAGGTGGGTGCTCGCGTGTTGAGTCAAGTCTAGTGCGCACGACATATGTTGTAAGATGTTTTCTCTATAATAAAATATTGAAGGTCGATAAATCAAGCAGCGGTGGTTTTCTCTCAACTTGGGTTTCCACCTAAAAATCCTAGTGTTCATGTGTGATGCTTTGTGTGATGGTTTATTCATGTTCTTACGTGCATGTTTACTATTTATAGAACATCTAATGAATGAATGATGGAATGATATAAGTGAAGAACTAATGGCATAATTAGATCTCTGTGTATACGCGAGTTTTATGAAGGATATCCGCGTGTATATGCTGGTTAGCTTTAGAAAAAGTAGCGTATGGGTTTTTAAAGGAATGAAAAGTAAAAAGTTTGAATATGCGATAGAAATATCGATTCACCCCCCCCCCTCTCAAGCATTTTTTCCCAACGAGGGGATGAGATCCGCTCTCGATGGAAAAGACATGATGTAACATAGGCAGGGATCAAGTTGACCAATTCCACGTCCAATGGTTGGTCGAGAACGAACTCCGAATTTTAATTTTCGAGGGAGTGGGATCGACCAAGGATGACTCTCACCGATTGTGGAATCAACTAACTGAGGACTCAAAGAAAGTTTCTGGGTAACCAGACTAGAAGGTCAGAAAGTAAATAGTAAATTTTTCCAACACTCTCTTGGCTTCATCCATGTATGGACAAAGGTGAATGGGATGATTCCCTTCACACAACTTACAGGGGATTGGTAATCTTACCCTATTTCTTATGATTCTTATCATCACTAGTTGAAGATGTGCCACCAATATGACTCTGCGTAAGCCAAAGGCAACAATGACGGTCGTCGTTTGACCATACTTCAAGTACCTTGGGAATGCTGTAAGCGGCCTCAAAGAAGATGGTCACCTTTGCATAACATGTAAGGGAATTTGGAATTTCCGTGGAAGGTTGGATGGTTTATCAATGGAACGTTTCTTAGTGCACAACAATGCACTAAGCGTTAACTCTCCCTATCCGACTTCTTCTTCTTCTTAGCCACTTGGTTACTAGAATCCGTGACTTTCACCAGGGTGAAATAGAAGAGGAGGAAAAATAAATGGGCGAAGAAGGAGAGGGGGCCCACTTTAGAATCAACATGATGTTGTTCGTGGAGGAGATGGTTAAACAGAGATCGAGGCATTCGCAGACCATCGAGGTTGAAAATAAACAAACAGGGAAAACCAAAGAGCTTAACCCAGAAGGGACAATGTTTCCATATAAGGAGTGCTCAACATTCCCAAAAGTAGGAAAAGGACTAGGATTCCCTTCGCAGGGGATTCCTTGGTTAGTAAACTCCGGAAATGTTTCCATTGGAAACAACCATAAAACAAAAATTCTAAGGAAAATAACTTTAACCAGGGAATATTTCGTGGGTAGTTAATATTTTAAGACACCGAAAACAAAACTCTCACCAGTTTCATATTTTTACGAGTCAAGAAACAGGAAAAATATTACTCTATCACTTTCATGTTGAAACGAGCATGAAAGGACAAGATCTTGATGATATTTTCACTTTTAAAGAGTCACGAAAATACCAAAATGACTACCGAGGTAATCTAAGCAAGAGGGTATACAAGTTTTTGTAAACCGCCATATACACCTTGGTGATCAAATGAAACATAAATTACCAAGGACTTGACGTACGTGCAGTGTAGTCTCCCCGAATTTTGTGTTCAGAGTGTATCACGGTTACAAGGCAGCAGACTCAAATTCCTATGGATAAAATGATTGCAACCTAGAAGGGTCTCCCCTTTATATACTCGACAAGATCTAAGAGCAAGAAGTCGTACTAGCACTATCTAGAGCCAAAGTGAATGACAACTACTAGGTTTTTAAGATGTCTGGAACACATTCTCTAGCCTAGACCACTAAAAAATTATTTGTTAGGTTTCAATGCTTCTCTTAGGTTAATTGAATAAATTTCAAAGTTGATCTCGAATTATGTCTTGGTTTCAAGGCCCTACCGCATGTCATCTCGACAATCTCCTATGTGCGCACTATATGAGGAAAGAAATATTTCAATTCGATGAATGTTATCTAGTTAAGAGAAGAGTTTAAAATAGTGATGCAACAAACAACAACACTGCAAATCGAAATTTTTTTCCAAACTAGATGACTTTCACTATCCAAAAGTAATCTAAAACATTCAAAGATGCGAATTATGCAATGTAATCTATGCAAAATCCTCTTTTTTGAAAAACTATGCAATTGAAATCTATGCACAATTTCCTTTTTCGTTTGAAAGAATAAGAATGCACTCAATGCATTTTTTTGATGAATGAGAATCTACTTAATGCATGCTTTTAATGAAAGAGAATGCACTCAATGTGACCTCTAGTTTTCAATCATTAAAAAAATGTGATCTAAGTTCAATGATAAATCTCAAAAAATACTTTTCAATGCAATGTGATCTAATGCATTATAATGAAAAGAAAACTCTAAGATTAAAAAAACTAAATGAACGCAAAATTTCCTTGATGGAAGGATGAATGCAAAAAGGGATGCAAAAAAACACTAAGAATGCAATCGTTTTTGTAAACACTTTGTAATGAAATTCCTCAAAAGGCTACAAGACATATGAGTCAAGCACAAAAAAGGACTTCTAAAGCATGAGCTCAAAACAAGACATTCATTCCCTTTTACATCAAGTAATCATAGAAAGAAGACTTTTTAGTTGAACAATGAGCAATGTAATCTATGCTCATAAGTGAAAAAGTAGAGGAGAACGATTAAATCATACAGAGAAAAAAGACCTGGAAGGGGAAAAGACACACCGGTGAAGGATTTAGTGAAAAAAAACCTCAATTTTTCATACATTCCCTGAAAATTGGCACAACTTTGGTGGGTGAAAAGTAGCGCCAACCTGGAACGACTTGCTCATCGACAACTAGTGCCAATGGCCAATCGGCGCAAAGTTGCTAACTAACAACTAGTGCCAATCGACGCTGATTGTGAGAAAAATAAAAGCACCAATGCACGAACAGAAAAAAACAAATAATTTCTCCCCAACCAATACCCAGCACTCACCACTTCGAAGAAAAAACTAAAGGATCGTAATTGATGAAAAAAAATAGGAGAAAACAGGGAAATGGTTGTTCGACCAAATCCGTCAAATGACTAAGACCTCGAGAGAGTGAAAAACTCCAAAGGAAACTCCCCAATGGAGTCGCCAATTTTTTGGAGAGGTAAATCCCCTCTCGCGGATAGAGGTGATCCTCTAGCCCTAGGGTGGGTCTAGCAACTACGGTGAACATACTAACATCTACCTTCCTAGATTGTAAATGAAATTCGGGATCAAAAAAAGATGACCTACCTCGTTCGATGCTATATTGTCGTCTTTTCTCGTCGAAGCTTTTGATCCGTCGCTATTCTCAAGCTCGATACATGATACTACCAATGTTCGATTACTTGTACAAACAAATCAAGACAAAAACGACAAGTGTAAAAACCATGAAAAAATATAAAAAACAAATAAAACTTATCTAACCGATCAAGGAATGCTAGAAATCTCATTATAGATGTAAACAAGAGTGGAAGATAAACATCGTATGCATTTTATTATGATAAAGACAAGGGAGTTTACAACAAAGCCTTGATGTTGAAGCTATCCTTTGGCAAGTATGTATCCAAGCACGTTTGTCACACCTCATGAACAAAGATCCAAGATCTCACTATGTTCTCAACACACAAAAAAAATCACACTCTCCACTATTCTCCCGAAGCTATGAATGCTTCTCCTCTATGCTAACTTTTCGCTATCTGTTCAACTAGAACATGTTCAACTAGCACATCAATGGAAGATGGCTATATTTATAGAGGAGAGGATGAGGTTGGGATCCCCTACAATAGTGGAAGGGAAGCCTTATCCCTGGGAGGTTTCTCCATAAGGTGGAAACAAGAGGCCAAAGGAGGAAGGTCGTGGTTATTCAGCCCGAACCACTCCCTATGAATCATCCACGAAGTTGTTGTGATCGAAACTTTGCCTCTATTTTTTAAAAAAAAATCCATAAATAGATTGAGGCGGAAGCTCATCGAGAGAGAGCGCCATCTCATGCGCAGTGCTCGTTGTTAATTTTCCTCATTGGCGCGAGGGCATAACGGGCTACTAGCGCCAAGGAGCAACATGTGTTTTTAGTGGTCTCGCTCAAGAAATGGTCAACAGAGGATTGTTGTCTTCATGGCAAGGGATGCAATGATGGTATTTTCAAGGCATGACACTTCTAATTATGTCACAAAAATGAACCTCCAATGTGCGAGATGGGGATTTCAAGGGCGGTTAAAAAATTATTGTGTAGCAACGATTGAATAAGATAAGGGCCTTGCCATAAGTTATCAAACTTTCCATGTTTGCCCTTATCTTCTCTCCTTGAGTAACATTTTAAAAATTTATCACCAATTTTAAAATCACTTGCCTTTGGTTCTTTTGTCAAATAGCTTCTTCATGTTTTCTGTAGTTGTTGTGCTCTAATGTATACTTCCTCTCTAGTTTGTTGTAGATGTATAGTCTAGTTTATTCTTCTTGTCATATCATCATCTTCGATCAGTACTTATTGTATCAGCTTCATGACCTGGCACTCCTAAAACTGGTTGGAAATATTACATCTGTTCCATAAACTAGCCGGGTAAGGAGACATCCCAATTGAATTTCTAACTCGTCAACTGCTCCTACATAAAGCATGTACTAGCTTATTGTGCCATGACTTCTTTGTTGTCTTCCAGAGAACTTTCTTTATATTGTTTTACTAAACTTTTTATTTGATGATTCTTCCTAACCCATTACCTTGAGGGTAATAAGCTGTAGAATGACCCAATATAACCTGATATTTATGACGGAATTCAACCATATTTTTAGACCCAAATGCAACAAAGATTATCGGGGCTATGATCTTCCAAGATAGCCAAATCTAGACAAAGATATGTTTTTCAAGAAATGAAATGATGACAGTAGCTGTGGCATTCCTAGATGGGATCACTTTATCCACTTGGTAAAATAGTCGACTCGTTTGTGAGAATCCATTTATGTTGGGTAGATGAGCCAGGATGGATTTCCAATGAAGTCTAGACCCCACCATCGAAAAAGGAGCTTCAGCGAAAGTGATTAGTTCCGCAGGTAAGGGAAGAAGTTTTCTTTGCCTTCAAAAATTTGGCATTTGTGACGAGAAAGTAATAATTTTATGGACATATTAAAAGAGGGTGGGCTAGTAATAACCACGCTCTAAAGAGTTTCTCTCGGGCTGACTTCCCAGGATAGGTGGCCTCTACATTCTCCTTCATGAAACTCCATGCTCGATCTTATCCGCATCATTCTCGCAGAAAAACATTTAAGCAATAATCCACTAGCATTTTTCCAATATAAAAATTCATTTAAAATGAAGTAATTTACAACTTTCAACTTTAAGAATCTTGCTTTTGTTTTTGACAAAATAGGAGGGACATTAAGATTGAGAAAAACATACAAAATATCGTGATACCAAGATGAATTCAAAAAATGATCTTCAATAATTGGATCCGACGAATCCTCTTGTTCATCTAATGCATTAAACATGTTTATATCAAGAGCTTGAAAGTTGGATTCAACCATAAGTTTTGTTAGTCCTTGACCTTTTATGAGCTTAGTGGGTTTGATTTCCAAATCATATTCTAAAAATCATAGCAATCCACTTTTCCTCTTTTTCCATCTCGGATCCTGGGTCAAAATGTCTTTTACAAATGAATGAGGCACAAATTCTATGATGTGGGAGTGTAAAAATATAAACTCGAAATATTTTTAAGGGATTTTACCAAAGAAAAGGCTTGATTTTCCATTATATTGTACTTCGTAGGTGCATCTCTTAATGCCATGCTGAAAAATGCAATTGGTTGCTCTTGTCCATCCAAGTTTTTTCTCGTAATAGGACAGACGATATCTTGTGTGTTTTGATGAAAATGAAAAAAAATGAAGAAATCTTTTTGTAAAATCGGGACTAATGAGAACTCGGTGTTTTGGTAAGGGCTTGTTTTACTAGCTCAAATTATTTCTTTGTTTCTAAGGTCCATTTAACTCTTTTTTAAGCATGTTTGTCATGTTTCTAAGGAGTTCAACTAGATTGAGGTATGAATCTTCTCAAGAAATTAATCTTTCCAATGAAAGATTGAAGTTCCTTGATGTTTCTAGGTGTTGGGGTTCCCATGTTTTGCCCGGATTGGCAAAACCAAAAGATGAGACAACATCGTAAACCACTTTAGGGCCCTAGGATCTAGCCCTCCTGGACCCTGGGAGAGGATCTCTCCAATAAAACAAAGAATGATATATCTTTGAAATCTCAAATGAGATGTTAGGCTATTTATGAAGCCCACAAAGGGGGTTTTAAAACGATTTGGTTGGTTGGTTGCTAGGTTGGTCATGAGATCATAGACTAGAAGGTAATGGGGACAGGAAAGGAGCAAAAGCGTAAGGGATGTTTCAAGAAAGAGGATAGGTCAAGAAAAGTGCCATCCATTGGGCTATGGAGTCATGAAAAGGTAATTACATGCAAAAAAATAGCCAAATATTTCAAAGGGAAAGTAATTCTACACTAAAGGATCTTTTAGATAGATTGTGGGATGGAACATTAAGGATTAAAAGTGAAAGAAGGAAAGAAACCCAATTTCTGTCTATAGATCAGTCGAGGTCATTTAACTCTCAGACCCTGCTTGGAGATACTCATAGGAAAATCTGAAAGGAGGGACAAAGGGGCGACTTATAGATCGGACTAGAGGTCATTTAACTCTGTGTCGCCTTTAGCATGCTCCAAGGGAAAAAAACAAAGATAAGTTTAACATATCCGGGGTCTATAAACTCAGAGAAGGACTTTGAACCTTCAATGCTTTGACACCAACAAGAGATCTTAGAAAAGGCCACCGGTCGTACAAGGATCCTAGTGGACATGGCTAACTCGATCCCCGGTGTTCCCAAATCTTCCAAAACTTAAACCTAACAAGAACAACTAAAGATAGATTTCATTAATTCATACATCATCTAGCAGATAAGGAACTACTACATGGTTAAATTAATCGAGACCAATCCTTAGATAACACATTTATCGTAAAAACATTGAAGGCAAGAGAGCAGTAAACGTAGGGTACCTAACGAGGGTAAATCATATGCCATATTTCGATGCAGCCTGAAGAACAATGAACAACATGAAAATGTAATTAAACGATAAGATAAGAAAAAAAATCACCCGTAGTAATAGACCAGGATCCAAAGAAATGTGCTTCATTAATTTATGCAAAAAACAGTCACATACACCGAGCTCAATGGTCATACAATCCAAACTTCTCCTCCTAGCCTACTACAATACGAACTACTCTGCTACTTTCTCCCAAAGCTGTTCTAATAATCAAAAACTAAATCCCTTCTAACTACAACAAACAACAACCTAACAACAACCTTTTACAATACATTTCTTTCGTAGGATTCTTATAGGAGAAAAAGAATAACAGAGTAGATGTAAACTTAAATGTAGCATTAAACTCGAAGCAAAGAGGAGGGGCCGAGGTTCCATCCCCTTTTAAATTATGGGCAATTATCTCTGTACTCTTTGGATGATGGAGTGGTCTTTGTCGGAGTTTCCATTTACCCCAGTGTATGTATTTGGTGTACCGAACTAAAATGCAGAACGATGATGTTAAGTCTCTGTCATCTTGTATAACTAATGCACTAGTAGCGTAGAGACTATTGTCGGGGGCTGAAAAATCTCCCTAGAACATGGTATAGAATAGCGAAAAGTATGGGCACCTTGTCCTTTTTATGGAAGAACGTCTCTACGATACTGGAAACCTCGATAGTATGGTTTTCAGTGCATTGGACCTTCCCGAGCTATCCAAGGGGTCTTTAATTTTTGGTACCTTGCCTCTTGAATAATTGGATTAAGGCTTATAATTTGCAATTACAGGTGCCTTAAAACGCTCTACTTTCCCCACCCGATACTTTGTCGCTTTCACGATTTCCTCTAACTGTGAAATCTATGCTTTAATGGCGCCGGAGAGGTTTTTGCAGAGCTTTGAATTTTTTTTCCTTCGATGAAATTTATCTTACAGACACCTTCTTGGGCATTTCGTAATATCAGGGCTCTAAATTCAACTTCTTCACACGTTGTACCACCACAATAGTGAACATTAATCATGGCGGTTTTTCGCCGCTCGTAACTCGCAAAACATGAAAAAAAAGTTAAGAAAAACATGAATGGGGAGGGTGGCATGGATGAATACAAAGAATGGAGACGTGGCATGATGAATGCGAGAGGATTTCATGGAAGAACGTATGGATCAAACGAGGATATGCTCTGAGGCCGACTAGGTGGGAAATTTAACATAAAACATTAAAATGTGACCCTTGAACGAATTATAAAGGGGGATGGATGAAAGAAAGTGACAAACACATGTGGAATGGGTGATGTCGTGGTATGGGAGTTAATTGGCGGGTATGTATTTAATTCGGTCCCTGTCCGATCTTAGGAGGAGATCGATCGGCTGAAAATGTAGCAGAGAGCTACTGATGGTGGGCTGTGGGTACGGATGCCTCTGTTAACTCCCCGCGCAACTTCGTGACGTGATAGCCATTGATGGATGATCGTAGACTCGGACGGTGCATAGCGATATCATGCCGTGTTCCGTGGACGAACGATAACGTGCGATGGAGGGGCGCTGGAAATAGTGTCGCTACCATGCATCGTGCGGTGAGTGGAATCGCCGGCCAATCGTGAAATCACCGCCCACCTCTCAAAGGCGGTGTGATGGAAACCAACGGTTTCTAAATGAGCACATTGCGGGGACCACTAGGCGAGGGTGAAATACGAACCATTGGATTGGCGGGTTGATCGGACGGCTGCGATGCGATCGAGGCGGTGAACAAAGCTGGGCCACGGCGCCGTAGAGCTTGCGATGACCGTCCGATCGCAGATATCAGGCATTTAAAATGTGTCGATATTCGAACCGAGATAAGCGCCTTTCACCCTGGCGCCCGGTTCTAGCACCGCGTCGCGTGGTGGAAAAGGTTAAGGGGCCGCCCGAAAGGGGCTAAGACCCATACCTATGGGAAAAAAGGTTTTTTTGGCCCATTTTAATGAAATTTGAGGGCGAAATAGGTAACGATAGAGGGAAAAATGGGAAAATAAGCCAAAAAAGGGGTTGTGCGTGATGTAAAGGGGATTTTGGGAGGATTTAGGGGGATCGCAGAGGAATTTGACAAAGGGAAAACAAAGGTTAAAATGGGGCATTCTCAGGGGTACTGAGGGAAAAATTAAAGCCTTTTGGAGCACAGCTTTTTTTCAATCGAGAGGCTTAATAATGGGAATCAACGAGAGGGGATTCTCAAAGGCAAGACACGGGAGGGACTTCAAGGATGATGTGTTTTCTGTGAGGAAATGCATTCCTTGAAGGCTCAAAAACATTTTAGCCCCCTTTTTTTCTTGTCAAAAAAATTCATAGGGGGCTAAAACTAGGATGGATGATTTGCAATATACCATCAATCTTTTTTTGAGTCTATCATTATTCCTTATTTTGATATAATATGTCCAAGAAGTGTACCTCTGGAGACCAAGAAATGTTTTCTTTGGATTTAAGGACAACCCAAATTTCTGCATTTTTTCAAAGACCTTTTTTAAGTGTATTAGGTGTTCTTTATCTGTTTTTGAATAGACAAGTGATATCATCTAAGTAAATCACTATGAAGTAACATATTTCTTCGAAATGAAATATCCATGGCTCTCTCGAAATGTGACACTCAACATTCATTAAAAATAAAAGGCATTTTCAAATACATGAAAGTACCCCAGGTGTAGTAAAGGTTGTTTTAAGTTGATCATGAGGATGTACCATTATTTGATTGTAACTCGAGAAGCCATATAGCTGAAGAAATTCTTCCGGAACCAACTACCGTTTGTAATATATGATCCATTTTTGGGTAAGGGATAATTGTCCTTTAATGAGGCTTTGTTTAAGTTTCTAAAATCAATGCAAAGCCTTTTTTTCTTATGTTTTCTTCCCTAACGTATACAAGATTAGACACCCACTCGAGTATCTAACAGGGACTATATTCCAAACATCATACATTTTTTTTAATTTCTTTCTCTACCAAAGGTATTTGAACAAAGGTTGATTCTCAGCATTTTTTGTTTAAAAGGCTTTTGGTTTTCTTTGAGGGGTATTTTATGCTCGAATTATTTTTCGTATCATATGATTTCGTATCTTCATAAATCCATGCAAACACATCAAAAAAATTATTTAAAAATCTCAATGTATTTCATTTAATGTAGAGTCGACGTGTTTTAGATAATTTGATCATTTTGGGCTTCTCCTCACTACCTATGTTGCATTCTTCCACTTCAGTTTCAATAAGTTCCAGCTTTTGGATTTTTAGCCACATCATTCAAGTCAAACAATTCCTCTAAAGGGACCGCGATCCCTTTTGGAAAGCTTTGGTCTTTATATTTCAGCACTTTCTAAGTCTTATTTTTTCTAAATCAGTGCTATTTTCTATCATATGTTTGGGTTCATTAGTTAATAGATTTATTTTATCAATCTCTCGAGACTTTTTCTTCTTCAAGTAAGTGGCCTTTCTTTAGTAGGATAGTCTTCATCATACTCGAATCCGAGTTTGGTGTTTCAAATTAATTTTTGGACTATAGGAAGTCTTCTATTTGTTTATCTCCCTCAAAAAACTTGCCGATGTCTTTCATTATCTCAGACAAATTTGGTCTAAATTTTTTCTTGGGTGGTGCATTGCTTGGTTTCATAAGGTGTTAGACAAGTTCTAGCAAAGCAAAGGCTAATCCATTAGCCATAATGTTTTGGTTTCTTGGGACAAAGATAAGCTTGAATTCATCAAATGTTTTTTAACAATTCCATGGCATCATCTCTATAGGCTCTAAATCCAGCATGTTTGAAAGTGTATTCCCCCATTCACTTACCTAATTATCAACTCGAATCTCCATGAGATGTTATTCTTTTGCCCTTAATTTTTTCAATAAATGTAGGCCTAAAGGGAGAGCTTCATACTCGCCGATGTTGTTTGTACATTGGAAGTTTAACCGTAGGAATGCCCCTCGACGATGATTTTTTTCGGTGTTGAGTAACCATATGCCCGCTCCCCGCACCATTTTTAGTGCAAGACCCATCAAAACCCATACTCCAGAGAGGACTATTTTCGATTTGACATTTACTTCATTGTTCTCTCTCTCACGTTTTGTTTTCCTAATTTGTTGGTGTGTGGTTCCCCCACAGATCTCGTGACTATGCTCAATTTTGTTTTTGTTCCTCAAGATTTTCAATATTTGGAGGTTTCATTCTTTGATTTTTCATGATTAGTACCAAGTTTATGACTATTTTGGACCTCAATACCTATGATTTGTTTGTTTGTAATTTTTACTGAATCAGCTAAACTATCTTTTAGTTTTCTCCTTATTTTCCCTCTTTATCTATAGGTGCCCCCTATGTTTGGATGTGAAGGGAACACTAGATTGGGTGATGTTTCATTGACTAACTCTTGCTCATTTGGAGTCTCATCATTGTAAAGAATAAATGAGTCAAGATTGGTATGTATGGAATAAAGAGGAGAATTCTCTGGTATTTCTTTGTTACTCACCATGTATTTCTTGTGTGTTTCCCTATAGAGTCTTCTAGGTTGACTGAAGACATGGATGGTGGCATAAGTCATATCCATCTGCATAGTACCTTGTAACTTTAGCACCCCCATGATCTTGAAAGAAGCATGCCATATTTAGGGGGTATATCACGCCACTACAATGTCCATATTACTAAGCTTTTGGCCGGGATTTGAGTTAAGTTAACACATAGATATTTTTATCAAGCCTAGGCATCTCACTCGCTTGAATCAAAGGAATATAAGTCCTTATAAGGTCTAGTTACCTCAAGGCCTAGTTTTTCCATGATTACTTTAGGCATGAGAATGTGTGATGCCCTTGAATCAAGCATGGCATTACTGAAAAATATTATCATGGATGTTCGTGTACCGGTGTAGAAAAGAGGGGTAGTTCCTTCTTGGAATTTTTCCTTCAATTTTAGGACCCGAATAGAAGCTTCGGGTGTATCATCATTTAGGTTAATAGTATCATGAATATCTTCTATATTTAGAGCTTTCAAAACTTGACATCTATATACATTTTGAGTGACTAACTCAATGAGTGGGACAAATATTTTGATTTTGGCTATTTCACTCTCAAGGCTAAAGGGAATCTGATTTTTTCACAATGTTTTATTCAACCATTTTAGTCAACTGCTTCATCATCACAATCGATTGCTGATTTCTAGTATTTACAATAGTTAAAAATGGTTTTTTTTAAGAGCACTAGCTGAAATGCTAGGGCTACTAGGGTCACTACTGTGTTTTTCATTGTTTTGGGTGTTTTTTTCCCTTATTTGAATCAGAATTCTTAGCCACTCGTTTATGATTTTCTACCTGTCTTTTTGGAAGTATTTTCGTGTACTGGTTTTTGGAAGAATTTTCGTAGGTTTTTTTTCTTTGGGAGTTTCTTAATTCTTTTTTTACTTCTTAGGTCATATTTTTTTAGGGGGGATCCTATGATGGCATTTTCAAATTTTGGTTCATAGTACTCATTTTCTTGTCTTCTATCGTCATAGGTGTGTATAGACCTTGTTTCCTATCATAAATGAGATCATGATTTTCTATTTCTTACTCCCCAACATGTTCATGTGCTCATCCTCTATTTGTTCATTTGCTTCTTCATCCTCATTAACATAATTTTCTCTTGGAAAGGAGGTCTGATCTATTGATCAACATCTCTTTGTCTCGTTTTGAGGTTGATTTCTCCTAAAGTTCTGATTTTGGTTTTGTGATTGATTTCTATTTTGAGGAGTCGATTGATTTTCTCTAGATTGAGCTCTCTCAAGCATGCTCATTCTCTCCATCATCTTCTCCATCATCCTTTCCATTTTTTGAGTCGCACGTGGAAGGTGCGATGTCTTCCCCTATAGGATACCCTCTTCTCGCTTTTCATTCTAGCTCTCTTTTCAATCGATTTGTTTCCACACTAAGAGCTCCCTTCGCATGTCTTCTAAATTTAAGGGAGTCTCTTTCTCTAAGCTCGATAGGCCATTTTCGGGGATCAAATACTTCGTGAATTTGGCTAAAGTTGAGCCTTATGGAGGTTTTAAATCTGAGGGGTAGTGCATTATAAACAGAGATAAATCTAGCACAATAATCTTGCACACTTTCCCCAGCATTTCTTTTGAGGTTGTTATAATCTCGAAAGAATTTGGAGAGGGTTCTTCCTAACTTTCCATTTGTTTATGAATATTTGATGAAAAGCTTTGATATCATTAATACTATGAGGTTTTAAGTCTTTTGAACCATTTTCTTGCTTATCCCCCCTAAAAATTTGAGCAAATAATCCCGAGTTTAATGGTTTCATCATCTTTTTCAATTCTCTAAAAATAGTCATTCATTTTAACCACATGTATTTTTAGCAGTGATGAAACCACTAGAATCATATAATGGGATCTTGGACTGATAGATCCCTGTGGAAAATTGGCTAAATTTAAAGGAAGGACTAGAGAAGCATACCATGCGTTACCATGATAGGACGTTGTGGAAAAAAATGGGGGGGGATTAATAGGTGGAGGGTTTATGAAGGGAGGAGGAGGATGGAATGGAGTAGTTTTTACAAAGGGGTCTATGGAAAACAGAGGTACTTGGACTAGCAAAAGACTATTGAGCAAATCTAGGATGAGAAAAACCAAAGTTATGAATGAAATGAAGGTCAGTGGAGTGGTCTCTCTAATATCAATATGCTCACTATTATGCTGCGGGGTGAGTGTGTAGGATCAAATTCTATCCGATACATATCACTAAGTGACTTAGTTCTGGGAAGTATTTCTCAAGTCAACTTGTGTATCTTGTAGAGCTAAGAGATTTTTAGGGATAGAATTAGTTCTATGAATTGTTTTGACATCAGTTGAAGTCTT
This sequence comes from Pinus albicaulis, assembly GCA_034641835.2. NCBI lineage: Eukaryota > Viridiplantae > Streptophyta > Pinopsida > Pinales > Pinaceae > Pinus > Pinus albicaulis. Next base: position 50,891 of record JAXQQM020065210.1, read on the forward strand.
CTATTTAGGAAACCTCATAAGGATACTTTCCCGGATCATCAACTATCTCAGGAGGATTTAAGTCGTGAAAAGCTCTAGAATAAACTCTTCTAGAAGCCACTATGAAATTTTTTTTGACCCTAATGATGAGAAAATTTCAGCCAAGTATGAAAGTATTTCAAAGGCTAACTAATCTTTTTTCAAGGAAAACTTAATCCTCAAAGTCTTCTTTACCGAATTGATATGATGTTATGATAAATTTTTCCCAATGGAGTCTCGCTAGGGTTCCTATGTTTTTGGCTAGATTGGCAAGACCAAAAGACAAGACAACATCAAACCACTTTGGGATCCTAGGATCTAGCCCTCCTCGGATCCGGGACAGAGGATCTCTCTATAAACACAAAGAATGATATATCTTTAAGGTTAGTTTATGGTATTAGGCTGAGGTATGAAGCATAGGGGTTTGGTTTTGTTTGTTTGGTTGGAGATCATTAACCCGAGAAGGTTAAGTGAAGTGAAGGAGGAAATAAGTAGATGGATTTTTTAGCACTGAGAAGATAAGTCAGAAAACTTCAATCCATTGGGCTATGGAGTCATAAAAGGGTTTACTCACATAAAAATTATCCAAGGGTTTCCATAGGGAAAGTCATCTATACCAAAGGATCTCTTGAGATAGATGGTGAGGTGGAACATTAATAAGTGAGGTGAAAGAAAGAAACTAAAAGTGCACCCCTAAGATCAAGTAAGGATTTTTAACCTATCCCGCTTTTGACATACATTGAAAGGAAACTCTCGATAAACACACGAAGGGTATCTTAAGATCAAGAAAAACACTTTTAACTTAACTCGATTTCAGCATACTCTCAAGGAAAGAAATCTAACAGTTCTCATAACCGCTTTCAAAAAGTAGAAAACATTTAAGATTAAACACAAAGTAAGGCCCTGAGATCGGAGAAAGACTTTTTAACCTTCTCTCGCTTTGACACTAACTCACAGTGAAACTTTCAAGACAAACTGTTGGAGAAAGACTAAAGGACAGTGACTAACCATTGACTTCCCTAGTTCAATATTTACTTAGGATGAAAATGAAAGTATTTTTCAAGAACAATTTTTCAAGTTGTACTCAGCAATACATGGGCTCGCCAACATTTCTTGAGCCGGTTATACTCTATATAATTATCCTTAAATACACAATCGGATGAAAACATAAATATAAAGCTTATCGAGAGAGATTTAGGGTACTTCCAACATTATGTCCTAATTCATACCTGCCGTTCTTTATCGTAGAATAATGGACGAGATGAAAAACATGAAAGGAGATAATTATAGTAAGGAAAGCATCACTAATAATATAGACTAGGATCCCGTGAATCTGCTTGTTCAATTGATGTGCAAAACCAAAGTCACATACTTTGAGTCCAAGTGGCTTTTTTACAAATTCAAACTTATCTTCCCTGACCTACTATATTACAAACTACTTAGCTACTTCCCCTCAATAACAATTCAAACAATCAATAAAATCCCAACCAACCAATAATGTATTTTTCAATGAGTTCTTATAGGTGAGAATGGAGAGTTGTAGTAGATATGAACTTAAATGATTCATTAAGACAGAGAGGAGGAAGTATTCGAATTCCCCTACTCGCTTAATGGGTCTTCTTTAACTTTTGGTACCCTTTAGGCTGGTCTAGAAGTCTCTATCAGATCGACAATAACTTCGTGTATGTTCTTTGAAGTACTCTGGCTTTTTTGTTGACTTTGGAAGCTTTGGGTAGGCCGGGAAATTACTTCGAGATGCATATATGTAAATAATATCTCTCGATCGCCCTTAACCGTGCCTTGTAGTTGATAAAAATAGGACTCGGCAGTGGCAGATGGCTTGATGGAAGGTAACTAGCCTCTCTCGATTTGGCGTGTCGAGGCTTCTCTCGATCGATCCCGTCCCTTTATGCTTCACCGATCCGGCTCCAATTGTGCTTCAGATTCATTAAGCCTCCTTGATCATCTTCTGTGTCTTTATCTCGTGTCCTTTATCCTTCTAAACGTTGGATATAAGCATTAAGTCTTCAATATTATGCATTAATCTCTTTGATCTCTTTCGATACACTTTTAAACTTCATTGTATGTGTATTCGAGGTTTCCGCTGTAACCGGAGGGTTTACTGTGTACGATTGATGTTCATGACACATCAATCCATCTTAGAATTCACCCCGAAATGGCTTCCCATTTGTATTGATAGGTTACTGTAGTCGTCACTCCGAACCTAATTGTCACCTTCGTGGCTATGGGAAAGCATTATAGATCTAACGCCATTAAACCCTGCAAATACAAGATAAACCAATTAAATAAAACACCCGTGCAGTGGTAGTGAGGCCATATGAGTAGGCTTGCAAGGGTGGAGGGAGCGTGAGGAAAAATGTGGATGGAGCAGTAAAAATGGGAGGAAAATCCCTCAAAGAGAAGCTAACCGGGTCGATGGGGGGTTTGAGCGTGACGACAGACGTGGACCATTAGATCGGGGACGATCTACTGGTGGAGATCTCCCGATGAAGCATTTTCGAGAGAGGGATGAAAATAAAATGAAAGTGATCACGATATAATGTGGGCCGTTCGATCTCGCGAGATTGACGGTACCGGGATTAAAAGAGAAAGTGATGTTGCGAGGGTAGTGGTATAGCAAGAAATCGGGGATGGTTTTTCACAAAATGAAATAGGGGGAGGTGGTTTTTGAGTAGATGTAATGCGATTCCATACATTGGCCGACACGTGGATCTTCAAAACCGCCCATTTCACAAAAATTTGAAACGTTAACTCTTGGGCATCAAAAATTTTGCAAAAATAAATTTTAAGCGATCGGATCGTTTCGGTATTGACTCTGACAGTAAAGGTTGCATGCGATAGTGGCAATGTGTTTGGCGCGGAAGAACTGGTGGGCCTGGTAGATGACGTGATCTTTTTTTGTCGCAGCGTTAGCAAAGGTCGAGGGACTAGGTGATGCGATGGTCGTAGATCTTATCGATCACTTGATCACAATCACATCGCATGGTCGTGGGTCTGGGGAAAAAGAAATGAACAAAGGGAAATAACTTTTTTGGGATTGCGATGGTGGGGGGCGTGGTCCCATGAAAGAGGTAAGGATACCGGGGTTTAAAAAGAAAGGGCTTATCGCATCGGGGGAGTTTAGCGGAAAGCTCACCACATCTTAGCTTTTCAGAAGTAAAAGGTAACAAAGAAATAGTAAACCTCGATTGCGATTGTGCGATGGGGGGTTAGATCCTCGGTCACGGGGATGAGGTCATGTGAGGAAAGCGATCGAGGATATAAGACCTTGGGGCTTAAGACCAATAGAGCGTAGAAGATTGAATTTTAGGCCAAAATAAGGATTTTTTAAGGCCGAAATAGGGGTTTCAGTAGAGGGAAGAAAAGGGTTTTTAAAGTCTAATAAGGGGAAGTTATAAGGTTTAAGGAGGATTTTGACACTTTTAGGTATCCAATGAAGGGAAGGAAGAAGTTATAAGGGGGAAAAAGAGGGAGTGATATGAGGGTAATGATGAAAATGTAAACGAAGGGGTAAACCGAGGGAAATGGAGCTATGAAAAGCAATTTTCCTTTATAAACAACGTGGCTTTAAAGACTCTTTGATGGAAATAGCAGTAGAAGACACTTTTGGAGGATAGAAAACACATGGAGGCTTCAAGAATGAGACCAGATTAAACAATTGGACTCATAGCTGTCTACCTAAACTAATATCTGCCAGGATTAAACCGTCTGACAAATTTTTCATTGTCTATATTCTAAAAATAGAAATTGAAAACACAACCAAACCGAAGATTAGGCTATTTGATTTGTTGTGGGTCCATGGCATAAAAAAAAGTCGCACATGAACTAAAAACTTTGCAGAAAATTGACAAAAAATTATGAAGGCTTTAGAAATTTCCGAAAATTAAGAGAATCCTTCCTTCTTCTTGTGACTTGGATTTTGAGCTTTTTAGAGTCACCTTTCTTTCTCCATTCCACTTTCGATTTTGAGCTTGTTAGAGCTATCTTTTTCTTCTTTTCTCGGTTCAAGTTTTGAGCATATCGTACCAAGATTTTTTGTTCCTTTGGCTCGTGATTTCGATCTCGATTAGAGCCATTCTTTTTTTTAATGCTTCTATAGGTTTAGGATTTGAGCATGTTTGAACCTTTCCTTTCTAATGTTTTTTTGTATTTTTTTGAATTTTTCTTTCAAATTAAAATCAACAACTAACTAAATGCTCACAGTCGAGCTTTATTGAGATTCCTACCTACCCTATTCTAACTTGAGATATTTACATGTCTAGCCGACAAAAATCTCTTTTTCCAATACATCCGATCAATCGAGATGGTTCCATGATCGGGTCTCTCGCCATCTCTTTCGAGCATGTTGGACAAGGTGGCCACTCCCCATTCTCTTTTTTCTTTAGCAAGCAACTTCTAAAATGTTTCTTGTTGTCTCGCAACAAGTCTGCTCTTGATGGCCTTTGATCCTTCTCTAAATGTCCATAGGGAAATGAGCATAGGGATCTTAAAATAAGTACCCTGGTTTTGAGTATTTGACAAGTGGGTTTCAATCAGATCATCTCTTCTTCCACTAGATCAAGAAAAATATTCTTTTGAGGAAGAAAATCCTCCTCATCTTTATCATTTTCTAAACTGGGAGGACTCATTATATGTGGCAATGTTGTCCTCTTGTAACCTCGGTAGTTTCTCGCTAGTGGACCGACCTCTCGTGAAAAATATTAACATATCCTCTGAGCAGGGGTTTCTTTCGATTACCTCAACCCCTTTTCAGAGAGAAGGTTCGGGATATTCAACTTGCTTCCAAAGTTTCTTCATTGCTTTCCTCCTCATCCCTCCGAGCCAAAAGGCTACCGACTTCCACCCTCATGGGAAATTATTACCGATGATTTGATATATAGCGCAGCGAAGATTCAATGAATCTTCGTCTCGCTATCAGCCCTCTTCATAACTTTCTTCATCAATATCATAAATAGCCCGTATTGGCTCATTACTTTCTTTGAAGTTGATGGATATGATGTTCCTCCCATAAATCTACCGATGATGGTGCTGCAAGATTAGCTTCTATTTGGGAAAAAAATCATCCTCATACGGATCAAAATTAGAAAAATCATAATTATAAGAAATGATACCAATCAAACCTACTAGATTCTCAATAAGTCTTTCTTCAAAATAATCTGCGGTAGTTCATTTTTCCGATTTAAAATCTTGCTTTTATCATACATGCTTTTCATGTTGCTTATGTCTTGCAATGATTTGGTTTGTTTTTCCTGAGGAAAAGGTGTGGGTCTTTTCGAATAAGCATTTCTAGTTTCACCCTCATATTCTTCCTCTCTATGTTTATCAAGTTGTTGGATGTCTCTATAAGTTTTTCCACGTCTTGGTTTCTTCGTGAGATCTGCCTTCGTTGCTACGCTTGGTCCTTCTTTATTGTGTTTAATTTTTCCTCCCTATACCATATGTTGTATTCGACAATAATTGCTATGTTACTAATTTCTTCCAGCTTTGGAAGGCTCTCTTTTTCTTATATGGAATTCCAACTCGGGGTAAAAAAGAACTCGTATAGTGCAATAGGGCCCATCCCAAGGGTGGTTTTATCTTAGTAGGTATTGCATTGTATACTTTTTTGAACCCTGCTGAAAATTATTTTATTGTCTCTCTCCGGTTGTCTTTTAAAATTCTAGTATTCTTTCTAGGATGAGGAAAACATTTCCCTCAGGATCGCCCATTTATGAAGGAAAACTTGAGTGAATTGCTCGAAAATTGATAAAGCTTGCGAAATGGAAGGTCTTTAAACTAGCTCTTTAATTTTTTCCTTGTAATGACAAGGCAAACATTCTAATACGCACATCATCTTCTCCTATTTCAAATAATTCAAGTAAATCCTCAATATTTTGAACGTGTTTCTACAGTATAGGTGATATTTGTACTTTTCTCCATAAAAGGGGCATCTTATTTGTAAGTTCAGTAGGAAGGGGGTTGGAAGATAAGAGGAAAAAACTAGAGGCTTATATCTTTCTATGACCTTTGTGGGTGTAGGTAGTGCAACAAGAGACCTATGACTACTTGAAGTTTCATTAGGGGTGAGAGATGCACATGAGGCTCTTGTTTCACTAGGGATTTTCACGAGACGAGTATGAGGTAGCTACGAGATGAATAGGTCTCCCTCTTGGTCCCGCATTTTTAGGCTTAACCTCTTTGGGCTTGAGATATTTCCAATAATCGATGCGGGTCTCAGTGTTGTGCCCTCGGCAGAGCCGAATTAGGATAGAATGTAGTTGTAGATAAAAAACAATGAGTTCTTGAAACCAAATCGGTGCTTGAAATGTTCTATCCTCCTAGAATGTTTGGTCATGTTTTCGATGTTCTTCCTCCAAAGTGGAGTCCTTTAGGTCTATTAGGAATTTTTGGAGTCTGGGCAGTGGAGGATTTTCAATTTTTTTAATGAGGGTTGTTGTCCACCATCGCGAGCTAAATACCAATCTAAAAAAATGTTTAAGGGGTCTTCGAGTTCTTAAATATGTTTGAGATGAAATTCACTCGTATTCCCCAACGAAGTCGCCATTATTTTGGGGACCTCAAACTGGCTAGCACACAAAATATTCTTGAATCAAGGGGGTTTTTCTAAGGTCCTAAGGGTATCTAAGATGAAATTCACTTAGAATTCCCCCCAGTGGAGTCGCCATTATGTTGGTGACGAAAATGGGACAAATTACCGTATAATATCAATTAAGGGTAGTAGGTCTTCCGAGGAATGTTTAAGTGTGAATGAAATTCACTCGGGCCTCCCCGATGAGTCGCCATTATGTTGGGGGTTCTCCCGTGTTTTGGCCGCATTGGCAAGACCAAAAAGACAAGACAACATCAAACCACTTTGGGATCCTAGCATCTAGCCCTCCTGGATCCAAAGAGGGATCTCTCTATAAATGCAAAGAATGATATATCTTTAAGTTCAGTTTATGGTATTAGGCTAGCTATGAAGCACAGGGGTTTGGTTTGTTTGTTTGGTTGGAGATCATTAATTGAGAAGGTTATGTGAAGTGAAGAAGGAAAAAAGTAGTAGGATGTTTTAGCATGGGAAGATAGGTCAAGAGAAGTGCCAATGCATTGGGCTATGGAGTCATAAAAGGGTTTACTCACATAACAACTAGCTAAGGGTTTCCCTAGGGAAAGTCATCTATACCATAGGATCTCTTTAGATATATGGTGAGATGGAAAATTAAGAAGAGAGGTGAAAGAAAGAAACCAAAGTGCAGCCTAAGATCAGGTAAGAAATTTTAACCTATCCTGATTTTGACATACTTTCAAAGGAAACTCTCAATAAAGACACAAAGGGTAGCTTAAGATCAAGAAAATAATTTTAACTTAACCTGATTTTAGCATACTCTCAAGGGAAACAATCCAACAGTCCTCATAACTGCTTTCAGACAGTAGAAAAAATTTAAGATTAAACACGGAGCAAGGCCTAAGATCAGAGAAAGACTTTTAACCTTCTCTGCTTTTGACATCAACTCACAGGGAAAATTTCAAGACAAACTATTCGAGAAGAAACTAGGGGACATGGCTAACCATATAATTCCCTTGTTTAATATTTTACTTAGCATGAAATGAAAATATCATTTAAGAACAATGTTCCAAGTTGTACTCAGTAAGACATGGGCTCACCAACATTTCTTGACTGGTTATACTCTGTAGAATTATCCTTAAAATACACAATGAGATGAAAACATAAAGATAAAACTTATCAGTGAGATTTAGGGTACTTCCAACAGTATGTCCTAATATATAACTGTTGTTCTTTATCAGAGAATAATGGACAGTATGAAAAACATGGAAGGAGACAATTACAGTAAGGAAAACATCACCAATAATATAGACCAGGATCCTGTGAATCTGCTTGTTCAATTGATGTGCAAAACCAATCACATACTTTGAGTCCAGTTGCTTTTTACAGTCCAAAATTTTTCTTCCCAGCCTACTATATTACAAACTACTCAGCTGCTTCCCCTCAATAACAGTTCAAACAATCAATAAAATCCCAATCAACCAACCCTTTACAATGCATGTTCAATGAGTTCTTATAGGTGAGAAGGGAGAGTTGTGGTAGATATGAACTTAAATGATTCATCAAGGCAGAGGTGAGGAAGTATTCGAATGCCCATTCTGCTTAATGGCTCTGCATTAACTGTTTGGTACCCTTTAAGCTGGTCTAGAAGTCTTTGTTAGATTGATAATAACTTCAGGTATGTTCTTTGAAATACTCTGGCTGTTTTTTGTTGAATTTGGAAGCTTTGGTAGGCTGGAAATTACTTTTGAGCTGCATATATGTCAATAATATCTCTGAATACCTTAACTGTGCCTTGTGTTGATGAAAATAGGACTGCATGTGGCAGTATGGGTCGATGGAAGGTAACTAGCCTCTCTGATTTGGCGTGTCGAGGCTTCTCTGTGGATCTGTCCTTTATGCTTCACTGATCTGGCTCTGATTGTGCTTTAGGCTTCATTGAGCCTCCTTAATCATCTTCAGGTCTTTATCTGTGTCCTTTATCCTTCTAAACATTCGATATAAGAATTAAGTCTTCAATATTATGCATTAATCCTTTAATCTCTTTCTGATACACTTTGCTGCTTCTTTTCTATAGGTATCCAGGGTTTCTGCTGAGCTGGAGGGTTTACAGGTACGATTGATGTTCATGAAGCATTAATCCATCTTAGAATTCACCCTGTATGGCTTCCCATTTGTATTGATAGTTTACAGAGTCATCACTCTGAACCAAAGTGTCACCTTCGTGACTGTGGGAAGGCATTATAGATCTAACGCCATTAAACCTGCAAACACAAGATAAACCAATTAAATAAAACTCACGCACGGGGTATGACTGTAACAGAGGCTTACGAGGGTGGAGGAGTAGTGAGGAATAATGTGGATGCAGTGGAAAAATGGGAGGATAACCCTAGAAGAGCAGCTAACCAGGTCCGATGGGGGTTTGAGTGCAATGAGGGACGTGGACTGTTAGATCAAGACGATCTACGGTGGAGATCTTTTGATGAAGCATTTGGGAGAAACATGAAAGGAAAGTGAATGGCATTGCGATATAACGTGGACCATGCGATCTCAAAGATCGACGGCTAGGATCAAATCGGGAGCGACGTTGCGGAGGGCAGCGGTATGATGGAAAAACGGGGATGGTTTTCACAAAATGAAATGGGGGGAGGTGGTTTTGAGTGAATGGAATGTGATTCCATACATTGGCCGACACGTGGATTCTCAAAACTGCCCATTTCACAAAATTTTGGAACGTTAACTCTTGGGCACAAAAATTTTGCGAAACAGAGTTTATGCCGTCAGATAGCTTGGTATTGATCGGACGACACGGGTTGCATGCGACAACGACAATGTGCGCGGGTGGAAGAACTGGTGGGCCATGCGATGACGTGGTCTTTTTTGTCGCGGAGCGAACGACGGGGTCCATTGCTGAGGTCAATGCAAGCCATTGGATGAGGGGAATGGATGGCTGTGATCTCATCGACGAAATGATTCGAGACCTGGTGGACGGAAAGAAGATTGGCGATGTGATTGGATGCTGTCCGTTGGTCGAAAGGGAGATCAACGGTCGGGATTAATCGGCGGGCGCGATAGTGAAGGGCTTATGAGCGGAGCGCGATTGAATCTCAGCCGTCGGTTCTTGTGGATTCGACAGTCGAGATTAGATCGGAAGATTAGAGGAGAAGGGGCTCATCACATCGGGGAGGGGTGGTAAAGAATAACAAGGGAAGTGGGGAAAAACTTCGATTGCGATGAGCAACAAGGGCTTAGCGCCTGGTTGCAGGGGTGAGGTCAGGTGAGGTAAGGGGTTAACGACTATAAGCCCTTGGGGTCTTAACACCTTCATAGTGCAAAATACTGGTTTTAGGGCCAAAAATAGGGATTTTCAGGCCAAATGAAGGTTTCGATAGGTAATAAAGGGGATTTTAAAACCAAATAAAGGAAAAAATATGGTTTAAAAGGGGTTTAGGATGATTTAGAGGCCAAAATGAAGGTTTATAGAGGAATTTTTGTGAAGGGAATAAGGGTAAAAAATGGAATTCTTTGTGGGGATGAAATGAAGAGGTAAATGGTGAAACATGGAGCCTTATAAGCAGTTTTTTCCTTTGGTAAATAGCAGGGTTCATTAATGGAAAGAACAGTGAAGATTCTATAAAGGATAGAAAACACATGGAGGCTTCAAGAATGATATATTTACAAACGAAATGTTTCTCTTGAAGGCTCAGAAACATATTTAGCCACCTGTTTTCTTTGACAAATTATTATAGGTGGCTAACATA
>JAXQQM020067532.1:0-72313 GCA_034641835.2 Pinus albicaulis
ACCTGCAATCACAAAAAAGAAAATATTAAGTAGCACCTGAATAATAAATAATTATAAAACATACCTATCATAGTGATCAAGGAATCTATGAAATAAACGATCAAACGACAACTTATTGGAATAAACAATTGAACGACAATTTATTGAGAAAAACAAACTTGATTGTATTAACTTTGAAATAATAGAAGAACCTTACAACCTTAGCCTTGATGTTGAACAGGCCTTCCTGGGGTCCGAAGTAGGAGTTTCCTCTACTTTGATAAGCCTTTCACTCTTTAGGGTTTTTCTCCCTATTTAGGCTCGACATGAGGAGTAAATATTGTAAGACTTGTAGAGGAGGTAAGTATGAGTGACAATGAGCTCATACAAAATAGAATGTCAAGGTGATAGTTTTTAAAAGTAACAACTCTATCCCGAGTCAAGTTTACCTAACAATTCCCCCCCTTAAATTTGACTAAATCCAGCCAAAAATGCTAAGTGAGACAACCCCGCTCACTCTATCTCTTCCCCCCCTCAAATTTTTTATCTAGGGTAGTTGTTAAATTGACATCCCCCCTATCACCTAGATCTAACCCAGACTTTACCAGTGATTACCCAAGAGTACGCATACCATACTAGGTCTTACGGTAGTATGCCCATTTACATGTAATAAAATTTAACTCCATAATAACAATAATTTTTTTTTTGTTTCATTGTTACTGTCTTTGTACATATGAGATCAATGTTCATATAAAAAGAACCCATCTACCAGATTACATGGGTCACCAGCTGCTGTAACCATTAGTCCTCTAGGAGTTCTCTTTAGATACATGGTTCATCAATTAATTAATCCACACGCTCCTCTCTCACTTTAACAAGCTCTCTTCGATCTACCAAAAATTTCTCTGGAAGCACTCTGAATATCTTCCTAGTGGAGCTTCCTTATCAACCACCGACTATATTCTTCCTCCTCAGCATGGCCCTCATGGGATGAGTGTTTCCTTTTCCTCCTATCTACGCTATCGACTATGGTTGTTTCAGCTAGATGTGGTTCCTCGTTCATTTGCCACTGCAACTCTCTTTTCCGTCCTTACGTATCACTTCCTACAGCTTCCTTCACCCATTCATAATTAAAAATTGTACTCACTTACGCTACGCAACACCGTGAATGTGGTGAATGTAAATAACTCTGCAAGCTCTTCAACACGTGTTCAAGGCATCACTCAACAAGCTGGATGCAGTTATTAGCGCTCCGTGGTCTCCTTTTCCTCCTATCTACGCTATCGACTATGGTTGTTTCAGCTAGATGTGGTTCCTCGTTCATTTGCCACTGCAACTCTCTTTTCCGTCCTTACGTATCACTTCCCACAGTTTCTTCACCCATTCAAAATTAAAACAACACTACGCTTACACTGTGCAACACTGTGAATGTAAATAACTCTACGGTCTTCAACACGTGTTCGAGGCATCACTCAACAGTTGATGCAGTGCTTACGCTCCAGGGTCTCCCCGTCCTCCTAGGCATGGTCTCTTGAGTTCCCTTTCATGGGCTACGCCCTTGATCAAGCTTGATCCTTTCACAAACATGTGCAACCTCCTACATATGCTCCTATGCAACTCGCATTTGAGCCTATTCACGTGCCTTTGTCCCAAACAATAATCTCTTGTGCTCGTTTGCAAGGATTATTAACCAAAAACACTCACAGATCTAGATTTGAAGAAATGTTGCAACAGATTTTTCAGTTTCGCCTTCTCGTGCTCCCACACCAGCTCAAAACTTAGCATCGATATCTCCATCACATCAGGGTTTCTTCCAAAGTTCCTCAGCGTCCAAGCACTGAAATCTGCACATCATTTTCATTTGGTGCATCCTGCGTTGATGCGCACACATTTTCTTTTTACATAAGTTCCCATGCCTCTTCCTCGATCACTGCTGCAAATTCCAGAAGCCATGTTCTCAATTCTTGTTGCCTTGCAAATCTTGGGGGCGTTTTCGAATGGTTGTTTAGCTTCATCATCGGCGACATGAACCTCCTTTTGACAATAATATTCGCATCTCTCATATTAATACACCTACCATTAGGATTCAACGTCAGCAAATCATTGTGCGGAACTAGAGTATTTGTGTGCGTGCTTGGCTCGAATCCTGGAAATATCCTCTCGGATTCCAGATCTACATCTAGCAATAGATCCATAGTTTATCATGGCATCCACGGTTCTCAGTGATCACAGGGTCCTCTTGAGCCGAACAACGAAAACGTCTACCTTGACAGCTTCCATGTCAGGCATATCGCTCTCCATTAGGGAAGATATCCTCATCTTTGCACAACTTTTGTCCATGGATCACTTCCAGCAATCTTGTGCCTAGATTGCATTAACATTAACCAGAGATTCCCTTTTACTTATGCTATCACCAAAGCCATAAAATTTCTCATGCTATCAAGTCCATGCACTCGGCTCTCCACCCAGCATGCACTTGTCTTCCTTAGGGATCTAGTTTCATATCTAGATCACCACGCAGTACAAACACAAATTGAAAACATACCGCTTCCTTTGATGTTTTAGATCTGCGATTAGATCTCTCCATTCACAAAGCCATATAAAAACCTTAGCAATAGAAAATTTGGCTCTGATACCAGTTGTTATAATTTATAGCAGGAATAATAAACAATTTACCGAGAGGAATAAACATAAAAAAACCAGCAACAAATAATTAACATAAACACAGATGTTTATCCGGGAAAACCCCAAATCTGGGGCAAAACCCAACCAATGAAATTTCATTAAGCATTGGCCAAAACCCTGACCAATTCAGCCAAGTGAGCCTTCATCGCTCACCTCCAAGCCTACATTACAATGAATTCTTCCCATCCTTTTATAGGCTCCATTACATGCAATACCATGGGCCAAAAACTATGGGTGCACAATACTATGTGCCCCAAAACCACTACTATTTACCCTATTCAAAATTGACTCTATCCTGAGTCAAGTTTACCTAAGATCATTCGGATGGAACTAGGGAGTCACTTGAATACATAGGAAACCTGTTCAATTTCCGAATGTCCCAATTGGACGAGGGACTCACTTACCTTGGGTTCCATTTGAAAGCCATGAGGTACTATGAATCTAATTGGACTTGGTTTCTGGAGCGATATGAATGAAGAATTAAGGCATGGTCATGTAAATTGTTGTCGAAGGGAGGGAGGTTGGTATTAACACAGGTGGTTCTTCAACAATTTACATTTTATTGGGCACATTTATACATTATACCTAAGAATATTATCAACAACATCCGAAGCTTTATGGTGAACTTTATATGGAACATAGGTTTGGGGAAAGGCTCTTATCATTTTTCCAAACGGGAGATGATTGCTCAGCCAAAATAATTTGGGGGCTAGGGGGTGATAGACGGAGAAATATTCGAAAAGGCCCTCCTGATGAAGTCATTGTGGAGATGCCTTCACACTCTGGGTTTGTGGAAGGACATTATGGATTTTAAATATCTTAAAAATAGGTCTATGGAGGACATTTCCATGGAGGATAGTTTACAGGAGCATAAGGGATCCCCTATCTGGTCAGGGTTCACTAAAATATGACCACAATTTAAAGAGAACCTATGGTGGAACTTTGAAAATGGCAGGCTTATTCTTCTTGGTCATCCTGGGCTAAGGGTCTATCCACATAATAGTAACATATGCAGGGATCTGATCACGTTCTTACATCGAAAAGGAATCTTCTTCATGAGCCAAATATTGGAGTGGCAGGAGGGGATTATGAGATGACACATGGTTGGACAGTTGGACTTAGTCGAATCTTCAAAGGAAGAATGGAACAACTGCTGTGAGAGGATAAGATGCATGGGCTTAATCAGATCTAACATGGGGGATCGGGTCATCTGGGGAGGACATATGTACAAAGGTCAAATAAAGATCTGAGATTCTTACAGAGGTATGATGAAAGCATTGGTGGGCTCGAAGCAGACCTGTTGGTTCCAGGAACTTTGGAAACTTAACGTACAAACTAAAATGATTATCCTCTTATGGCTGATATGGAAGGACAAGAACCTTACCTAGAATAAATTACAAAGAAGAGGAATGATTGGGCCAGGGGTTTGTCGACTATCTATGGGTGCCGAAAAAGACAACACTCAACTTTTTTATGATTGTCCATTTGCTAGGATGTTCAATCAGTCAATGATTAGAAAATTACATATAGAGACCCCCTCATATGACAGCGCAGAAAAATGTTTTTTATGGTGGTTAGGGAAAGATAAATCCTTCAGGAACATTCCCATCATCTATCATTGGTGCTTGTGGTGTAGCAGGAATAGGTGGCTCTTTGATGACCAACCATGCACTCCAGAAAAGGTAAGAAATTAGGTATTTCATATCTGGGGAAACCTAAAGGTCAAACAAAAACCTCCTCCGAATCTGTCTAAGAGAATCTGATCACATGAAATCCACTATCTAGCTAGTTTCTTCGATGGGGCTACTCAAAACAATAGATGTGGTTGCAGTGCATGGTTGATGATTTCCCCATCCTGTCACTACAAAATACATTGGTTTGGTGTTCATGGCACCAATATGAGGGTGGAGACACTGGCTCTATGGGGTTTGTTGTGGTTTTCTCAACAACTCTATCTTGACACGCTCTTAGTATATGGGGACTCACAGGGCCTTATTGAACATCTGAATAAAGGAACTTCTCTGAATCCTAGATAGCTTGCTGCTTGGATGGATAGAATTAAATATTTGCGGAGTAAGTTCTCTACTATAACATTCTCCCACATCCACAGAGAAAAGAACACACAAGTTGATCGTCTTTCTAAGAAGGGATTAACTGGGAGATATGGCGAAATGAATTATGAGCTATATGAAGCCATTGTTCATGGAGCAAAGGGTACGGTAATCTTTTTCTAATTTTCTGTTTGTACAAGGTATTGAGTTACAGATAAGGGAGGTGCTCTTTTTGTCCTACTTTTAGTCACTTCTCAGACTTTGATGAGGCATGTCTGTGGTCTCCATTTTCGTGAGTTATGGAACTGTAAGCACATAATTACGGTCTTTGGTAAAACATCAGGGGTCGTAATTTTGACAAGAATGGAAAAACTAGAGACAAGTTATATGTAACAAGACTGGTTTTTGGTTTCCCACTGACTTTTTGATTGATATAGTAACTTAATTTATGTAAAAAGCATAGTAAAATTTTGTCATATCTATCGCAGAATATCGAACTCTGTCACCTTGAAAGTTTTGATGTAAAGGAAATGGGAATGAACTTTGATGTATTTTTTGAGGAAATTTTTTTTACTAATGTGTTGGTACTCAATATAAACCAGTCGTTTTCTTATACTGAAAAAAAATACAAATATAAATTTTTATCAAATTACATAAGACAGACATCCAGGAAACCTGAATAATAACTGTATCTATCAAAAATAGTTTGTCTTCAAGATCCCATCCGAAGGAAAGAGACAAAGCACATATAACCACCCATCAGGTGTATAGGAGCTATTTAGCGGTGAATGATGAATTAAATAATACTATCATTAATATTGATTATAATATTATTAATGTAAATTAATTAAATTTAAATGAAAAAATAAAATAATATTAATTGAATTTAGATTGTAATATTATTAATGTCAATTAATTAAATTTAAATGAAAAAATAAAACAATATTAATTGAATTTAAATAGTTTTTGTTTTTTGGGTTGTAATTTAACATGTTTCTATTAATTCAAGAAAGTTATACATTGTGAGGAGTTCATTAAACAGAAAGATATGGCCTCGGTTTCATGAGATTTTTTAGCCATTAGATACATACAAAATAGAACTACAAGGAGTTGGTCAAAAATATTATGTTTCATGTCAGGAGCCTACCAAGCATAAAACTGATAAAAAATAAGAAGATATCCAACCTGCCTCATTACATATTTCCTTCATTTGGGTCATTGGCATCATTACCTCGATGAGTTGGGCAATGAAAGGCTTCATGGATATGGGATTCCATGTGTGCCATTCGGCCTTCAAACTCGTCCATACACTCTTGCAGCCTTTGTTGTTTTATTCATAGAGATGCTTGGTGGTCCAGAATACGCCTCTGATTGTGAAATATGTCTACAAAAAAAATGACCAATTCAACGTGGTCTATCTGATGAGCTTGGGAAAATTGATCCACCAAGTGTTCAAGAAGATGAATTTGTGCTTCAATGGATTCAAATGGAACCGACAAGTCCACTCACCCAGGAGAGTCTCAGCGTGGGACTTCAAGCTCACCTTTCTCCTCCTCACCCCCCACCCATTTGTCATCTCTCCCTTGATGGCCACCCCCTTGACGAGGTCTGTCGCATCGTTTAAGCATCCTTGGAATCCCGAAGGTCCAATTACTGGTATAGCTTGAAGACCCACCCCGAAAAACCCACACAATGACTCTCCGTTGACCTTGCCCGAGACAACGACGAGAATGAAACACACTCACTTTGGACCGAGAGGGGATTACAAGGTGCAACCAACCTTGGTCACCTTTCCCAAACACTGCCACATTAAAAAATAAGAAGGTAAACTATGTAAGGAAAAATCCATGATGCCTCACACTTTGCCACTTCCCAAGCCTCTAGAGAACATCCAAATTTTTACACAGGATTCCTACCAAGCCAACCACCACCCCTCTCCAACAAAAAATGAGAGTGAGACCTAGGACGTTCTTTGAGCATAGGGGGATGACTATCTAAATTTTACATACAACCAAATTAACCCAATATAGAAGAGAAGAAGACAGTTGAGTACCTACGGTTCAACCAGAAGGATCCCGACGACCTCCTAGAACGTCAACCCAACTAGACTCCACCGCAACACAGATCGAAATGGGAGGATGATATAAAAAAGAGGTCAAATAAATTTGAGTCTCCTACTGCATACCACGCAAAGATCCCAAACTATGGGTCCTGTTTTGACCAATTGTAAACCGTGACCCTTGGCTACCCTTGTGCTAGTAAATTGAGCCTCCCCCCCTCCAAAGAGAAATATTTTGGCTCTGAGGAGACTCTCACTAGTTTGGATCAATTCTCTCTGCAACGTCTATTTTTATTTCCTTGCAACCCTCAACTACCATCCAAAGCATGATTTGATCAGATATAACGTCCCTCACCTCGAGAATGTTCCATGGGCATCGTTCCAATGCGCACTTTCTACCATGTCGTATTATTATGATCACCACGTGTGGGTATAACGTCTTTGTCCTCCATTGCACATTCCTCGGATCTCACCCCAACGAAGATGCAGAGATAAATGATTCTCTGTTACATAAATTTAAATATTATTTTTATTTTTTATTTTTTAATATATATATATTAATTTAACATTATTATTATTATTATTATTATTATTAAGTTAATATAAGTAAAATAATAATTCATATTAAACATTCTATATCATATAATTATATTTAAATTTAATCAATCAACAAATAAAAACTTGATATTTATAATAATATTCACCTATAATCAAAGTATACATATTACATTAAAAAATTAAACTAAGAAAATTATAAAACAAAAAGAAAAATGCTAAGCACGTATATAACTATATGTATTATCATAATTTTAATAAAATTAAAAAATAATAGTTCTATATATAAAGATGAGAATTTTTTATAAATACCAACACAACCATACAAATTAAATGACAAAATATTTATTTCATGATACATCTCACCTTATTAAAATTAAATAAATCATAAAGGTAACTAAATTATATATTTATTAAAATTTATTATTATTATTAATTATAAAAAAGAATTAATATACAAGTTAAAAATATTAATGTGGTTGAGGCTTCATAAATATAAAAACTATTGCAACAAAAAAACTATTACAACATGAAGAATGCTTTACCAATGCACACATTTACCTCATTAACCATGTATAAAAAGGTTATGAGTCAACTTTAACTTGAGAAAAAAAAGAAGGAATTACACATCTTATTGTAAAATGGACTAATAATGTTTCTGAACTAGAGTATGCTGGGGAGCTTTGGCAGCAAGTGTTGGATTATGAGCATATTCCTTTTCGCTGTTGGCGTTGCCATGAATATGGGCACTTGTATAAAACCTGCCCTCTTAATGATTTGGCTGCCAGCCCTAAACAGCCAAATTCTGAGTTAGAAGAAATCAAGGAGGCAGATTTTTAGAGAGTTTCCACTAAGAAAAAGCAACCGGGGCGCGCTTAGGGAAATCCTCCTATTCAGGAGAAATTGCCTCGACAGTCAAAAAACTGGTATGATATTTTACAGGAACAAGATTAGGGGGACAACGAGATGGATCCACCAGTGGAAGACACTCGACCTCCTCAGCAGGATCTTCAGGCGATGGCTAAAAAAAAATCCCCTTTGGAGCATTTGGATAGTGAACGGAACCACGAGCAACAAGAGCAACAAGAGCATCAAGAGCTTCCGGAACAGGCTGAAATGGATATTGATGTTTTGAAGGATGACCTTACGAAGGAAGAGTTACTTATGAAACGCTTACTTAATGATTGGAAAAATCTAGATGATTGATTCATACCGGATGATGAAAAAGAATTGTACAAAGAGACATTCGAAAGGTATCTTACGATCCAGGCATGTCGAGAGGTGGAGGCGGGAAATCAACAGCAATCTGTGGATGTAACTACTTTATCGTTATCTCATCAGGGGACAAAGCCGAGCCAAAAACCTACTCAGAAGGTTAAATCTGGTAAGAAACGTGGTCGTAAAACCATACAAGAGTCTATTCAGTTGGTAGGTGAAATGTTAGTTAACTCTGGACATATCGTGCCAATCTCCATGATGTTCCAGAAACTTAACAGATATTCCTCATGATTATACTCTCCTAGAATATTCGTGGTCTTCATAGTACAGTCAAACAAAGACACCTCCAGGATAGAATTTTTAAGGATAAACCCCACACCATTCTCCTTCAGGAGACTAAGCTATCTGGGGAAAGATTAATGCTTATTGCTTCACGATTAAAACGGTGTTATGAAGTTATGGCTATTGATGCTAATGGTACTACAAGGTGAGTTGAGATTTTATGGAATCGTGCAGATTTGGAGGCTACTGGTTGGTTTGGATTGCCTCGATTGATCACTGGTAGGTTTAGGCAACTTGGTATGAAAGAGTGGTTTGTTGTATCTTCTGTTTATGGCCCCACTGTTCCAGGTGAGAAGCCTAACTTTTTTACAAATTTTAAGACTCTTGAACTTATTAACCCTGATAAGTATTGGATTGTTGGAGGTGATTATAATATGATAGCAAGTTTTGATGAACGAAAAGGTGGTACTGGTCGATACCTTCAAGAGATGCAGGAATTCACTGACCTCATTACGGATTCTTCTCTGGTAGATGTTCTCACTACTAATGGAAAATTTACTTGGAATAATCGATGAGGGGGAAAGCATCAAATTGCTTCCCACCTTGATTGTTTTCTAGTGTCTGAGGATTTTGTTAGTTTGGATATTTTTTACAAAGAATCTATTGTGCCCTACGTTGGTTCCGATCATTGGCCTCTTCATTTGGAAGTGGATGTTAAACAACAACAGAAGAAATGACCTTTTCGTTTTGAAAGCTTTCGGCTCCGTGATGCTTCTTTTGTACAGAAATTTCGTGACTGGTGGGAGGGGAATCGGCTTACTGGTCGTAATCGTATGCATACTTTTCAATTAAAACTCAAGGACTTAAAACAAAAAATTAAGAAATGGAACCAACTAGAATTTGGCAACATCCATAAAGAGAAGCATAAACTTGAGGGGCATATGCACCAAATTCAGCATCAAATGATATTAACAGGACAAATAGATGACCTTATTCGAGAAGAGGGGCGGGTCCTCAGTCAATTGGAGGAAAGGCGCAAGCAAGAGGAGTTTCTCTGAAAACAGAAATCTCGGATTCATTGGCTGTGGGAAGGAGAACGAAATACAAGTTTTTTTCATAAAGCCATGATTCAATGTAGGAAACATAATTGGATTTTTTCTCTCAAAATAGCGGATGGGAACTGGGTAGTTGAACATGAGGATATGGAACATGAAATTGTTACTCATTTCTCATGAATCCTTCCAGAACCTAATCAACACAGACTAGATGCTATTGCTAAGGTTTCTGCTGTTATTCCTAAGGTGGTAACTCATGATCGAAACTTAGCTTTGCTCCGGGAAATTACTTTGGTTGAAGTTGAGGATATTGTTAAGGCAATGCCCTGGAATAAAGCTCCTGGACCTGACGGCTTCACCGTTGAATTTTGTCAAGCATGCTGGCACTTTTTGGGTCTAGAAATTGTGGATATCGCTGAGGAGTGGTGACGACTCCATCAGGTTTTCATTGGATTATATCCTACCTTTCTCACTTTGATTCCGAAAATAGAGAAATGTGACACCCCTTCTGTTTTCCATCCTATTTCCTTATGTAATTTCATCTATAAAATCCTATCTACCATTATGGTGAATCGCTTGAAGCCTATTCTACCAGGCCTGATTTCACCCAAACAAACAGGGTTTGTCAAGGGGCATCAAATTCTTGATGGTATTATCACTGCGCAAGATGCTATCCATTCCCTTCGCCAACTTAAAGCTAAAGGAATGTTGATCAAGCTTGACTTGGCCAAAGATTATGATAGTCTTAATTGGACTTATCTTCAGCATTTTCTTTTATCGTTTGGATTTGATATTTGATGGGTGCAGTGGGTGATGTCTAGCATTTCCTCCACACATTTCTCTATTTTTTCAAACGGTTCTCCTTCACGTTCCTTCCATTCTTCTAGGGGTCTTCGGCGAGGTGATCCTCTATCACCCTTTTTGTTTATCCTTGCAGTGGAGGGCCTTGTCCGGTTGATTCAACAGAAAGCCCAGGCCAGTGAAATTAAAGGGATTAATTTATGGGGTCCCCAATTAACTTTATCACATCAACAATTTTTTGATGATATTATGTTATTTTGCGAAGTTAATCTTCGGGAATGCAAAGCGGTTTTGGAAATTTTAAACACATTTATCCAGGCTTATGGGATGATGGTGAACAAAGGAAATTCCAATGTTTTCTTTTTCAATACGACTCATCAATCTCAGTATTTTCTCACTTTAACCCTTGGTTTTACTTTGGGAGCCTTTCCTTCCAAATATCCTGGCATGCCTCTATCTGAAAATGTGGTCAGAACTAGCTGTTGGAAAGCTCTTTTGACCAAAATCCAGAAACGTATGCTCAACTAGTCTTTTCGTGCCCTAAATTTTCCAAGTCGGGTTATTCTTTTGTGTGCGGTTATTCAAGCTATCCCTATCTATCAGTTATCAGGCATGGCTTGTACTCATAAGAATTGTGCAGATCTTGTTAGTCTGTATAAAAAAAATTTGTGGCAGGGTGTTCAGGAGAAGCGGAAATGGGCATTGTTATCTTGGGATAAGATTATTTTACCTAAATCAACTGGGGGGCTTGGAATGCGGGATCCTTTCATTCTTAATCAGGTTATGGGTGCTAAGTTATGGTGGCGGTGGTTATAGGGTTGAGTCACATTATGGCAAACCATTTGGACTCGGAAGTACCATATGCCTCCTACTGTTAAAGAGTGTCTCACTTGCCCTACTGTTGAATAAGGATCGGGGATATGGAATCTTGCATCTGCCAATCGTCATCTGATCAGGCAGCATAGTTTCTGGGAGGTTCGAGATGGTTCTTTCGCAAGCTTCTGGGAGGACTCCTGGCAGAAGCAGGAGAAGCTATTCACCCAGCTAGATTTGGCAGAAATATTTTTGTTTACGCAAATCCCTAATTGCTCGGCAGTTCACCATTATTGGGATGCTCAACCCGATGCTATCTGGAGAAAATGGAAGACTAAGGAGCATTGGCCATAGGCCCTAAATACACAACAATGGCACAATTTTGATAATGAACTTTGGACTCGAAAGATCCTTCTCCAGGAGGGTTCTGATATTTTGCGTTGGGGGTATCTACCGTAGGGCATGTTTTCGATACAAGAAGCTTATCAGTTGCAGGCGTGACATTTTTATATCCCAGTCAATCGGTTATGGAAAAATATCTGGGCAACTCAGCATTGGCTGAAGATCCAACATTTCTTATGGTTGGTAGGGGATGGGCAGATCCTGACATGGGATCAACTGCAAAGGAGAGGTATGCATGGCCCATCTCTATGCATTATGTGTGCTTCTTCTTTAGAAATGATGGAGCATTTTTTGAATACCTGCCCTGAAATGGAACGGTTATGGCTTAACCTTCATCATTTATTTCAACAAACTAACCGACAGGCTAATATTCTACCTTAGACCATTGCTAGCTAGAGGAAAGGGGGTTACAAAAGCCCTATTGTTAACAGATCACAGGTCTTGATAGTTGGTTTTATCCTCTGGTTCCAATGGAAGGAACGTAATCGTAGGGTTTTTCAAGACTGTAAGCTTCCTTCTGAGGAAATCTGGACTCTTTCTAAGCAAGGAATCTGCACGACCATTTATGCTAAAAAATGGGACCATGATGATTGGGTGGTTTCTGCTCAAGAGAGGAGAATCCTTCGATAGTTAAATTTGGCCGAGGAGATGATGGCACCCTCCAGTTGGAAACAGGCGCCATTACCCTACCAAGTTAGAAATATTTTCATGCGACATCAGCCTGGACTTCTCAAATTGAATTATGACGGTGCATCTAAGGGGAACCCCAGACCGGCAAGGGCTGGTGGTTTGTTTCAGGATTGTTTAGGGACAACCCTCAAGATTTTTGCAACTGAACTAAGGCATTCTATGAATAATGAAGCCGAAATTATTTCTATCAAGGTGGGCCTTGAAATTGCCTAGAAGGAACATTATAACAGGCTTGAAATCGAAGGAGAGTCTACCATGGTCACTTGCATTCTCCAAAACCTCCTACATGGCCTAAATTGGGAGTCAATTTCTAAAAGTTGGCGCACAGCCCGACTGATACATGACATTCAACAGAAAATTAGGAACGTTCAGTATATTATACCTTTACATGTGCGTCGCGAAGGTAATCAGGCGGTCGACTATCTTGCAAACTGGGTGCGTCACCATGTTTAGGGTTCTCTAGATCATCTATGGTATCGGGAGGTGCTGCAAACTATGCCGGATCTGCATGCAATCTTAACAAAGTACTTGGATAACACCTTTACAACTTCGGGTACTCTGTGTTATGGCAGTGGGGTACCTCGAACCGAGAGAGCATTACTTCGCATAAGGACTAACATGACAGCCCTTGTTGATCGTGATAACGTGGTTGTTGTATGCCGACGTGGTGGAGGGTGAGTAGGAACTGTATGCCTACCACGTGGTGGGCACATGTAGCCGGTATGCGGAGATCACTGACGGAACATTCAGCAACCCTCCTCTTAAATGATTTCCATTTTTTTGAGCTCCTAACTAGATCAGCTAGCTCGCTTTTTAGTGGTATTTTGGAAAGTGTGCCGAGGTTGCAGGGTTAATATTTGTCAGGTTGTATACTTTCTCATTGTCATTTTTTCAGTTTGGTGTTTTGTTCTTGCAGGTTCTTATGCATGCAGTGGTGTCAACTACCAGGGTTTCAGGGTGATGGAATTCTCTCAGGTATCTCATTTTCCACCCTCTCAGTTCATGAATCTACTCTCCTCTCAACTGTGGATTTTTCATATGGTGTTTTTACCAGATGGGAATGGCGGTATGGCTGCTTCTCGCTTGTATTTATGAGGAAGGATTTTTTCATTCGCTATTGTACTTGATTTATTCAGTTTGTATATGTTCATATTTTACAATTCGATAGTCCTAGTTCATTTGTGCTAGGCATTTATTGCCTTTTGTGTCATATATTTTCGCATCGGGTGGATTGGTTGCACTACTTTTCCGGTTCTCTTCTTTCGGGCTCTCCTGTTGAGGACAAGTTTTGCATTTGGTATAGCTCTGTTCTTCTCTAAAGCTCGGTTACCGCCTAGTGGCCCTTTTTTCGTCGCATGCATTCGTCTACACGTTGGCTTTCCGAATTTGTTCTCTTACTTGTCGTGCATGCTCGTCTTTGTCCCGTATTGGTCCTTCTTTTCATGGTTGCTTTCACATCCTAAGGTATTCGGCATTATTTGAAGTTGTCCTAGCTTCGATTTGGTTCAATTTTGATGTAGGGTTTCTGCAAAGATGGTAGATTTATCACCTTATAGGTATTCTATTTGGTTTGGGTTGCCCAAGACTTCGGGTTTTGGTCCAATTTTGTCGAGGGTTTCGTCAAAGTTGCGCCCTCCCGCTTGTCTTCTCGTTGCGCAACTACAACTCCTTATGGTCTATTTCTACCAGCATTCTTCTATTCGTTCAACACCATTAGCTCGTGCATTCTTTTGATACGGACTCCGTAATGTTGGCCGACATATTCTATGGTTCTTTCTCTGGTTTCTCTGCGGCTGACTCCTCTTCTTTTATGGGTGGAAGTTTCAACAGATTGTTCAGCTATCTTTGCTATGGCTAAACACGGTCGTAAACCTGTTGGGGGGAAGGGTAAGCAGGCCTCTCCTGGACCGCATAGGAAACGTGGTCGTAAGACAGTGGAGCAGCACCTTGAACCTATGGTTCGTAATTTCATGCATGACATTCCACCTCCTGTCTGTGATCGTGTCTTTGGGTGGGAGTCAGAGATCTTGGATAATCTTGATTCAGAGGATGATATGGCCTCCGCAGATATGCACACAATGTCCCCTGACCCTAGCCATGCTTGGGGTCGCACATCTCTCTATCAGCAATCCGTCTGAAACTATTGGGTCATTAAATGTCTCCTAGCTAAAGAAATTATGTCCATTGCTGAGCCTAAGCTGGACTCTATGTTGGAAGCCATTCCTGCAGATATTAATAGAAATGTTCAGGAGATTAATTTAAGACAATTACATGAATATACCCATCTTGCCAGGTTGGAGAAGAAGATTAAAGCATTACAACAGGTCCCTGTTGAACTTCCTGGTGCTACTGCCACAGCGGCTACACCAGTTGACTCTGATGAAGACTAATCTTCTTTCATGTCTTTAGTTTTGTTGGAACTGTTGTTATTGGTCTTTATGATTTTTCATTTTTCTCTGTTATGGTTTTCGATATCCTATGGTTTCTATATGATCTTAAGTATAGACAGATCTGGTTCCGGTTAGGTTATTAAGACTCTTTATGTTCTGGTTGAACTATTTCGAACTCAGATGGCCAAAATACCTAGTTTCCTATGGGCAAAGGTGGGGTCTGGGGTTTTGTATATTTTGGCTCGAATTTTATTAATAGAAAATCGGCTAAAATGCTCCGTCTACAAAAAAAATAATGGACCATTTTTATAAATAAAATTTTCTTATATATAAATGAATGTTATGAATAATAATGAGGAACTTATCATGGAGGAACTTATTAGAATTGGAATAATATCAAATCTAGAAATTCTTGGGCTGAGAGCCACTTGGGAGGAATCTAATTTTTAAGATTTATTAAAGCCAATACAACCTAACAAACTCTGTAACACACTACAGCCCTTGACAAACATTCAAAAGAAGCATATGCTGAGCATATCCCCTTGAGAATAAATCTAGGTAGTCAATTAAAAAAGCCTAATTTTTAAGATTATTAAAGTTAATACAACCTAACAAATTCTGTAAGACACTACAACCCTTGATAAGCATTCAAACGAAGCACATGCTGAGCATATTCCCTTGAGAATCAATCTAGGCCGTCAATTAAAAAAAAGTCAACAGATCTTCATCACCTTAAGCTGAAAAAAAATCAACAGATCCTCATCGACCTTAAGTTGAAATAAGAAGCACTCCCTTGAGAATCAATCTAGGCTGTCAATTAAAAAAAAGTCAACAGATCCTCATCCACCTTAAGTTGAAATAAGAAGCACTCAACAATTAAAATAATATGCAACAACATTTTTATTAAAAAACACATGTAAAATATATATATATATATATATATAGAAATAGGTTTTTTTATAATACCATGGGCCAAAACCATCCCCTGTGAATACCAGAAACCCAAAAAACCATAACTCATTTCACATGACATTTTCTTTAATTAATAAACTTAATTAAAATGGTAAAAATGACATAAATATTTTGGAGATATATCAAAACTAAGAAGATTTTAAAATATGACATTGAGCTCAAATCTCTACAAAATAGGCATCCTATTAGTTAAAAAATCTTTTTAAAATTAAATCTAATTTATTAATTAATTAGAATAAATATTATTAAAATTAAATATATGTTAAGTGTGGTGGTAGAGTTTTCATCATCTTAGATGGAGGGATTTCCTATCGTTTTTCTTGGTTCGATGGGGTTGGTTCTAACAATAGGGCATAATTGCTCGCATTGTGGGGAGCTTTCTGTTGTGATTCTTGGCTGGACATTGAGGAAATTGACATCTATGGGGACTCACAAGCTGTCATCAATTGGGCCAAGGGCGTTTCTTCCTTTTTTCCTCCTCGTCTCAACAATTGGATGCTTCTGATTCACAATCTGATGATGTCCTTTTGGAGAATCTCTTACTCACATATTTTTTGTGAGAAGAATTCGGTGGCCTACCACCTATCTAAGCAAGGATGCTCTATGACACTTGGTTATGCTCAATATAAGTTGTTGATTGGAGATTCTGTGAGCCATGTTGTTATTTTCTCCCTTTGACTTGAGGAGTCTCATATTGTTGTTTTTTGGCATTTTCCTGTTAATCTGAAGTATGAAGTCTGTTGAGCTTTTTTGTCAGCGCTTTTTCCAGGGTCGTCTGTTTTGTCTTAATCAGGTTGGTTCTTTGTTTTTTTTCTCAATATTACCTATGCTCACGGGGAAGTCGTTATTCCCTGGTATATCTATGTAAATGGTGCAAATGTACTGCCTTTTTGTTAAAATAAGTGACACTATTTTTTTCTCTGTGAAAAAAATGATAAAATTTAAACCCTTTTAAGAACAAATTAAAATGAAATTTACTGAAATAAAATTATGTAGAAAATATAGCAATGAGATTCAAACTGATCTTGTAATGTACTAAAATAAAATATTGAATAATTCTACAATCTGTGAAAACCAAATACGATTTCATAATCTATTAGTCACATAACAAGTAAGAGAAATAAATTATCAATCACACAACATAAGATGTATATGGGGAAATCAACTGCTTAAAACCCCACTATCTATATATTGTATAATTCAAGATCATGAAACAATACAATGCTATTCCTCACACTGAGAAACCTTTGCACTCTGCTGACTGTCTCACTCTGATCCTGCTTGAATCTGGCTTATAATGTAAGAAATTTTGGTCCAATATGTAACCTTTTTCTTGCCTAGGCCCGATCTGCCTTCCTTACGCATTCTTGGGATAATTGAGACCCTATTAATTAGGAAAATCCCCAATTAATGATTACGCAATCCTTCGAGCCTTCCCGTTGACATCATGCATGACGTGTATTATTTTCTAATTATACAACTGATAGTTATCTTCCCTTTAACCTCAAGCTCAATTGGGCCTTACTTAGAACTGATGATCCAAATCTTAGGGGGAGGCTCCCAAGATCTTAAAAATTGAAATCGATCTTGGGGGGGAGGCCCCCAACAAATGAAAAATTATAATTCCAGAAAAAAGGAGAGAACACGCCGTAAATAAAACCACATAATTTTTTTATTAAAATAGAGAGTAACTGTAAAAGCTACATTGTGGTGGACAATTTTTCCTTTTACAAAATGCGACTTGTTATTTATAGCCTTTTTTTGTTACAATACCACAAGTAAATTCCATGGGTGGGTAAATACCATGGATGAATGAATACCATGGGTGGATCTCACTTACAATAACATCTGTGAATGAATAACATGGGTGGATGCCACTTACAATACCATGGGTAAATTCCATGGGTGGATAAATACCATGGTTGGATGAATACCATGGGTCGATGCCATTTACAATACCATAGGTGGATGTCATTTTCCATTCGGATCAAATGACATGCAACAACTATTTATATCAAATTATCAGTTAGATGTTTGATCACTACTTGTGAATTAAATTAGATTTAATTCACTAGACCTCTCACTAGTTCATCTCTCAGTTAGAACTAGTTAAACTGATTTTAACTCAATTTCTTGTGTTAAATAATTACAACTCACAAATAACTCAATTGGGGCTCCTAAAAAGTAGGAGACACCCTACATGCCTCTTCTCGGACCTCTAAGTCAAATTTCCTAAGCTAACTAAGTCTCCCTGACCCAGTTAACTAATACAAGTTGTCATGAGATGAAATTACAATTTTTATTCGAATTTAATTGAGCGAAAATTAAATCAGAAGCCCCCTATGGTACCATTTTCACTGTTTCTTGTTTTCAATTTCAACACTCCCTCTCAACAAGAAATGAATTCAATCTATCCCAATCTGATACATTTGAAATTTTCTACATGAAATACTTCTCTAATGTTGTTTACTCCTACGACTCCTCAAACTGAAAATCCTCCAAAAACAAAATCAATGTGATGCACTTGTCATCGGAGTTTATTATTGCTACCGGTTAATGCACTTTCTACTAAAAAATCTACGCTAATGCTGACTCTCCATCTATGTTATCTGCACTGCTGCCAACTCTAATCTGCGCTCCAGTATCTGACATTTGTCCCTCTGATTTATGTCATTATGACATCTGATTACATCAATCCTACTGATCCTTCCTGCTACTGTGTACTGTGGGATCCCCATAGCCAAGTCTAATCCATGAAACATGCCATCTCAATGGATCCTGCCCAAATTTATTCTCTTGGGATTATGTCTTCACATCACCCCACCTCTCACTTAGAGGTATGGTTTCATGTTCTCCCTCTGCCCATCTAACTCGAAATTTCCCACTACTAGAGGTCTCTTATTGAGTGGATGTGTCCACTCAGTCTCCTCTCTGCTTCTCCAATTGTGGCTGCTCCACAACCTTCTTAGACTGCTTCTGAGGCTACAAGTTGAGAGGTAATTTAGGCTCCCTGTCAGCCGCCAAGTCACTAACCTCTGCTTTTCTCCTCAAATCTTTGCATGCATCTTCGACCTCGAGATCATACAAGTTCTTGACTCATACATCGATCTGCTTCTCCCGTCCCATAGCGATGTGTCTAAGGAAAACCTTTTCTTTTCTAAATATGACATCATAACCATGATATTAAAATACTGCTACGGAGACAAGATTATTCTTTAGTCTTGGAACATAAAAAACATCTGTCATTCTGAGAGGGGAGCCAAAATCCCTTTGAAAGGTAAATGTACCTATGTCGGTCATGCTATACCTCCTATTATATCCAAACTCTATGTTTTGTTGGAGGTCCTTCTCCTCCAAGTCACTGAAGAGATCTCTATTCCCTGTCATATTTGAATGAGGCACCGCTATTGAGATACCAAATGCATCCCATTCCTTTTATTTTTATTTCCTTACTAAGCCAACAATGAGAAAATGGAAATCAATTTTGATGAGAAAAGGAGGCATTGAAAGACCCTCCTGGTCCAACACCGTGACACTCCAAGATCCTTTTTCGAACTTTATCTGATCTTATCATGAGGATGTGGATAAAGAAATCCCATCCATTGCACTGATCCACTTGACCTTCGACAACTCTCTCTTGTCCTCTTTGATTTGGGACTTATTTTCCTTGGCTTTCTTTCCTTTTCCGACCAATGAAAAATTTTCTTCTTTGTTTGTGCCTGAGGTAGCGTCTTTGGTGCTTTGCCTTATCTCTTCTATTACCAAGTCGGACCACAAACACTCCCATTCATAGAGTCTTGGTAATTATGCCAACCCTTGGGAATGCCTAAAGGACTTAGGCTCACCAAATCATCCTGGGATACTGTCACACCAAAAATTCCAATCTCATCTCAACATTGAGTGAACTTCATAAATATTTTGGTATCATCTCACCCTCCTCCATCTTGATCTTTCTGAGCTTGTCTTTCAGCGCCAAATTCATGTGGTCGCTGCTATTCTAAAACAAATCTATCAAGGCATTCCACATAGCATATGGATTCACCTTCCCATGGAAAATTGAGAAAATACGATCTCAAACTCCTTCTAACAAGATCCTTCTCGCCTTTGCTACCTTCTTCTTCCATGCATCCAGAATTTGACCATCTGCTGTTGCGGGCTCGGGAATATCACTGTCTATGAGTTCCTTTAGTGCGTTCTCCTCGAGCACTACCTCCATCATGTCCTTCCATGCTAAGTAATTCGAATTTCCCTCAAGATCATATTCGAGTCTCAATCCATTGAAAGACATCTTGATTTGTTGTTGGATCCTGAAGAATAAATATGAAAATTCAAACATGTTCAAAAAAAACTCTGTTATTCTCTTCTATTGTGATTCCTAGCACTCTGATACCATGTAGAAAATATAACAACATGATTCAAACTAATCTTTTAATGTAATAAAACAAAATATCGAATCCTTCTACAATTTGCAAAAAGTAAATACGATTGCGCAATCACATAACAAGTAAGAGAAAGAAATTATCAATCACACAACACAAGATGTATCTGGGGAAGGAAACTACTCAAAACCCTACTATCTGTATATTGCATAAATTCAATATCATGAAACAATACAATTCTATTCCTCACACTGAGAAACCTTTGCACTCTGCTGATTGTCTCACTCTGATCCTGCCCAAATTTGGCTTACAATCTAAGAAAATTTGGTCCAATATTTAACCTTTTTCTTTCCTAGGCCTAACCTACCTTCCTTATGCATTCTTGGGCTAATTGTGTTTAAAATTATAACTAGGTTGGTCTTCATATTGACTATGTAATTATGTATTTTATGTAAAGAAGAAGACAAAGATAATAAAATGGATATTTTCTACACTTGCTTCATGGGTTTCATGAGAAAGATTTTATATTAGGTTTAATGGACTTCTTCTTGATGTCCATTTAGGGTTTTTATTCTATTTATAAGTATAATTAGAGTCATGTATGTGAAGAATATTGTCACCAAGACCTTATCATGAACTTCGTTGAAGAAAGGATCCAATAGCCTTATAGACGCTCCCTTTCAAACACTAGAAAAATATATGATGAAGGTAGTTAATAATTAGCAATGAAGTCAGCTTTCATGCCGGTATAAATGTTTGTTGTGTGGTTAGATTAAAAGAAGTAACATGTTTTCTATGTATACACTCAGTCTGCAGCTCATTCAAGCTGAAGTTTTTCAGTTGTCTTAGCAATAAGAGGTGTCAGCTTTCTCAGAAATATAGTGCAAAATATACCAGTAATAAGAAGTGTGAATAATACAAGTAAGATTTGCGGTCTCACCTGAAGAGTAATGCGATTACACCAGAACAATAATGCGGTCATCACTGTAATTCATTCATCAAAATAAGAGTTTAGGTGATCTTAGTGGACGTAATGTTTAATGGAAATCTCTGAAATATAAAGTGCGGGTAACATATAACAAACACTGCAGATAATACATGACATAAAGTGTGGTTAACACAGTGACAGTTTGCGGAGTAATTAAGGAAGCTTAAATGCGGATTTTTGGACATATTTTTGAACATGAAGAATTTCAAGATTATATACTAGACATATGATGGAGTTTATGTGTGAATCATCCTAAACAGAAAGTGCAGATATCTAAGCCTATCTTGGACGCGCTTTTTGCTGAAACCAATCAACTCCGCGTATATACGCGCTTTTGCTGAGATGAACATGCGTATAGATCTGTAACTTTTCAGAACTATGCAGCTCTTCAGAACAGATAACTCAGATTTCACCCTCTACTTCAGCAAAGATTCACCAGATCACAGATCTAAACATTCCATAAACAGATCTAGAAAATACATAGTCATTTCAGATCTAGAGATCTCTTTTCATCATTTTCTTCATAGGTACTTTATTAATTCAGATCAATCAATAAAATGTTACCCATTCCATGCAGAAATACTTCAGAGTGAAGTATTCATTAAAACCCGGACTTCAGAATAGATATGCAGATACAAACTCAACCCTGAACAGACATTGATTCAAATAGCATACGCTCCTTTTCTTTACTAAATCCGCGTACATACGCGCTTTCCTGCACATCAACCCGCATATACTTCTGTGTATTTTATTCTTCAAAAACCCTAACTGCCATACACACTTTTCATGTAGCGAACCCACGTATATACGTGCTTTTGTTGAAACCAACTAGCGTATAGATCTGTAAAAATAAATTTTGCAGAACAAACCAGATCTATAAAACTTACCCAGATTTATTCATTTAATTCAGAAGACTTGCGCCAGTTCTTCACCATCCCTTCAGTAGGTCATTCTAGAGATTCATCATCATCAGATCTAGAGATCTTGAACCATCATTATATCCATGAGTGCATCATAGATTCATATCTAACAATTAAGAACGGAGTTCATCCATGTAGATATCTCTTAAAGAGATTTATTTATTAACAACCCTTACACATGCACACCCTTGCACTATGATCTTCTTCTCCTTATATAGATTTAGCCTTTGTCAATACCATGAGTCAAAACCACTCAACCGCTGATGGTATTCCTGGATGGGATCAAATAGATAATCCAACGCTCAATACAGTGGGCCAATACCATGGTAATGTCCCCTGGTTTTATAAGTGCAAATAGGCATATGCTACTTGGTACGTACTTTTCCACATACATACGCTACTTTTCCTTTACAAACCCGCGTATGCTTTGTGACATATCTTATTCATCATTACTCTGGCACTTATTGGAATTTCTTTCTTTGTTACTTCTGAACTGCTCTGTAGATACATCAGATTTACATTATTAAAAAATAGGTTTCTATCCAAAGTCAACTCATCAAGTTAGTTTCCATCAAGGACAACTTCATCAAGTAGGTTGCCATCAAGGACAACACATTGCATCATATTGCCAACAATCTCCCCCTTTGGACTTGATGGCAACCATGATGGTGTTTGATCACCACAATAGATAGATACATTGATTATAACCATTATTCAAACATTGTGATACTCTCCCCCTTTGACATCAAGGGCAAAGGGTGGATCAAAACCAAACAAGGTTTTTCTTCTCTTGTAGAAAGAAGAGCTCTGTAGATCTGATGTGCACTGAAGTTACCATGCTTGCTCCCCCTGAGTTCATGCTGAATCTTCAAACATATTTTTCAATGAATTACATGACTTTATGACCTTTCCTATCACCAAGGACTCATACTTACATCAATGATCCAACCAAGTGGATTTACATATGTGACTCAAGTACCCAACCAAGTGGGTTTACACATTTTGACTCAATTACCCAACCAAGTGGGTTTACAAATTTGAAGAAGTCCTTACATGATTGAATATAACAATTTACATCATAGGTATAACCTTTTCATCAAAATATAGAAATAACTTATACAATCAAGACCAAAGAATCTCAAGCATGAGATCAGACCACAACAAATAATTAGAATGCCAACAATGCATCCTTTCCATATGACTAAAGCTCCCCCTTAGCTTGTGCATCCTGAACACTTTCAACAGCAAATCATCAAGGCATCTTCATCAGAAACATTAGAGAATGAAACAGAAATATGAGAGTTGGAACATCACTAGAGATACCCAACAGCACGACAGCTGTGTTGAATAATGCTGACCCAGAAATTTTTTTTGTCAACAAATACCCATACGCAGTTTTCTGTGTATAAACTCGCGTATATACGCGACTGTCCTTCAGGAAATCCGCGTATCCAATTTAATCTTCTGTATTTAAGTAGATCTGATCTTTTGCATGGAAGAGACTACTCCCAGCTTCTGTCTGAGATATTCGAATGCTTCCTTGGGTAAAGGTTTGGTAAATTTATCAGCAACTTGTTCTTTGGAGGGAACATACTCCAATTCCACCTTTTGTTCAAGCACTTTTTCACGTAAGAAATGATACTTGATGGGAATGTGCTTGGTTTTGGAATGCATAACAGGGTTCTTTGAAATACTTATGGCACTTGTATTATCACACATAATGGAGATAGGAGGTGAAAATTTGATTTGAAAGTCTTGTAAGGTTTGCATCACCAAAGAAGTTGAGTGCAACATGATGCGGCAGCCACATATTCTACTTCTGCTGTGGATAAAGAAATAGAGCTTTGCTTCTTACTGAACCAAGATACTAACCGGGGCCCCTTATAGAATGCACCACCACTAGTGCTTTTCCGATCATCAACACTTCTAGCCCAATCTGCATCAGTCTATGCATGAAGAGTAAGATCAAAATTCTTTGGATACCATAGTCCAAAATCTTGAGTTCCTTGTAGATATTTAAATATTCTTTTCACAGCCTGAAGGTGAGACTCTTTTGGATTGGCTTGAAATCATCCAACAATCCCAACTGCATGCATAACATCTGGTCTGGTCCCAGTGAGATAATGTAGACTTCCTATCATAGATTTGTATTCTGGTTGATTCACCGTGGGGGAATCATCATGAGAATCGAGATTACATCCAACTGAGATTACATCCTGCTATCATTGGTGTACTTGACAGTTTGCACTCTTCCATGCCATACTTCTTCAGATCATGATATTTTTCTCAGATAAAAATATGAACCATCGTTGTTTGTTGCAATTTGCAAGCCAAGAAAAAATGTTAGTTCCCGCAAAGACATTTAAAAAATTATCTCGTGATAACAAGCAAATTCTCCACTCCATAGACTCTTCATTACTTCCAAAATGATATCATCAACATATACAACCGCAATCAATAGTTTGTCATTTTCAGTTTTTGTGTATAAGTTGCTATCAGCAGACCCTTTTGAAAATCCTTGTTGATGCAGATATTTGTCAAGATGATAGTACCATGCCCTTGGAGCTTGTTTGAGACCATATAGAGCCTTCTTAAGTCTAAAAACAAGTTTTTCATAATTTCCCAAAATGAATCCTTCTGGTTTTTCTATATAAACTTCTTCTTCTAGGTCACCATTGAGAAAAGTAGATTTAACATCCATTTGATAAACTTTGATTTGTTGGAAGCTTGAAAAAGCAAGAAACATTCTTATGGCTTCAAGTCTAGCTACAGGAGCAAAAGTTTCTTCAAAGTATATACCTTCTTGTTGAGCATACCCCTTGCAAACAAGTCTAGCTTTATTTCTTATAACATCCCCATTCTCATTTAACTTGTTTTTGAATATCCATTTAGTTCCAAAGACATTTTTGTCATGAGGTCTTGGTACTAATTCCCAAGTGTGATTCTTTTCAATTTGATCAAGCTCTTCATTCATGGCTTGAATCCAACATTCATCTTTGCTGGCTTGATTGACATTTTTTGGTTCAATAGAGGATAGAAATGCCAGATAGCTAGAAGATCCCACAAGAGTCCTTCTTGTTTGTACACCTGATCCCTTTTCTCCCAAAATTTGAGATTCTGGATGATTCTTTTGAACATATCTGGATGGAGCTTTTTCAAATAAATCATCTTCGGGTTCTTCATTGGGTTCACTGTCTATATCATTTCTATTTGATGTAGAAGGATATATGTCACCATCGTCTTCATCTGTTGTTTGTTTTTCTTCTTTTGGAGCTGCAGGAGACTCATCAATAACAACATCAATACATTCAAAAATCTTCCGAAGTCTTTTATTGTAACATTTATATGCTCTACTCCTAGAGGAGTAACCAAGAAGTATTCCTTCATCTGCTCTAGGTTCAAATTTTCCAAGTTTTTCATCATTATTTTTGATAAAGCATTTGCTTCCAAAAACTCTAAAATGCTTCACAGTGGGAGGATTACCATACCAGAGTTCATATGGAGTTTTATCACTATTTACACGAACATGTGCCTTGTTAAGAATATTTACCACTGTATGTGCTGCTTCTCCCCAAAATGTGTCAGGTGTTCCGGAATCATCAAGCATAGCTCTAGCCATTTGTTGAACTGTTCTATTCATTCTTTCTGCTACACCATTTTGTTGTGGAGTGCCAGCTACAGAAAACTGTCTTTTTATGCCATGTTTTTCACAAAATTCAAGGAATTCATCCGATGTATATTCTCCTCCTCGATTAGATCTAAGAAACTTGATTTTTAGATCTAATTCATTTTCAACCAGTGCTTTGAAGATCTGAAATTTCTCAAATGCTTCATCTTTGTGTTTAATCAACCCAATCCAACACATTCTAGAGAAATCATCAATAAATAAGATATAGTATTGTTCACCACATGGTGACTTTTTCCTCATAGGTCCACATATGTCAGTATGAATGAGTTCAAGAGGCTTACTTGATGATCCTTCCTTGGCATTAAATTGTACTCTGGTTTGCTTGCCGAATTGGCAAGATTTGCATATGATAT
The DNA here is from genome assembly GCA_034641835.2 of Pinus albicaulis. NCBI lineage: Eukaryota > Viridiplantae > Streptophyta > Pinopsida > Pinales > Pinaceae > Pinus > Pinus albicaulis. The sequence goes on from JAXQQM020067532.1 coordinate 26,281, forward strand.
TTTCAGGTAGAGTAATATTGGGAAGATCACGAACATCTTTAAGTCTGCTTGATTTGTTGATTTGAGAGAAGCTCAGATGCCCCAACCTTCTATGCCATAGCCAATTTTCTGAAGATTTACTCAAATAACATTGTTCTTTGGGGTTCTTCAATATATACAGGTTGTTTGAAGTTCTTTTTCCTTTTATAATTGCTTTACCTGTATCAAGATCACGTACCACACATTCTTTTGAACTAAAGACAACTTCAGTTCCTTGATCACACATTTGAATTACACTTAATAGGTTATGCTTTAATCCATCCACATACATGACATTATTAGCTTTCACCTTTTCTTTTAGAAAAACAGACCCTTTTCCCTTAATGACAATAGGAGTATCATTTCCAAATGTAACATTCTTTTCTTTTTCTAGAGCACTATATGCAAGAAGTTTGTTTTTGTCACCTGTCATGTGTTTTGAGCATCCACTATCAATGTACCATTGATTTTATTCACCTTCTACAAATAAATCTATGCCACAATTTTCAACCTGTAATTCCTTCTTTTTCCACACTTTGGAGCTTGAAGGAAACTGCTCTTTTGGCTGGACTTTGCTCCTGCATTCAGATTCTTCATGGCCAAAGTTATTGCAATAAGCACATTCAACTTCATTTTGAAGAGGAGAAAAGTTGTTATAGGTATTCTTATTTGTTCCAATATCAATCCTTTTCTTCTTGCTTCTCTTGTCATGATGGTTTTATATGCTACACATTGAACAACTTTATGACCAAAATTGTGACATGAGAAACATTGTCCATTGAAGAAGAAATTTCTGCGATCATGAAATCTCCTTCTTGAATTTACCTGTTGATTGGTGTTTCTTTGAAAGATATTCATGTTAGTGTTCTTTGAATTGAGATGGTCATGCTTTGCCTACAAAGATTCTTTATTCCTTGCTGAGTGGCAGCATGTTGTATACCAGTTGTAGCTACTTTTAGATAATTTGGTGCTGAAACCTGAGAAGATTCTCCGATATATCCAAGACCTGTCTTTATAAGGGGAGAACGTTGTACCTTGATAATCTCATCTAAGGTTTCAAATCCTTTAGCAAATCTAAGATTCAGAGTCTTCACTTTCTCAAGTTCTTTTCGTAGACTTACTACTTCACACTCTAATTTCTCATTGTGTTTCTCCTTTTCTTCAAGCTGATTTTTCATAGTTTCTATGATTATTTTTCTCTCTTCTAAGAAAATTTTGAGTTGATTTTTTTCATAAAGAAAATAATTGTCTTCTAGAGCATCCACAAAAGTGTCCTTTTCTTCTCTAGATTCTTTTTCAAATTCCATGAGAAGTCTAAGATCTTGTTCACATTCTTCCTCACTATTAGATAACCCATCACTGTCTTCATGAGTATAGTAACTTTTTCTAGTGCTATAACGATTCTTATTCCTTCTTGCTACTTCCTTCTCCTTTTTATGTGTTTCTTTATGAGGACACTTATCAGCATAATGACCAAATCTACCACAAGTAAAACGTTTGAAAGGAATCTTACCTCTGAACCATCCTGTGCCAAGTTGGAGTTTCTTTACAAAATTTACCTCATCTTATTCTGAGATGTACCTTGATCCTTCTGTCTCTTGTACTTATTTTCCTTTTTTAGAAACTCGAAAGATGACTTCTTTGACTTCAGATGGTCCTCCTCTTCTCATTTCACATGTAGTTAGTATGCCATGAAGTTGCACCACAGTAAGATTTTGAAGATCCTGCTTTTCTTCAAGAGCAAAAACTTTTGACCCAAATTTTTCCATTAGTGATCTTAAAACTTTTTCAACCAAAGTAGATTCGGTTATTGTTTCTCCCAGATTTCTCATACAATTTACAATATCATCAAGATGTAAAAAGAAATTAGCAATGCTCTCCTCATTATGCATTTTTAGATTCTCATATTGAATTCTTAGAGTTTGGAGTTTAGCACTTTTTACCTTTGCATCACCTTCATAACTTAGAATGATTTTTTCCCATATTGCCTTTGCCGTATCAGTTAGACTTCCTAAGAGAGCATTGACCGCCTTTGCATTGGTTTCATAATTCTTTCTTTCCGTCGAATCTGTTGGTACTGCAGCCGGATATTGATATCCTCCTTCAACAATTGCCCATACATCTGCTCCCAAAGACTGAAGATAGGATCTCATCCTTGTTTTCCAGAAGATTAAATTGTTTCCGTTAAAGATCAGAGGCCTGATAGATGTTGTTCCATCTTGATTACTCATCTTGCTTGATCTTCCTTCTAGCGGCTAAGATTTTTCAGAAGGACCTGCTCTGATACCAATTTTTGGGAAAAATACTGAGAGGGGAAGAATCAGTATTTAGAGCAGACTGAAAAATTTCCACCTTTTCTTTTTCTTAAAAACCATATGCCACTTTACTGAACCCAACTCGCGTATACACGCGGATATCCTTAAGAAAACTTGCGTATGTCCAAAGATCTTATTGTGCATTTAATAATTTACTTAGATCATTGCATCATTCATTCATAAGATGTTTAGTAAGCAGTAAGCATGTGCAGTAATAACAGAATAAAACATCACACATAAGCAACACACATGAACACCAGTATTTAAGGTGGAAACCCAATTCGGGAGAAAACCACCGTTGTTGTCGTCTTTGTCTTCAATATTTATTATAAAGAAAAATTCTTACAATTTTGTACTGGTGCAGACTCATACCAGCACACAGGCACCCACCTGCAGAAGGCTGCAACCTTCTCTCGTTCTCCAGCCACTACTAGAAGGGAGCTCCAACCCCCTCACTGAAGGCTTCAACCCTCAGCACCACCATGGACCACGTTTCATCAATTTTCATACTGGATCCAACAGCTTCCACACAACATACCTTGTAGGCCACTTTTCATCATATTTCCAGTCTGGACCCACTCCATACATCAAACTGAAACTTATAACTCCATCAACTAATCAACCAACAACTTGATCTTCAATCAACATAATCAGTATCATATTCAACATTCAAACAACCCAAAACTGTATGAATACATCATTGAATGATAGCAGTAAAACAAAAAAATAGATGAGACATTTCATTCCACACACTTCAGTAAAACCCTAGATTCCATACGCGCCTTTACCTCACTGAACATGCATATATATGCGCTTTCACAGAGACAAACCTGCGTATACGTGCTTTTGCTGAAACGAACCTGCGTATATACGCACTTTTTCTGAGATGAATGTGTATAGATCTGTAACTTTTCAGAACTATGCAACTCTTCACTCAGATTTCACCCTCTACTTCAGCAAAGATTCACCAGATCACAGATCTAAACATTCCATAAACAGATCTAGAAAATACATAGTCATTTCAGATCTAGAGATCCCTTTTCATCATTTTCTTCATAGGTACATTATTAATTCAGATCAATCAATAAAATGTTACCCATTCCATGCAGAAATACTTCAGAGTGAAGTATTCATTAAAACCCAGACTTCAGAATAGATATGCAGATGCAAACTCAACCCTGAACAAACATTGATTCAAATATCATACGCTGCTTTTCTTCACTGAAGTCACGTACATATGCGCTTTATTGCACATCAACCTGCATATACTTCTATGTATTTTATTCTTCAAAAAACCTAACTTCCATACGCGTTTTTCATGTAGCAAACCCGCCTATATACGCGCTTTTGTTGAAACCAACTAGCGTATAGATCTATAAAAATAAATTTTGCAGAACAGACCAGATCTATAAAACTTACCCAGATTTATTCATTTAATTCAGCAGACTTGCACCAGTTCTTCACCATCCCTTCAGTAGGTCATTCTGGAGATTCATCATCATCAGATCTAGAGATCTTGAACCATCATTATATCCATGGGTGCATCATAGATTCAGATCTAACAATTAAGAACAAAGTTCATCCATGTAGATATCTATTAAAGAGATTTATTTATTAACAACCCTTACACATACACACCCTTGCACTATGATCTTCTTCTCCTTATATAGATTTAGCCTTTGTCAATACCATGAGTCAAAACCACTCAACCGCTGATGGTATCCTTGGACGGGATCAAATAGATAATCCAGCACTCAATACAATGGGCCGATACCATGGTAATGTCCCCTGGTTTTATAAATTCAGAGCGCAAGTAGGCATACGCTACTTGGTATGTACTTTTCCACATACATACACTACTTTGCCTTTACAAACCCGCGTATGCTTTGTGACATATCTTATTCATCATTACTCTAACTCTTATTGGAATTTATTTCTTTGTTACTTCTGAACTGCTCTGTAGATACATCAGATTTACATTATTAACAAATAGGTTGCTATCCAAAGTCAACTCATCAAGTTAGTTTCCATCAAGGACAACTTCATCAAGTAGGTTGCCATCAAGGACAGCACATTGCATCATATTGCCAACAAATCTTGTGAATCTTCAGATTTTAGAATAGGAAGAAGGTGCAAATATAATATGGTTGTTTCATGTTAAAACAAGATCCTAAAGTATATAAAGTTGAAGGACAGTTTGATTGAAGGATACTGTTCATTACAGTGAAGACGGTGAATACAAGGAGAAATCATTTTGAAAGGAGAATAAGAGTAAGGAAGGTAAATCTGTGATTTACCTTCCTAACTAAAATACAGTAAGAGAATCTTGGTGACTGAGCAGATCGTTGAAGAAGAGAAGAATCAAGTTTAAAAGGGCAGTGACAAGATCTTGGAGACATTCCTAAGTCTAGGGTCTAAGTCTAGGTAATGGTACTTGTCATTTGAATATCTATAAGAAGAATTATTTGTGGGTTTTCCTCTCCAAGAGGGAGAGGTTTTTCCCTAGATTCAGGAGCCTAATTTTTGTGTCTCGTGCATTTTGGTAATTGACTTGATGAAAGACTAACTAAGCTAAAGAAAGAAAAACATAAGTAACACAAGCAAGTTCACAAGTAATTATCAAGAAGAGAATTTGTATTAATCTCCAACCCTCCAAATTCTCAACAAATTGAGCCCCTATTAATGAAGAAACTCCCCAATTAATGATTCTGCAATCCTTCAAGCCTTCTCGGTGGCCTCATGCATGACCTGCACAATTTTCTATTTATACAACTGATAATTATCTTCCCTTTAACCTCAAACTCAACAAGGCCTTCCTTGGAACTGACATGAAAAAACTATTTATAGTGAATTATCAGTTAACTGTTTGATCACTACTTGTGAATTAAATCAAATTTAATTCACTGGACCTCTCACTAACTCATATCTTAGTTAGAACTAGTTAAACTGATTTTAACTCAATTTCTTCAGTTAACTAATTACAACTCACAGATAACTCAATCATGGCTCCTAAAAATTAGGTGACACCCTACATGCCTCTTCTATGACCTCTAACTCGAATTTCCTAAGCTAACTAAGTCTTTTTGACTCAATTAACTAATACAAGTTGTCATAAGATGAAATTACAAATTTTCTTCCAATTTAATTAAGGGAAAATTAAATCAGAAACCCCTTATGGTAGCATTTCTCAGTGCCATTTTCACTGTTTCTTATTGTCAATTTCAACAAATTAAACATAACCATGGTAAAATTAGACATTTTAAAAAATAATTAATTAAATAAAAAATATTAAACTAAATTAAATGTAACATTTGTAAAATTAAACCCTTTTAAAAAAATAAGTAACATCAGAAGCCAAATTAAACTTAACAATGGTAAAATTAAAAGAAATCAAAGTTTGTAAATGTGTGTTTATAGCTTACTTTCACATCTGCATTCAAAGTTAGAATTGAAATGTTTCTAAAATTTATTTTTATTATAGTTAATTTTTATTTGGAAAACCAAATAATAATGTTTTATTCTATTTACCGATCACCAATCTTTGAGGACCATGAACTACATAAGTGTTACACAGCATTTTGTCACCGTCCCTGCAATCCCTCATCTCATACATTGGAGGACTATTCCTGTGACCTATGAATAGTAAAATGACCTGAAACCACCTTCATGGCATCCTCTTGCATAAGGACAAACATTCTCGTGAAGAACATTTCCTCTAAAAAACCCTAAAAACAAATGTTTAAGCGTTGGCGCGACTAGCCAGTTCAGCCCTCGCACCAATGGGAGAAATCCACACTAGAGGGCGTGCCAACTGGCGCTCTATCCCTGTGTTTCACTCGTGCCAAGATTATTAAGGGATGTTTTTTAAAAATAAATGGCGGAAGTTTGATTCTAACAAACTCATGAATGAATCATCAAAAGGAGTTGAGTGGTTTGGCTCCAGATCTCCATGTATAGGAAGTGGTTTTCCACCTATCATGGAACCTTCCTAAGAGATAGGGCCTATCCCATGATTATAGGGATCCCAAATTCCTTTCCTCCATCTATAAAAGCTTGCCTTCTCCATTAGCAAGCTAGCTGAACTTGTAGGAAGGAAACTATAGCCGGGCAACTATTGAGAGCCAAGCCAAAAATAATCCCGTAAGAGAGAGAGCTTCATCCAGATTCCTGACAAGCTTTGTTGAGACATGCTCCGCTGCAAGCCCCGCCGAAGGAAGATCATAGCGTCAAAGCATTTGGTTGTAATCTCCCTTTTTGTCATCTTTAATATAAGCGACTCTGATTTTGGTTCCATTCATGTGTTCATTTATTTATGTAATGCAATGAATTATATCCTCTTTGACTGATATATAGTTACATGCTTTAGATTTTATGTTGTATGTCATCGTTTCCTTGCATGTGTACAGGTGTTTGGATGTGTCGAATGGAAGGATTGTGATCTATCAAGCGAGGGACAGGAAACGTCATCTTTTCTTCAACGACAACTGCGTGGGATTTGAGGTAGGCTAGTCATCGCGATCTTTGTCTTTTTGTAACTAGGAACCAACGTCATTGCGTGACTTGATTGTTACTAGACCCGATCTGGGCTAGTGGGATCGCCTCTGTCCGTAGAGGGGATTTACCTCTTCAACAAATTGGCAACTCCAATGGGGAACTCAATTGGAGTTAGTCTTTCCTCTTTTGGTTTTCTTTGGCTTTTGATTGATTTATTTGCTCTTCTAGTTCACCTCCTTTGGTGTCAAACCCCTGTTCAGCCCCCAGAAGACCTGATCTAGTCTCTGTTTGTCCTTTTTCATCTTTTTCCCATAGTAAAATCGATTGGCGTGGTTTACCTCTTGACAGTCATGCCAACTGGTGCCAGTTGCTAGTTAGGCCCCCGCGCCAGCGCTTTTTTGGCACAGATTATAGCCAAACAGGCGCGCCAACTCTGTTTGGTGTTAGGGTTTGCTTGCTTTTAGGCTCTTCGAGCTTGATTTTTGGTCCTGGTGTCATTTTTATGATTGTTTGAGTGCCTTGAAGTCTTTTTTTACTGTGTTTGGCCCTTGTCCTCCGATTGTTTTCCCTTTACTATCAGTTTTGTGTTCTAGCCCTAGGGCTTATAGGTGCTTCAGTGTGCTGAGCCTCCCGTGGGAGTTTTGGGTTCTTTCTTTCTCGGTCAACTTCGTTTTCACTTCTTTGCATTCATTTTTCTGGATTCCATTGTGTCATTGCGTTAATTGAGTGATTTTCCTCTCTTTCATTAAAGTTTCGCTTTCTCTCAATCCAAGCCTAGATTACACGGTTTGTGTGAGTCTTTTTGAGATTCTTCTTCGTTTTGAGGGATTTGGTCATCAGTTTGAGTCTTGGTTGTGTGCGTTTGTATTGAGTGAACCTATTTGTTTCAGCTCTCTCACTGTCATTTCTCGAATTGGTGTTTTCATTAGTTTTTTCATTCATTTAGTGCTTTTTCTCTAAAACATTAAAAAATACAAAACCAAATTTCTTTGCATTTTGATTAGTTTAGTGAAAATTGAAAGCTCTTTCACATTACTAGTGTTATATAACTCTAAGAGAGAAGTTGTCTAGTTTCATTAGCTTGCATTAGAGATAGTAGTGGATGTTTTTGCGTTCATTTTGTGGTTATTTGATAAGCTCTCAACCCTCCTATAGATAGCTCTTCATTGAACAAAGTGATATTTTGTGGCATGTAGTGTGCATTTAGAGGATTTTTGAGATCCAACATTCGATAGGGCCTGAAATTGAAACATAAATTGAAGATCAACTCTAAAATTTACTAAATTAACCTAAGGAAACATTGAAACATTAACGAAATATCTAGAGGTCTAGGCTAGTGATGTGTTTCAACGTCGTTAAACCTAGTAGCTGTCGTTCACCATCTGGCTTTAGATAGCGCTAGTACGGAGTTGTGCTCCCCATACCGTTGCGTATATAAAGGGAGACCCCATTAGGTTTATATCCTCTTTTTTTATGAAGCTGAGTCTACCACCTTTTGCCCGTGATACACCAGGCATAGCATTCAGGGAGATTACCTGCACATACGTCAAGTCCTTGGTTGGTTTCTCTTTCATTTTTTAACCAAAATGTATATGGCAGTTCACGGATATCTGGTACACCCATTTTCCTAGATTACCAGAGCAGTCATTTTGATCTTTACTAACTCATTAAATTTGAAAATATCATCAAGCGCTTGTCCTTTCACGCTTGTTTCCAAATTGAAAGTGATAGAGTAATCTTTTACTTGTTTCTAGACTCTTAAAACATGAAACAGTAAAATTTCCAGTTTCAATGTGGTAAAATTAATCACCTACGATCACACGCCCATTTAGAGATTGATTTTTTTGGCCTGTTGTTGTTTGCCTTGGTTTTTTCCCATGTTTCTTTATTTTGATCTCTTCCTCTTTTCGTTACGGTCATAGTGGCGGAACCCTCAGTTTCATCTACTGGTATTCCTTACACAGATGATTCATCAGAGGTCTCCCAGTCCTCTGCTGAGTATCAGCAGCCCATTGTATCTGAGTTTCTCGATGGGGGACCAGTTATATCTGAAATTCCCTTTGGAGGACCAGTTAACTTCAATTGGCCCTTTTCCAATGCTTGTTTTGGATTTGGAGTAGGGGAACACTTCCTTCCTCTTACATTGGGATCGCCTTTCTTGGCTGCTATTATACCTCCTAGTCCCTGTCGTCTTTTAGAAGATCTTATGGCAGGGTCAGATATGGACTGACCCAGTCCTTCTCCTAGCGAGGGAATTCCTACTTCTGGTGAAGATTACCAGCTTTTTCCCGAAGACATCCCCGAACCTTCTGTTATGTCTTCACCTGGTCCTTCGCTCCCAGCTGGATATAGGTCTTTAAGTCAAGTCATGGCCTTTTTTTCCTCTATGGGAATATCGACTTCGTCCACGAGGCCAACTATTCCTTCGTTAGGGATGTCGCCATAGACACCTCTCACGGCATCTCCTTTCGTCACATTAGTACCTGTTAGATCTACTGTCTGCGTGGCTGCATCTACGCCTATTGTCACTAGTCAGTCAACCAGGATCTCGTCAGTTCCTCTTGACATTTACAAAGCTTCTGCTATTCCTGAGAATATTTCTCCTGAGGAGTATCGGTTGTCTTTACAGTCGTCAAACTCCGAGGTTGGTCCATCCTCTCAAGACCTTAATCGTCCTTACTTTTCCCATTATGGACCGGATGGTGCCCCAATCTATGTATTTCCATATCAATATGATGAGCATGGCAACCCAATTCATTTTCCTGCTCCTGAGGCTTATTAGTATATTAACAATTTTCTATCTGCCCAGGCTAGAACCCTTCTAATCAACAAGGGCAACCCTTACAAGGACAACCTTTGTTTCAACAAGGATATTCTTTTGGCCCACAAGGACAACCCTTCCAGGGACAACCTTTGGCCCAGTCAGGTTATCTATATGACCTGCAAGGACAACCCTTACAGGGAAAACCTTCGGGCCAGCAGGGAGTGTTGTACGGTCCACAAGGGTAGTCTTACAACCCTCAAGGTCAACCTCTGTAGCCTCACCTTGTGGTCCATCCGGGGAAACCTCAAGGACCCATAGGGCAACCGGGGTATCCACCTGGACCATTGTATGGTCTTGGGGGGAAAACCCATCCTTATCAACCATTGGTGCAACCTCAGCAACCTCATCTTCCAATTGGTCAAAATGTTGCACAACCAGGGCCATCTTATGGTCCTGTCATAGGTCAACCTGGTTATCAGGCACAACCTGGCCCTCTCTCACCATCAGGCCAACTTGCTCAACCGGGGCAACCTAGTGTCCTTCATCAACTGGGTCAACCTGTTCAACCAGGACAACCTGTTCAGCCAAGCCAACCTGTTCAACCAGGGCAACCTGCATAGCCAGGTCAACCTGTTCAACCAGGACAAACTGCACAACCTGTTAACCCTGCTCAGCAGCTGACCTATTCTATGCCACAGCCGAACCCCCTTGTGTGGCCGACTTATCAGACTCAGCAGGGTCCCACTTACCAGCAGCTCGTTCGACCCCAAGGTGGCTATTACCTTCAAGGTCAATCTCGACCGGTTTACAACCCACCCCAAGGTTCTAGTTATTACCTTCAATATCTAGGCTACACTTATACTCCACAGTCAAATCCATACACTACTCAAATTGGGCCTACATATAATCAGAGTCAGTACCTTGGTTATCAACCCCCGTATCTTGGTTTTCAGCCACCATATCAACCCCACAATCCGGCTTATACCCCTTATGGTCAGAATCCTCCAGGACAGAACCAGTGGGGGAAGAGTTATGCTCAACCAAGATGAATTACAGGTACAGGTCCTTATCGAGGACCTGGCGTGCCTTTTAATCCTCAGTTACCTTTTCTTGCCACGTTGGAGTTACCGGACATATCCAAGTTGACCAATGATCTGATTCTTCATAATCCATATTCGCCTCCAGTTCTGACGAAGGTACTTGGTGCCTATCCTAAATTTGAAGGCAAATCTGGAGAAGACCCCCAAGCACATGTCATGACCTACCATTTGTGGTGTTCTTCGAACTCTTGGATAGATGACTCGATCCGTCTACGTCTTTTCCAGCGCACTCTCACCGGCGCTGCTGCTAAATGGTACATAGAACTACCCCGTGGTATTTTTCAAGACTTCAATACTCTAGCTATGGCATTCCTGACACATTTCCAGTTACCGGTTCATTATGAAGCCGGGACGCATCTCCTGACATCTTTGAAATAGGACAAAGCCACTCATATTTCAGATCATATTCATGAGTGGAGACGTCATCATCGTCTGATCAAGTTTGACATTCCTGATCAGCTTCTAACTCACTAGGTCACTACCTCCTTTTTCAACAAGATTGCACATGACATTGCTATGGGGGAATGTGTAATTGAGGAACAAGCCATTGCTCGTGCCCAGTACCTCAATTTAGTGTACTCTTAGTCCGGCACGTTATATGATATCTTGACTGATGCCCCGCGGCCTGGGACCTCTAAAGCAACATCTACCCCATTTGTTGATGGTGTTATTGGTTCTGTCTCTCATACTTCTCGTAAGTCTTCTAATGGGAAGTAGAAATTGAATTCTTCCAACAATTTTGCTCCTCCCGCTACTCCAGATTCTGGTAAGACCACGGAGGTCAATGTCATTCAGGCCAAATCCGATGCCTCGAAACCAAAATCCTCCAAACCACGTGCTGATGATGGTTCACAACAAAAATCGAAGTACCCTTACCTGATATGTGATGAAGACCACGACACCAAAGATTTTCCCCGACGATCCGAGGTTAGTCAACTTATTAAAGGCTCTAAGGGAACTCTAGCAGTTCTAAGGAACCTTTTCCATCTCAACAGACCTAGATGGTCGAGCAGCCTTCACCATCTGCACCGTTTAGGTATCAGGTTTTCATGATGAATGGTGTTGCACCTGTTTCTATTGCCACTCGATCGAAGGATTATGTCGGATCAAGCCAGGCAACTGGGAAGGAAGTCGTTGATGGCCCGCCTCCCCCACCTACCTCTGGCCTCTAGAAATTGAGAAGCCCAGCGCTGAACCCGTTGTATGACCACCTTCCAAAGGTGTTCTTCGAAAGTCTTCCTATAATCCAAACGCCCGTGCTGCTCAGAATTACAACATTGTTGAAGATTTGGCACAGGCACCCTCCACAATTTCTGCATTGGAAGTGCTTCAAAGTTGCCCATCTCAACGGAAAGCTCTGTTATCTGCAATCAACAGAATTGATCCTGCCGATTCTAGCCTTCTCACCTTCGATCTAGATAATTTTGTCCCTCGACTTCCGCACCAGATTGCCCTTGTTATACAAGTCGGCATCAACGGGCTCAACATTCACAGAACCGTTGTGGACAAAGGTGCCTCTACCTGCGTTATGTCATCTGCTTGCTGGAAATCCATCGACTCTCCAACCCTTACTTCATCCCCCAATTTCCTTGAGGCATTCTATGGAAGGGAATCAAAATCCTTGGGTGTTCTTGCGAGTTTACTAATCACATTACAAGGTAAGACAGTAAACGTCGAAGTGGAAGTGGTTGATGCCAAACTCAACTAAAATCTTCTACTTGGTCGCAGCTGGACCCACGCCATGCTATGCGTTCTGTCCACCCTCTTTCGACTTTTTAAATTTCTGCATGAGGGAAAGATTATTACTGTTGATCAATTTTCTTTCTTTACCTCATCCTCTGAGAACAACGTGCCATACATGGATCAAATTCCTAATCCCCCCGAAAGTGTAGGATCTGGTATTTTTAAGGACCCCGTTCTCATGGGTATTTTTCCCATTCCACCACCGAATATCGTTCAAGTCAACATGATCTCTAGGTCGGATGACCCATGGATCATCCCTTCTCCTGAACAGGTGACCTCTTTTGGATAATTGATGCCTCTAACCCCAGTTGAAATCAATTATTGCGAGATCGTTGCTGCATCAGATCCTCCTCCTGCTGAAAATGCTCCTTTGAGCATGGCTCTTGATATTTATTCACAATCCCCTTGGCTCGGTGATGCAGATTCACCTGATCCTTTGAGAGAAGTTTTTTTGTCTAACGAAGCTATCGTGGAGACGATGTCTCTCGAAGATCTTCCATGGAGCAATGGACATCATCATTCCTCATTCATGCCTGGATTGGGGGCAGCGTCTGATTGTCTCGAGCGTTTTTTATATGGTTATCCCTCTCCTGAACCTCCTCCTTCGAGCTCGTCAGAGCATAGTTCCTCTTCTTGTTTCAAGCTCCCTAAACAATGAAACAGGCTGCTTTGAGGACAATTCTTTTAAGTGTGTCAACCTTGTTAAAATAATGAAACATGACCTGTTCGACTCCTTGATGTGATCTCAATCTCGTGATCTGAACCTTCACTGCATTTTCTTTGCATATGCACTAAAGCTTGGGGGGCATGTACCTCGAATTGAGACACCATGCTGGGGGCATGCCCATTTTTCCTTGTCATTTCAAGAATAGTTTTCATTTGTGCTGTTAAGCTTGTGTAAAAATAAAATATGTGGTGTGGTGTGCTTTGTAAGTGTCTTTCTGCTGATTGGGTCTTCCTGATTGTGTATATGTCTATTACTCCTTATGTCGGTTTCATGGATGGTGCCTCCCGCAGTACCAGGAATCTGTCTTAGGCAGCCTAGGTAATCTACAATCCTACTAGTGAGTTAGTTAATTTACAAGGTGTTTGTCTAGGGCTGCTACAAATAATGTCGCGGAATATAGTGTCATTTTGGAGTTATTGAACGAGGCCGTTAACCTCATTATTCATGCATTACTTGTATATCTGGACTCACAGCTTGTAGTGTTACAGCTCAATGGTCATTATTCAGTTAGGAACCCATCCATTTTTAGACTGTATCTACATATTCGTTTACTGGAAAGAAATTTTGATTGCATCACATATTAGCATATACCCATACGAATGAATACATTAACAGACGCAGTAGCTAACAGGGTATTAGAAAGACATTTACGCAACTTGTAAAAAACATCATCATATGTGAAAAGATCCATGCAAAAATAGATAGATATATATATGTCGAATGTTTGCAGCATGTGCATCATATAAAATCCCAAAAATATGTGTGTTTGTTTTAATTACATCTGGAGACAACATGTCTCTCAAAAATATGCAAATGAAAAGCCTAGGCAACTAATTAGCATGGTGCTCATGGTAGCATGTTACTGCCCGCACCAATCGCCTCAGTAAGTGATGAAGGTGACTAGGCACCCCTACGGTGTGCCTCTGATAAGCCATAGGGACGTCAGCTAGGTGAGCATAATCAGGAATCCCACGAGCTATTCCCTCTAAGTTCTAAACTAGCTTGTTCCCCTCGCCCCCCTCACCTTGAAGGTCATAGGCGAGAGGGGTCCTCCAGGTGATCAGTGACATCCCGGCAGGCCTCTCTGGGCCAACATCTGCATACATATAGGATTGGCTGTTAGAAAATGCATGTATACCAAAAAAAAATCATAAAAATCATAAAATAAAAAAAAGTCTTACCCAGCTCCTCATCCGAGTCCTCTCCTTCCGGGAGTGGAAGGCCTGGGTCTCCTGTGAAATCAATATCGGCATAGGGATAGTCCTCTATGACGATCAACTGTCGTTGGAGCCATTCGAAGAACTCGGGTCTCCATGACATTTGTTGGACCCCTCCTACTCTGGGCATCAATGTTGCCCATCGAGCCATCCGTGGCTCTCTCAAAGGTGGATTTGTAACTATCGCCCCCTAGCCCTGGAAGATAGGCAGTCGTTCTAGGATGAACGATACCAAGATTGACCTGTACCCAAAATGTTTCAATTTGGCCTTTTTACATTTAGTCAATTTCCGTTTGATATTCATGGTTACGGTTGTAGCCCAAACAAATAATGTCAGGTTCATACATTCTGATTCCAGGAGGAGCTGTGTTTTGGTAGCCTCATGCGGGGCCTGCGACCCCGCAGCCCGTGTAATAGTTTGTAGCACCACTCTGAGTGTTATATCGGGAACAGTGTGAATGTCAAATTTTCCACTACCTGATCCTGTTTGTGACCCTGGGCACACTCTTTCCATAACCAACGACATATTTTCGCTAGAAGGCCTGGTACCTGTCATAATCAGAACTGGACCTCTGCGAGACAATCCAGTGATGAAGTAGACATTGGACACTTTGAGTTCAAGCACTTGATCTCGAAGCCTAAACTTATCTTAATTCTCATCCCATATACTTATCAAATATTGTAACAATTTAGGTTGTGCCTTGAGACATGGTGTCAATAAGAATTTCTTTAATCCGCAATTCCGAAGAGCATTCATGCATTGCTCATTCCCCATTGCCATTTATTCCTCTTCAATGTGCTCCCTTTATTTCCATTCAATCAACATTATGGCTTTATAACTGCATCAAATTGGACATAAGCACATCGTAAGATCCCTTGGGCATTCAAAAATTCAATTGATTGGTTCAATTTTTGTGAAATTTGAACAAAAAATGAGGTTGCACAGTTGGCGCGACCCCTTTGCAAAAAGAGCTCGGTTGGCGTGGGTCCGTGCCTCATACCCGCACCAACCGTGGAAGCCCTAAATTTGCAAATCCTCCCCTCAGGGATGCCAAATAACAATGGAAAGCTATGAAATCTGGCTTAAAACATAGCTAATGGAAGCGGCTCTTACCTGGAAAAGACGGGATCTGGAATGTTGCACTGGATCGTCCACAATCATCACCGCAAGAGTGCAGGGAAATAACTCACTATCGCTCCGCACAAGAGATAAAAAGTAAAAAGTAAATATGTTTTTACTATTTGGTCATATTTATAATTTTTCGAAATCAAAATTAGGTTTTGGAGCTTATTTTTCTGATATTTTATCTTATTTTTGTCGAAAAATAGGTTTTACACTTGCTTTTTGTGCAGCGACAGGTTTTCACGCGACTAGGACGACGACATGAGTTGTATTTTATACTTTTTCGGACTCGGTAAAAACACGAAAAAGTCACTACTGGAGTCATCTTTCAGCTCTTTTTTGACTCTCTAAAATTGAAAAGATTGCCGAGTCGCTTGTCATTTTGAGCTCGTTAAAATTGGCTGTGAAACAACATCTACCCAGTATACGTTTACCCCTTTTTTGGACTGGGATAGATTATTTATGAAAAATTAATACCCTAGCCTATCACAACTAGGAGGTTCTCTCAGACATAGTTTTCTACCTTTTCGGATCTACAAGACTATCTACAAAAAGGGACTGTTGGAGTTTTCTTTTCCGCTGTCTTTTCAAACTCTCTAAACATGAAAAGACGTCGAGTTCTTCCTTTGTCAGACTCGTTAAAACCTGATGACATCGGACTCCATCTCAATGACGTTACTCGAGTTCCTCCTTCCTAGGGCTCGTTAAATGTACTAGGTTGGATTTTCCCGAAGGACAAACTTATATCGCAAGCATATGATATCCCCTTCAAGCTTGTTTTCAAAAATAATTGGGGTACTTTCCAGAAATGGTGGGGAAAAATGGAACCAATATCATCGTCATGTCGGCAGTATGTTGCTCTTGAACATGGCACTTGTCTGCATTCATGTCGGGGTGGGGACATCTCATCGCGTTATATTCTTGCCTCCATGGGTTTGGGTAATCTCTTTTGACCGCTCATCTGCTCTTTTCCATGTCATCACGACTTCAGAAATTTTGATGTCAAAATACTGCCAAATCCAGTGTCGTGTCGCCGCTATGTTCAAGAGAAGTTGGCCTCTGCAGTTTTCAACCTCCCTATGATTCTCTATTGATCTTGATTCGCAAAAATTATGTTCATCTGCCTCGTGTCGATGATGTGGAAAACATTATGGGCCACCTTCGATCAAGGTCACTTCCTGTCGACTTCAGCTCATTATCCAGGAGGCTGATCTAGAGACTCCCTTCAGGTACCTTGGAGCCTGCATGCCTCAATGGCAGGTTCTTCACATTCGACACAAGGTTTTCATTATTTACCTTCGATCGGATGATTCTACGGGTGTTCGACACCAATTCACTGTTCACATTCCGTGGATTGTACCTATAGTACATTGAGGGCCATCCTCATTATTGGTGGTTCCTCTCGCGTCTGTTAATGGCTTTCATTATTTGCTGGTAATCAGACGATTTTCTTGCATGTTCGACTTCATCTCACTTATTCACATGCTTGAACTTGTACTCTGTTCGGGTCGAGATGGAGCGCAAGACCTTGGATTTTTTCTGATAAAATCCAGGCTACGGATTCTTTGTGGATTATCATGACTGGTTACATGACTCATTTGATTGGATGGCTGCGACCATACCTGAGTCTACTTGTTGATCCTTCTTTACTGGATGGCTGTGTCCATACCTTGGATCCCAGTTGTTGTACACTCTATTATGGATGGTTGCGCCCATACCACATATCATGTATTAGAGATATCAGTTGTACTTGTATTTGCAGGTCTTCCGATGTCAGTGTTTTCAGTTGGGCGCATTCTCATAAAGCATTTCACCCCTCCCTCTCTCTTGGACCTCATGCTTTAGGGGGCATCTGTTACACAACATTTTGTCACCGTCCCTACAATCCCTCATCCTGTACAATGGAAGACTATTCCCATGACCTGTGAACACTAAAATAACCTGAAACCACCTTCATGGCATCCTCTTGCATAAGGACAAACATTCTCGTGAAGAACATTTCCTCTAAAAAACCCTAAAAACAGATGTTTTAGCCTTGGCACGACTAGCCAGTTTAGCCCTCACGCCAATGGGGGAAATCCACACTAGTGGGTGCGCCAACTAGTGCTCTGTCCCTATGTTTCACTCATGCCAAGCTTATTAAGGGATGTTTTTTAAAAATAAATGGCGGAAGTTTGATTCTAACAAACTCCTAAATGAATCATCAAAAGGAGTTGAGTGGTTTGGCTTCGGATCTCCATGTATAGGAAGTGGTTTTCCAACTAGATATAGGGCCTATCCCATGATTATAGGGATCCCAACTTCCTTTCCTCCATCTATAAAAGCTTTCCCTCTCCATTAGCAAGCTAGTTGAACTTGTAGGAAGGAAACTATAGCCGGGAAACTATTGAGAGCCAAGCCGAATAGAATCCCGTAAGAGAGAGAGCTTCGTCTAGATTCCTGAGAGGCTTTGTTGAGACACGCTCCACTGCAAGCCCTGCCGAAGGAAGATCATAGTGTCAAAGCATTTGGTTGTAATCTCCCTTTTTGTCATCTTTAATATAAGCGACTTTGATTTTGGTTCCATTCATGTGCTCATTTCTTTATGTAATGAAATGAATTATATCCTCTTTGACTGATATATAGTTACATGCTTTAGATTTTACGTTGTATGTTGTCATTTCCTTGCATGTGTACATGTTTTCGGACGTGTCTAATGAAAGGATTGTGATCTATCAAGCGAGGGATGGGAAACGTCATCTTTTGCTCAACAACAACTGCGTGGGATTTGAGGTAGGCTACCAATGTCATTACATGACTTGATTATTGCTAGACCCGATCTGGGCTAGTGGGATTGCCTCTATCCGCAGAGGGGATTTACCTCTTCAACAATAAGGAAAAAAAACAACCTTTGTATTTTTATTTATTTATTAATAAATAAAAGGAGTTAGAATAAACCAACTCCCTTTTCCCATTTCGCCTTCTTCTTATGCCAATTTATCAACATCAAATCATTTTCCACCTAACCTTTCCAAGGGAAATTCCTTACCTGAAACCCTCAACTTGTGTGAGTTTATTCGCAGGTGTTGAACTCAAACCACAACAATGCAAAACTCCTCTTCCATAGTTCCCGAAATTTTCATTATGCTTCCTTTTTTCCAAATTTTATCACCATCTCCCCCTATTTCCTCTCTATCCTCCCTTCTCACTAGTTTCTCCTTTGTATTTATAAGCACAACAAGCACTCTACTAAACATACACCTCATCCTACATGCAAATTCCCCAAGTTAATTATAACCTATTTTTACATGGTTGTGTTCCCCTCCCAAATTTGATAAATTTATTACTTAATATATATATATATATATATACATAATGTTCTTCCCAAATGATTAATAAGCCACTATCCTTAATCCATAGGGTCATTAACACTACATTTCTTAGCTTAAGATTGGTACCTAAGTATTCCATACTTTTACTTGGGTTTAACCTTATCAAGCAATATGGACTGGGTATCATTGTCTCTATGACATAGGTACCTTATTTCTTTTTATTGTTAAAGATTCCACATCTTCTAAATAACTCATTGTAAATTTGTACCCATGTGCTGGCTGGTTTTCATGACCTCATAATTATAGCTTGCACACACACAAAATGTTAATTTCCAGAAGTCATAATTTTGTATAAGTACCTCGTTATAGAGGTTTAGTAGTTCACAACATTAACATAATACTCTATTTTACGCCATATAATTTGTGCATCCTTAAATATATAAAAGAAAGCAAGTGAAAAATATACCACATCATTACACGAAACATATGATTCATCATCCTACCCTCATATGATCAATATACATTTGCATATCATAATCAATGTGTATATCGTATCATTACATCCAACAAAAGATTCATTGTCACATCCACATGCAAAAATAAACAAAAAATCTGCACATGCATATACATCTTGAGTGGACCTAGTGGTTAAGATCATGTGTTTCCTCCTAAGGGGTCACAGGTTGAAAACCAGAGGGGGGTACTAGAGTATGTATGCCTTCGTAGACTTAGCAGTCAAATCGCAGTGCGGAGGTGGGTCCCTTGTCCCACAAACAAGGGGGTGTAATACACCAATTTGGTGTCTAGCTTGGCTGTGACCTTAAAATTGCATCATAATCATAATATAATAAGGAAAAATGATCCAGAAATATGTGTCCAATATACATGATGTCCAATATATTTGAAGATTTCATCTAAGAGGGACATTACAAATAAAGAATGTTGAGAGGATTCTAAATATACAAATGGATAATAAATTAACACATAACATAATAAATTGTAGCTACATCCATATGGAAAGTATAAACAGGACATATGATGAAGAAAGTGTTTCAACTCTCATTGTTGGTTGCAAAAGAGAATGGGATTTAAAAGGAATATATATGAAGTTGGAATGACATAAATTGCAAAAGAATATAGTATGTTTAGAAAAGTTTTGGTAAATGACATTAAGCTTGGATTAATGTTTTCTAAGGAAACAAAGAAACTATAGAGCCCGTAACTGTAGAAATTTATAAACACAATAATGTATTTCTGGATTCTCCTGATCTAACAAATTAATCCTATGGTAAATACAAAATCCTTCCACTTAATTCTTTGCAGAAATTAAATCGCCAATTGCAAAACACATATGAAGCAAAATTAATCGAACATAACAAGATGTTTTATCGGGAAAACTTAAAGATAAAAACCCCAACTATCATATATTATGTATATCAATGGAACATGTAAAAATTTCATACAAATCTTAGTACATCAAGCTCTCAGTACAATATACAATTGTCACACACTGTCATGCAGAAATTTGCATATCTATGCACCAATTTCTTGCCTCCTGACAACCTGCCTCCACTACACAATCCCTAATGAAGAAAACTCCTGAATGAATTCGACCTCACCTTGAATTTACTGCGAAATCCTCATAATCATATCCAATATGTGTGTGGATGCATTGAATGCTCCACTATAGTCACAACAGATATTCCATCTCACCCTTTCATTTATCTCTCCACTGGGTCTCCACTAGATCTTACATGCAAATAGTTAACTGTTTTATTTGTTCAGTTGCAAGTAAGAAACTACTTGGGAATTAATTAAATAATTAATTCACTCATCTATCACTAGTGTATGTTCAGTTACAACTAGCAAAATTGAGTTTAACTCACTGAACTGAGTTAAACTAAATAACAACTCACATAACTACTCTTCCAACTCTGTTACAACTTGCCACTATCAGTTATAACGAAGTCCTCCATGCATGAGTCACCAACAACCCTAGGAATTGCGTAATTCCTTTAGCCCACTGATGTGCCACATCTGTTCACTGAAATAAAGTGCTCCAAGAGAATAAGTTACTATTTATTGTCTGATTATTATTAAGGGCTAATAATAATTGACATGCATTCTATTTTTAGATTAGCGATCTATAAATAGACTTCGCTTAATCTTCTAAAAATAGAAATTCATCCAAAGATATAATTTTCTCAACCATCTAGAATCAGCATCCTGCTAATTTTAGAATATGCTCACCATTCTAAAAATAGACATACACCTAAAAATAGCCTGCGGGCCCCACTTAGTGAAGGTGCTTAATTTTCACTAGGATCAAGGATGATGTTTCCGGATGCCACTTTCACTGTTTATTGTTGCAATATTCAAAAATCCCTCTCAATAATAAAGGTATGTCATTGCACGCACCCTGCAACTCCATGCATTCGCCTTGCAACCTTTGCAAGCAACACTTCCGAAACTGAATAGCCTCCAAACAACTAAATCCATATAATGCATTTGTCATCAAAGTCTTCTGACTTCTGTTGGTACCAGCTGCACATGTCTTCTGGAACCATTGTGTTGTTGACCTTTGCATCCATGCGTCCTGCACTTGTTGTTAACTCTAATCCGTGCTCCAGTATCCGACATTGTCACTTTGATCTGACTGCATCAATCCAACTGATCATGCTACTGTTTCTCTGTGGGCGCCTCGTAGCTAGGTTCAATTCATGATATCCACACCATCTCAATGAATCCTGCCTAGAAATATCTTCTTGGGATTACTCATGCATGTCGCCCCACCTCTTACCTGGTGGTATAGCTGCATGCACTCCCTCTTCCCATCTGGCTCGAAATTTCTCTGCATGAGTGGTTTCTCCCACTCCATGATCCTACGCATGTGGATGCTCCACATCTTGAGGTTCACTCTTACCTGCATGCAGATCCTGCTCTCTCTCAAGCTTCAATTGCATGTCTTCCTCGCACTTCCAAGCAGTAGGAAGCTCCATAGAAATCCCATATACTTCAAGTATGTAAATATTTTTAACTCGAATCCCAACCTTCTTGGCTTGCCTTGTTGCTTTGTGTCACAGGAAAAATTTTCCTTCACTAAAGACAACATCATAGCCTCTATCCTCTAACATTGCGACTTAGATTAAATTGCTCTTTAAACCTGGAACATGCACAACATATTTCAAATGAAAGAGTATACCTAACACCCTCTAAAAGATAATGGTACCAATGCCGGTCACAAATGTATCATTCATCATCACCCAACTCAACATGCATCTGGAGATCTTTCTCCACCAAGTCACTAAACAATTTCTCATCTCCCGTCATGTGAAAGGAAGCACCACTATCAAAGTACCACCCTGATCCCAATGCACTATACACCATGCATGCAATCAATGAGAATTCAAGCTCAAATTGCGAGGTAGGAGTCTCACCAGCTATAGCTCCAACAACCATCTTGTTCTTCTTCTTATGTGGACAATTTGTGGCAATATGTCCAAACTTGTGACAGTGAAAACACTTCACTTTGGACATGTTGTGCTCCTTGCCATCTTCTCCAGCCTCAAATCTAGAATGGAATTTATTTCCCTTCTTCTTCTTCGCCTTGGCAGCCAACGCACAGTCCTCTTCATCATCATGCTTTGTGAAGAGCCATCCCTGGTGGTTTGCCTTATCTCCTCCTGCACTAGATCTAACCACAGTCGCTCCCAATTCAACAGTTTCTCCAGTCCATTGACAGAGTCTTGATAAATGTGCCAACTCTTCGGAAGCCCAAGGAGAGCCAAGCTCACCAAGTCATCATCCGCAACACTGAATCCTACACTCCCAATCTCATCCCTGCATTGGAAAAACTTTGTCAAGTATACTGGAATAGTGTCGTTATTCTCCATCTTGATTTTTCTGAGTTTATCCTTCAGCGCCAATTTCCTATGGTCATTGTTGCTTGGGAAAAAATATATCAAAGTCTTCCACATTACAAATGGAGTGGCTTTCCCATGAAGGCTTGAAACAATATGGTCTTTCACACCTTCCAACATAATCTCATCGCCCTTGCTACTTTCTTTTGCCATGCGTCAAGTATTGCAGCATCCCCTGAAGTGGGCTTAGGAACATCTCTCTCGATGACTTCCTTCAAGCCATTATCTTCAAGCACCATCTCCATCCTGTCCTTCCAGGATATGTAGTTAGATTTTCCCTCAAGTGCATACTGCACCCACAGCACATTGAAATCCATTTCAATGTATACTCAACTGTCGCAACAAGAAATTCTTGCAGCAATTTCAAATTGTTTCCACCAACACAAAACTCAGCACCGCTTCAATATTGCAATCTCTAGTGATTACCACTGCTCTGATACCATGTAGAAATTTGTAAACACAATAATGTATTTCCGGATTCTCCTTATCTAAAAAATTAATCTTATGTTAAATACATAATCCTTCGACTTAATTCTTTGCGGAAATTAAGTCGCCAATTTCAAAACACATATGAAGCAAAATTATTCGGACATAACAAGATGTTTTACCAGGAAAGCTTAAAGCTAAAAACCCCAACTATCATATATTATTTATATCAATGGAACATGTAACAATTTCATATAAATCTTATTACTTCAAGCTCTCAATACAATATACAATCGTCATACACTGTCATGCAGAAATTTGCATATCTATGCACCAATTTCTTGCATCCTGACAACCTGCCTCCACTGCACAATCCCTGCCGAAGAAGACCCCTGAATGAATTCGACCTTACCTTGCCTTTACTGCAAAATCCTCATAAGCATCTCCAATGTGTGTGTGGATGCATTGAATGCTCCACTATAGTCACAACAGATAGTCCATCTCACCCTTTCACTTATCTCTCCACTGGGTCTCCACTAGATCTTACATGCAATTAGTTAACTGTTGTATCTGTTTAGTTGCAAGTAAGACACTACTTGGGAATTAATTAAATAAGTAATTCAGTCATCTATCACTAGTGTATTTTTAGTTACAACTAGAACAACTGAGTTTAACTCATTGAATTGAGTTAAACTAAATAACAACTCACATAACTACTCTTCCAACTCTATTACAACTTGCCACTATCAGTTATAATGAAGTCCTAGTCCTCCATGCACGAGTCACCAACAACCCTAGGAATTGCATAATTCCTTCAGCCCATTGATGTGCCACATCTGTTCACTGAAATAAAGTGCTCCAAGAGAATAAGTTACTGTTTATTGTCTGATTATTATTAAGGGCTAATAATACTCGACATGCATTCTATTTTTAGATTTGCGATCTATAAATAGACTTTTCCCATCTTCTAAAAATGGAAATTCATCCAAAGATAGAATTTTCTCAACCATCTAGAATCAGCATCCTACTAATTTTAGAATATGCTCACCATTCTAAAAATAGACATACACCTAAAAATAACCTTTGTGGGCCCCTCCTAGTTTAGGTGCTTATTTTTCATTAGGATCAAGGATGATGTTTCCGAATGCCACTTTCATTGTTTCTTGTTGCAATCTTCAACACTCCCTCTCAACAAGAAAGGAATATCTTTGCATGTGCCCTACAACTCCATGCATCCGCCTTGCAACCTTTGCAAGCAACACTTCCGAAGATGAATAGCCTCCAAACAATTGAATCCATATAATGCATCTGTCATCAAATTATTCTGACTTCTGCTGGTACCAACTACACATGTCTTCTGGATCCATTGCATTTTTGACCTCTGCATCCATGCACTCTGCACTTGTTGTCAACTCTGATCTGTGCTCCAGTATTTGACACTATCACTTTGATCTGACTAAATCAATCCAACTAATCATGCTACTGCTGCTCTGTGGGCGCCTCATAGCCAGGTTAAATTCATGAGATCCACACCATCTCAATGAATCCTACCCAGAAATCTCTTATTGGGATTACTCATGCATGCCGCCCCACCTCTTATCTAGTGGTATAGCTACATGCACTCCCTCTGTCCATCTGGCTCAAAATTTCTCTGCATGAGTGGTTTCTCCCACTCCATGATCCTCCGCATGTGGCTGCTTCACATATTGAGGTTCACTCTTACCTGCATGCAAATCCTTCTCCCTCTCAAGCTTCAATTACATGTCTTCCTCGCACTTCCCAACAGTAGGAAGCTCCATATAAATCCCATCCACTTCAAGTCTATAGAGATTCTTAACTCAAATCCCAACCTTCTTGGCTTGCCCTGTTGCTTTGTGTCACAGGAAAAATTTTCCTTCACTAAAGACAACATCATAGCCTCTATCCTCTAACATTTTGACTGAGATTAAATTCTTCTTTAAACCTGGAACATGCACAACATATTTTAAATGAAAGGGTTTACCTGACGCCCTCTGAAAGGTAATGGTACCAATGCCGATCATAGTGTATTGTCCATCGTCTCCCAACTCAACATGCATCTGGAGATATTTCTCCACAAAGTCACTGAACAATTTCTCATCTCCCGTCATGTGAAAGGAAGCACCACTATCAAAGTACCACCCTGATCCCAATGCACTAGACACCATGCATGCGATCAAAGAGAAGTCAAGCTAAAATTGTGAGGCAAGAGCCTCACCAGCTGCAACTCTAGTATCCATCTTGGTCTTCTTCTTATGTGGACAATTTGTGGCAATATTTCCAAACTCATGACAGTGAAAACACTTCACTTTGGACATGTTGTGCTCCTTGCCATCTTCTCTGGCCTCAGATCTAGAATGAAATTTCTATCCCTTCTTCTTCTTTTCCTTGGCATCCAAAGCACAATCCTCTTCATCATCATGCTTTGATGAAGAGCCATCCCTGGTGGTCCACCTTATCTCCTCCTGCACTAGATCTGACCACAGTCGCTCCCAATTTGGCAGTTTCTCCCGTCCATTGATAGAGTCTTGATAACTATGCCAACTCTTCAGAAGCCCAAGGATAGCCAAGCTCACCATGTCATCATCCACAAAAATGAATCCTACACTCCCAATCTCATCCCTGCATTGGAAAAACTTTGTCAAGTATACTGGAATAGTGTCATTCTTCTCCATCTTGATTTTTCTGAGTTTATCCTTCAATGCCAATTTCCTATGGTCGCTGTTGCTTTGGAAAATATCTATCAAAGCCTTCCACATTGCAAATGGAGTGGCCTTCCCATGAAGGCTTGACACAATATAGTATTTCACACCTTCCAATAGAATCCTCCTCACCCTTGCTACTTTCTTTTGCCATGCGTCAAGTATTGCAATATCCCCCGAAGTGGTCTTAGGAACATCTCTCTCGATGAATTCCTTCAAACCATTATCTTCAAGCACCGCCTCCATCCTGTCCTTCCAGGCTATGTAGTTAGAGCTTCCCTCAAGTGCATACTCCAACTACAACCCATTGAAAGCCATTTCAATGTATACTCAACTGTCACACCAAGAAATTCCTGCAACAATTTCAAATTGTTTCCACCAACCCAAAACTCAGCACTGCTTCAATATTGCAATCTCCAGTGATTAACACTGCTATGATACCATGTAGAAATTTATAGAAAAAATAATGTATTTCCGGATTCTCCTGATCTAACTAATTAATATTATGTTAAATTCAAAATCCTTCCACTTAATTCTTTGCAGAAATTAAATTGCCAATTGCAAAACGCATATGAAGAAAAATCAATCGCACATAACAAGATGTTTTACCGGGAAATATTAAAGCTAAAAACCCCAAATATCATATATTATGTATATCAATGGAACATGTAACAACTTCATACAAATCTTAGTACATAAAGCTCTCAGTACAATATACAATCATCACACACTGTCATGCATAAATTTGCATATCTATACACCAATTTCTTGCCTCCTGACAACCTACCTCCACTGCGCAATCCCTGCTGAAGAAGACCCATGAATGAATTCAACCTTACCTTGCCTTTACTGCACAATCCTCATAATCATCTCCAATGTGTGTGTGGATGCATTGAATGCTCCACTATAGTCACAACAGATAGTCCATCTCACCCTTTCACTTATCTCTCCACTGGGTCTCCACTAGATCTTACATGCAAGTAGTTAACTGTTGTATTTGTTCAGTTGCAAGTAAGACACTACTTGGGAATTAATTAAATAATTAATTAAATCATCTATCACTAGTGTATGTTCAGTTACAACTAGAAAAATTGAGTTTACCTCACTGAACTGAGTTAAACTAAATAAAAACTCACATAAATACTCTTCCAACTTTGTTACAACTTGCCACTATCAGTTATAATGAAGTCCTCCATCCCTAAGTCACCAACAACCCTAGGAATTGCGTAATTCCTTCAGCCCATTGATGTGCCACATCTGTTCACTGAAATAAAGTGCTCCAAGAGAATAAGTTACTATTTATTGTTTGATTATTATCAAGGGCTAATAATAATCGACATGCATTCTATTTTTAGATTTGCGATCTATAAATAGACTTCGCCCATCTTCTAAAAATAGAAATTAATCCAAAGATATAATTTTCTCAACCATCTAGAATCAGCATCCTATTAATTTTAGAATATTCTCACCATTCTAAAAATAGACATACACCTAAAAATAGCCTTTGTGAGCCCCACCTAGTTTAGGTGCTTATTTTTCACTAGGATCAAGGATGATGTTTCCGGATGAAAATTTTACTGTTTATTGTTGCAATATTCAATAATCCCTCTCAACAAGAAAGGTATGTCTTTGCATGCACCTTGAAACTCCATGCATTCTCCCTGCAACCTTTGCAAGCAACACTTCTGAAACTGAATAACCTCCAAAAAACTGAAACCATATCATGCATCTGTCATCAAATTCTTCTGACTTCTACTGGTACCAACTGCACATGTCTTCTGGATCCATTGTGTTGTTGACCTCTGCATCCATGCACTTTGCATTTGTTCTCAACTCTGATCCGCGCTCCAGTATCCGAAACTGTCACTTCGATCTGACTGCATCAATCCAACTGATCATGCTACTATTTCTCTGTGGGCGCCTCATAGCCAGGTTCAATTCATGAGATCCACACCATCTCAATGAATCCTACCCAGAAATATCTTCTTGGGATTACTCATGCATGTTGCCCCACCTCTTACCTATTGGTATAGAACCATGCACTCCCTCTGCCCATCTGGCTTGAAATTTCTCTACATGAGTGGTTTCTCCCTCTCCATGATCCTCTGCATGTGGTTGCTCCACATATTTAGGTTCACTCTTACCTACATGAAAATCCTTCTCCCTCTCAAGCTTCAATTTCCTATCTTCCTTGCACTTCCCAACAGTAGGAAGCTTCATATAAATCCCTTATACTTCAAGTCTGTAGAGATTCTTAACTTGAATCTAAATCTTCTTGGCTTGCCCTGTTGCTTTGTGTCATAGGAAAAATTTTCCTTCTCTAAAGACAACATCATAGCCTCTATCCTCTAACATTGTGACTGAGATTAAATTGTTCTTTAAACCTGGAACATGCGCAACATATTTTAAATGAAAGAGTATACCTGATGCCCTATGAAAGATAATGGTACCAATGCCGGTCGCACTGTATCATCCATCGTCACCCAAATCAACATGAATCTGGAGATCTTTCTCCACCAAGTCACTGAACAATTTCTCATCTCCCGTCATGTGAAAGGAAGCACCACTATCAAAGTACCACCCTGATCCCAATGCACTAGACACCATGCATGTGATCAATGAGAATTCAAGCTCAAATTACGAGGCAAGAGCCTCACCAACTACAGCTCCAACAACCATCTTGTTCTTCTTCTTATGTGGACAATTTGTGGCAATATGTACAAACTCATGACAGTGAAAGCACTTCACTTTATACATGTTGTGCTCCTTGCCATCTTCTCCGACCTCAGATATAGAATGAAATTTATTTCCCTTATTCTTCTTCACCTTGGAAGCCAAAGCACATTCCTCTTCATCATCATGCTTTGATGAAGAGCCATCCCTGGTGGTCCGCCTTATCTCCTCCTACACTAGATCTGACCACAATAGCTCTCAATTCGGAAATTTCTCCCGTCCATTGACAGAGTCTTGATAACTGTGCCAACTCTTCGGAAGCCCAAGGAGAGAAAATCTCACCAAGTCATCATCCACAACACTGAATCCTACACTCCCAAGCTCATCCCTGCATTGGAAAAACTTTTTCAAGTATATTGGAATAGTGTCGTTCTTCTACATCTTGATTTTTCTGAGTTTATCCTTTAGCGCCAATTTCCTATGGTCGCTGTTGCTTTGGAAAAGATCTGTCAAAGCCTTCCACATTGAAAATGGAGTGGATTTCCCATGATGGCTTGACACAATATGGTCTTTCACACCTTCCAACAAAATCCTCCTCTCCCTTGCTACTTTCTTTTGCCATGCGTCAAGTATTGCAACATCCCTCGAAGTGGGCTTAGGAACATCTCTCTCGATGAATTCCTTCAAGCCATTATCTTCAAGCACCGCCTCCATCATGTCTTTCCAGGATATGTAGTTAGAGCTGCCCTTGAGTGCATACTCCAACTGCAACCCATTGAAATCCATTTCAATGTATACTCAACTTTCGCACCAAGAAATTCTTGCAGCAATTTTGAAATTTTTCCAGCAGCACAAAACTTAGCACCACTTCAATATTGCAATCTCTAGTGATTAACACTGCTCTGATATCATGTAGAAATTTATAAACACAATATTGTATTTCCTGATTCTCCTGATCTAACAAATTAATCTTATGTTAAATACAAAATCCTTCCACTTAATTCTTTGCGGAAATTAAATCGCCAATTGCAAAACACATATGAAGCAAAATCAATCGCACATAACAAGATGTTTTACCGGGAAAGCTTAAAGCTAAAAACCCCAACTATCATATATTATGTATATCAATGGAACATGTAACAATTTCAAAAAAATATTAGTACATCAATCTCTTAGTACAATATACAATCGTCACACACTGTCATGCAGAAATTTCCATATCTATGCACCAATTTCTTGCCTCCTGACAACTTGCGTCCACTTCACAATCCCTGCTGAAGAAGATCCCTGAATGAATTATACCTTACCTTTCCTTTACTGTGCAATCCTCATAAGAATATCCAATGTGTGTGTGGATGCATTTAATGTTCCACTATAGTCACAACAGATAGTCCATCTCACCCTTTCACTTATCTCTCCACTGGGTCTCCACTAGATCTTACATGCAAGTAGTTAACTGTTGTATTTGTTCAGTTGCAAGTAAGACACTACTTGGGAATTAATTAAATAATTAATTCACTCATCTATCATTACTGTATGTTCAGTTACAACTAGCACAACTGAGTTTAACTCACTGAACTGAGTTAAACTAAATAAAAACTCACATAACTACTCTTCCAACTCTGTTACAACTTGCCACTATCAGTTATAACGAAGTCACTATCAGTTATAACGAAGTCCTCCATGCATGAGTCACTAACAACCCTAGCAATTGCGTAATTCCTTCAGCCCACTGATGTGCCACATCTGTTCACTGAAATAAAGTGCTCCAAGAGAATAAGTTACTATTTATTGTATGATTATTATTAAGGGCTAATAATAATCGACATGCATTCTATTTTTAGATTTGAAATCTATAAATAGACTTCGCCTATATTCTAAAAATAGAAATTCATCCAAAGATAGAATTTTCTCGACCATATAGAATCATCATCCTACTAATTTTAGAATATTCTCACCATTATAAAAATAAACATACACCTAAAAATAGCCTTTGTGGGCCCCACCTAGTTTAGGTGCTTATTTTTCACTAGGATCAAAGATAATGTTTCCGGATGCCACTTTCATTGTTTCTTGTTGCAATCTTCAACAGTAATATCAATAGGGGTTGGAAATTTGAAAATACCAAGTTGGATTTTAGGTGAAGTTGCTCAAGAAAATGGACAAAAATTCCTCGAGACAAATAGTCTGTAGAGATAACTAAAAACAAAAGAAAATATTGTTGTCATAATTAGATGGAATTTGAGGGAATACAATACAATAAAGAAAGCTACAAAAAATTACAATGGAAGATATATGATGTAAAGGAATTTTTTGGAGCAATGAATAGTGAACAACACAGATGACATGATAAAGAATGATATTTTAACCTTAAGATTGACTTTAAAGAGTTTGAACAATAAGTTTTCAGTATAGAAAATATAAATATGTATATTTCTAATGTATTGGTGCTTGTTGAGAAAATAAAAATCATTGATCTATTGTGTATTTGGCATAAAATACTTGAAATTGATTAACTACACTATGGAACTCTATGCTATGTAGAGGAATCATAAGTGAGAATCCCTTTTCTCTTGTTGCAATGTTTTTATTTTTTTAGAATGAGATGGATACAATCTATAGATAGTTTTAAGACATGGAAATGTTGAAAATTACAAGAGAGTTAAATAGCTGCAATATGTATACACTAATAGATATATTGAAATATATATGAGTTGGAGTGCATGTAGATACAATTGCTCATATGTGATGTTTCATATTGATTAAAAATGGTTTGTTGTTACATATGCAATGAGTATGGCATCATGATTAAATGTGGTTGCTATGATTTTATGACTATGAATGGTTGAGGACATGGGTGAAGATGTTGATGATGCAATTTCTTATGATAATAAACCTCATCAGAAAGAATAAGGACACCAAAATTCTTATCAAAGGATGGGGAAGGAACAATTTGAGTTCCCATAAGGCACCAATTTATAAAGTAACATAAAATATGTTGGTGGAAAACATATGATCTAGGTGGATGTTGGTGGCCACCCGCCTATTCCACTTGGACCCCCACTACTATCTCTTTCAATATTTCAATTTCCTTAATTGTAGCACAATTTACTATTTTTGGCAGTTTTTTGGGTCCTCAACTTCCAGAGTCGTTTTCATGCCTTAAACGACGTTTTTTGGGAAAACCAGGGAAAAAATGTGTTTTGAATTGTTGTTTTCCACTCTAAAGTTGTTTTCCTCGTATATATCTTTCTAACGAGGTATTGGGCATGCCAAACGAAGATCGTATGTCAAAGTTACAACGCTGGGAAGTTGATGTACCAATTTACCCAAACAAGGCCCATAGTTTTGGCGCTTCATCTCCTAGGGTTAGGTTTTTGGATGTTTATGGGTTTCCATTGTTTCTCAATAATAAATAGGCCTTCGAGCCTAATTGTAACACAATTCAAAGGCATTTATCCACCACATCTCTTCTCAGAGATAAGCTACCATCGTCTAAGCTATTTTATTTCCATTCTGTTTATAAGCTTATTTCAATATTTGATATTCATGAAATGAAGTGTTATTTCTACTACATCTCTATAGTTATGGTTATATCTATAATTTTTTGTGTTCCTGTTTAATTTCAGATCAGTGGTATCAGAGCAGTCTTCTCTTTCTCGATTTTTCTTTGCATGTCCCCAATGAGGTCGGGATATAAGGTGTTAGGGTTCGAATTGGTTGAATCTTTGCAGGACCAACCTCACTAGCCACGAAGAGCTCCCATGGTGGAAGAGAAGAAAGATGATGTGGTAGGAGATCCTTTCAAATATTTCTCAAAGATGCCCTCAAGCAACATAGGAATGTGCTATTGGAAAACTTTGCCCAGATCCTTCAGCGACTACCCAAAGACGACACATCTCCTTTCAGCAACCGCTCTGGAAGAGCCACACCCTTCAAGGTACAAGTTAACTTTGACATTCCCATATTTCAAGGTTAGATAAATGTAGCTGACATAGATAAATGGTTAAATATGCTTGAAGGATATTTTTATGTTCATGATTTTTCTAGTCGGGAAAATATTACATTTTCACATCTCAAATTCGCCCTCCCATGTCAATGATTGTTGGGAAGCCTGCTGTGAGAAGAAGGATGAAAGTACACCCTCACTATTTTCAGCTTCACTGACTTGGAATTCTTTCTGGGACACCATCAAGGAGAATTAATACCCTGTCGAGAGATATGAGGATATATACATAAAGTGGACTAGGCTACAGCCGGGAAGGGACCAATACATTCCTGAGTTTACCAATTTTTTTCATACACTTCACACAAAGTTGGGTATCAAGGATTCTGAGAGGCATTTGGTACTCAAGTACCATAGCTATATACAAAGGTACATCCAGGATGAGATAGAGTTCCTGGACATCTCCTTACTCGACACTGCGTAACGATACACTGTCAAGATTAAGAAAAAGTTTAAACAGAAAAAGCGAAATTTCAAATCTGCGAATTTGAAGCAAGGGAAAGGTACCCGCAAACCATAGAGCAAAGGAAAAATCCAAAGCGAGGTGGCCCAAGATAACCCGCCAAAGAGGCAAGAAAATAAGAACACCATGAAGATGAAGAAGGGCATATGAAAGTGGTGTGTATCCCATAAGAGCTCCACTCACAACACAAGTGAGTGTTAGGCCAAGAATTCACTGGTGGCCAAGCTAAAGGCTTCTGAATTAGATGCATGTTCCGACTCTGAGTCAGAACTTGACAAGGGGAATGACAAGGGGGGCATATCATTGACACGGAGTCTAGTGCCAATGTGGCCACCACCAAGATCCAGAAGATTGAGCCTAAAGATCCATAGGAGGGGGAACACCTCTTCCTCTCACAGATGTGGATGAAGGGTTCTCCGTTGTAGTTCATTGTCGACAACATGAGCCAAAAGAACCTCATTTCAAAAAAGGTCATGAAGCAGTTATGCCTGCCAAATGCAACACATCCACAACCATACGCCATTGGGTGGCTTCACCAAGGATGAGATCTCCGCATCAGCAAGTAGTGCCTCCTTCCCTACAACATCAAGCCCTTCAAGAATGAGGTATTGTGTGATGTTGCTCCTCTTGAAGTTTGTGATGTATTATTAGGAAAAACATACTTGTGGAAGTGACATGCTATATATGAGTCTAGACCTCGCTCTGTTATTATTTATTTGGGTAATAATTTATACACGATACCAGAGGTAGCCCCGCCTACAACCATATCTTTGAACTCTGCTAAGAAATGTAGTAAGATCATCTCCCAGACTGGGAAATTTGTTTTCTTTCTGGTTTTCTCTCAAAGTAAGGGGAATATTGTAGCCACATCCATGGCCCTTGGGAAGGGTTCTTCCACACAACAGAAGCAAGTGGATATGGTCATGTAAGAACACATAAACATCTTCTCCTCACCCACAGGGGTACCCTTGCACTGTTATGTCAAGCATTCAAACGATCTAACTCTCGAAGCACGTCTACCGAATGGGAAAATATATCATTGCTCCATTCTATAAAATGAAGAGATCAAGTGAAAAATCCAAGATTTTCTGCAAAAAAGGCACATTCGACCAAGTTCCTTGTCTTGTGGGAGTCTGATTGTACTTATACGGAAGAAGGATGGGACCTGGAGGCTCTGCACTGATTATCGGGCACTAAAAAAAATCATTGTTAGGAACATGTATCCAATCCCATAGATTGATGACCTTCGATACCAACTCAAGGGGGCCAAGTATTTCAGCAAGATCATTTTGAAGTTCGGATATCACCAATTTCCAATATAGCCCACATATGTATGGAAGACCGCCTTCAAGTCCAAGGAAGGATTTTTTGAATGGTTGTTTATGCCCTTTGGGTTGAAAAATTCCCCTGCTACTTTTATGAGACTAATGGATGACACCTTGTGGCCTTTCACTAACTCACTCATGGTTTTTTATCTAGACGACATCCTCATATTCAACAAGAGTTGGGAAGAACATTTGCATCACATTTGAAAGGTCCTTCAAAACCTTTGGCAACAAAAACCATGTGCCAACTTGGAGAAATTCATCTTTGGCATGAGCCAAGTCCAATATCTCAGTTACATCACATATTAGCATGGCATGTATGTGGATCCTACTAAGATCCAATTCATTCGGGATTGGGCAGCCTTGACCACTTTAACAAAGCTTCACAACTTTTTGGGCCTTGCAATTTTTTATTGGAGGTTTGTGTTGGGATTCTCCCATATCACTTGGCCTTTGAGTCAAATTAATAAGGGCAGGGTGAAAGAAAATTTTTCCTGGTCCAAGTCCCAACAAAAGGAGCTCATTGAGTTGAAGCATCACCTCTTCTTTGCACTGGTACTCACACTTCCATACTTGCAACAAACATTTTACATTGAGACAGACGCCTATGACTATGCTATTGGTGTAGTACTCACGTAGCACGGGCATCCAGTGGTGTATCATAATGAGGCACTTTCTGATACAATTTGGAAGTACACAGCTTATGATAAAGAAATTTATTCCATCATGCAGGCTTGCTGACAATGGAAGCATTACATTTCGGGGAAGGAGACAGTCATCCACACTAATCACCGACCTCTTCAATTTATACAAACAAAAGGGAAGTTGTAGAACGACGACCATCAGAAGTGGTCTAAATATATGCAACAGATCCACTTGAACATTAAATATAAAAATGGTAGCACTAATCATGTTGCATACTACCTCAACCGATCCCGAGATGAAACATTGACTACTATTCTCAACTCTTGTGGCCATGAGACCTATGGATGGCCGCAACTATATAAAAATGATCCAGAGTTCGCCTCCACAAACCAGATGCTAGTAGATGGAAAGAAATTTCCTGATTTCCATCTCCAGGATGCATTATTATGCTAGCATGCTAAGATGATTTTTGAGGCGCACAATAGTCTGGTCATAGGAAACTTTGGTATGGAGAAAAATGTGGATGTAGTACAAAATTAACTTTATTGGCTAAAAATATGACTGGATGTTGGGAAATATATCAAATTCTTCACTGCCTGTGCCATTGCTAGGCCAACCATCAAGAAGCAAGGCCTGTACCCTCCTCTTCCTAATCCCAGCCATCCATCGGAATCCATATAAATGGATTATATGTCTAGACTCCCTTCTACCAAGCATGGTAACATATGTGTATTTGTGGTCGTGGACAAATTTTCTAATATGGCTATATTTTCGGCCTGCAAGAAGAGTATTA
Organism: Pinus albicaulis; assembly: GCA_034641835.2. Taxonomy (NCBI): domain Eukaryota; kingdom Viridiplantae; phylum Streptophyta; class Pinopsida; order Pinales; family Pinaceae; genus Pinus; species Pinus albicaulis. Next base: position 62,064 of record JAXQQM020067532.1, read on the forward strand.
CAACAAATGACACTGCCAAACTCTTCTTTGAACGAGTGTGGGTACATTTTGGGATCCCGTAGAACATTATATCAGATCAGGATAGCAGTTTCATGAGCACATTCTAGTCAAGCCTCTTGACACTATTGGAAACCAAGATCACCAAGTCAATTGCCTTCCATCCCCAGACTATGGCCAGACGAAGGTCGTCAATAAGTTGATAGTGCACATAATCTGCATGTACAACTCCAAGCATCCATGAACCTGGGATGAGAGTCTTCCCTATGTGAAACATAGTTATAATAGAGCTCTCTATAGATCGACTGGTTGCGGTCCCTTTCAAGTGGGTCTAGGATTTCAACCATTATGTCTGATTGATCATTTTCCATGTCTCATGCAACTACATAGAAAGAATCCACACATGTATTGTGCAAGGCTGATAAAGTGACCTTTTTGGCAAAAAAGGAGGTCTCTGAGCAAGAACCAGGTTCAGAAGAGAGGCCAATAAGGTTTCCGCAGTAGTCTAGCACAACACCGGCATTTTCACCCTACTCCGAGGAGCAGAGCATCTCACCCAAGGCATGTCATGACCTTAATAAGGTTAGGAAACAGATCAAGTATTGACCAATTACAACTATAAAGTACATCTGAAGGGACTTGGAATAGCAAACAGATCTTACTACTTTGCATAAGATATCACTCATTAAGCATATTCAGGATGTAGAATTAAAATTTAAAATAGGCCATACATTCACAATAATAATTTGATTAACACTGAAGTCATAACATCAAACACGGGTAGAGATATATTTAATTATCAATAACAAACAGCTACATTACTCTGCAGAGTCTGTTACAGAGTGATACAGTACAACATCGACCTAACAGAGCTCTCCTGCGGCTCTCTTCATCAGCCCTTTGCTGGACTAACTCTCCCTCTACTTTGGTTGATTGCCTATTTGTTCTTCTGCCAACGTGACTGTCAGTCTTTCCTATTTTCCTGCTTTATTGTTTTCTGCTTCTTCCTAATCACTGGGAGTTCCACTAATTGTCCTTGTCTCCCATTCTTTCCATCTGTGTTGTTTTTCTGCAACTGTTGCGCCACCTATCTTCTAGCTATCCACAACCATGACAGCTCCCTATCTACCGTGATTGCACTCCGCCACCTGTTCTCCGCTACTCAAAACTGTTTCATTTTCAAAACAAAGGCCCCAATAGGCCCCGACCACATGCTATTGACTCGTCCCTAGCCAATCCTTTCCTATTGCTTCGGTTTCCATTGGTCTGTCTGCTTCTATGGCTGATTCTGTCTTATCCATTTCCCCGCTCTGTCCAAACAAAGGCCCCGACTCGAGAACCTTTTCCAATGCTGAATAATTAAGTTCTGCGCAATCATTAATTACCTATTGCCATTCCTTGATGAGCTGGTCAATTTCAGTTGCAAATCTTTCAGCCTCGATTTTGCCTGCAACGAGCGGTAGTTTACTAAATACTTCTTTTATTTTTGTTTCGACCTCAACAGCCATTTGTTGTATTGCCTTTGTTGTATGCTTGACGAGTTGCCACAACTCTATGATGACTTGATTTGTGGCAACAAAATTCTCCTCTATCTTCTGTATCATGATTTCCAGTACCTCCGCTTGATTGTATAACTCGGTTATGCTGACGGGATCTGTGGCCTCATTTATCTCTTATGAAATCTATTGTAGTTATGCTGAGATTGGTTGGGATTTCATAGTCAACAAGTTATAGCACTCGTGTAAATGCTTCAGGAGGTTGTAAGCCTCCCTTACCGCCGTCCCTATGGTTTCCTACATTCCGGTTGCCTATTTCTGCTTCTTGGTAATCTTCTTGGCATATATCACAACAGGATTTGGTAACGTCGGTCTTGTCGTGAGCGCTTATTTCAGCTCTTGATTTTCCTTACTAATATTTGCACAAGTTATCTTCACGCGGATAGACCGTTTGACTATGGATCAAGCCAATATGTCTTTCGACGTCTTGTCATCCTCAGTCATTGCTATTGTCTAGAGATTATTGAAGATATTCGTTACCTTTTCCAGTTGTTCCTGCAGACTTTCCTTCTCCCCCTTTACCTGGTTGCACTCTTCAGTAAGCGCAATGATCTATTTTTGTTGCTGCTCAAACCTCTGCTGGAGGTTGTTGTGCATCCCTTATGCCTGCTATGATGCTCACTGGATGAAGTTGTATAGTTGTTTAGTGCCCCAGGTCTGCATAATCTTAGCACCAGACATGTCGTTGTTTGGCAGTCTCTTTCTAAGGGGTTGACCGTTGGCTATTGATCTTGCTGAGTGCTCATGCGGTGATGTGGGTTGAATCTCTTGCGGCAGCTGACTTCCTAGGTTATTCATACTCCTGGTCAGTTGAATCTGCTATAGTATCCAATTGGCCTGTTGAAAAGGGTTCAGCTCCTTTGGCGAGGCCGTTGTGTCTGTAGTAAAAGATCCTCCCTGGACCAATAGGTACAAGAAATTTCCCTGTCCCACCAGAGTTTGGTTAACCTCGGGTACCATAGTCGTACTCGAGTTAAATTCTTCCTCAGTGTCCCCATTTATCTTGTTTCTTACCTTTACTGGGTCTAATATAGTTGTTGGAATGGTCCTTGGAAGTGAATGAAGTATGAGGTGATAAATGGTGAGTGTGAGGTGAATAGATATGAGTTTGGGGTGGAGATGAGGTTTGAATATTAAAAACTGAGAACAGATTGAACACAGGTAGCTCAGAGGTGACCTGGGTTTCCACCTCTATCTCCTCTTGAATTAGTAATCTCGTATCCATATGTTGGGTGTGATATTCCTCGATGAGGTCAACTATTTGCCTAGGTACCATGATTCTTGATTTCTTGGCCTTAGGGGTAGCTACGGGTGGTTTAGGTGCCTTACTCTTTCAAATTGGAATTACTGTGGTTGCTGGGGGTGAATTAAACATGGTGGATAGTATGGTAGTGAAGATAGGTGCAATCATGGTAGGTGATGCAGAACTTGAGGACTGAAACTCTGAAAAATAAGGAAACACAGGAGAAGCACTTGTGAGATTTTGAATTACCCGATTGAAGCCCTTTACCCTCGTGTCCAACTCCGCTAGTAAGGGTGTTAGCTGCAGTCGATACACTCTACTCGATGTCTCATCTGGTGTCTCCCTTGGTAGTGCTCTTGGAAGCATGCCCTCGAACAAATAGTGATAGATTCCACTTCTAATCTCCATTCTAACTCCCGAACATGAAAAGACTTTGGTGTGGAATTCCTTTTCATGAACTTGAAACTTTAACGGTCTCATCTTAAAGGTTGTTTCATCCATGCAAGTGGGCTTGATGTATGTTTTCTTGTGAGTGACCCCGAACCATATCTGAGAGAAAGATCTATCCAACAGATTCCTCGAAACCCTTTGCTACCTCACCATGATATCCACCATCTGCATGTACCAGAATGTGAACACCTCTTCATTTACCTCCTTTGTGTTGGGATCTCTTGAGATTTTCTAGGGTGTAAACTTCATCGCCATTGGCTGATCATTTGTGATTTCCACGAGCTGTCTCACCCCTGGGTGAGTCCATTTCCACATAGAAAACTCCATTATGAGGTAGTTGTAAATGAACCCGGTGGCTCTTTTGTAGTTATCTTCGCAGGCTTCTAACAGTTTGCTCAGCAAAAACGTACACTAGTTCAGCTTGGTTCCCTGGAGGGAGTTTTCCACAACTGAAATGGTGTCGAGGGTGCATTCGCCCTTCGTGTAGTGCCTCATCGTCTTGCCTGCGATTAGGTAACAGGAAAATTTAGTTGCTGGATTGTTGATGAGGTATATCTTTGCCCCCTTCCCTCCTCTTTTAGTGTCATATTTCTTATAGTAATCACAATCTCCCGCCTTCTTTTCTCTCTTAGAGACATTCTGGAATGTCGTGGAGACATCCCTTCCTTCTGCTGATAATCTCGTGAGTCTGTGGATATCTTCTACATGTATCGGTATCTCCTGCCTTAGCCACAGTGATCCATTTTGGAGTCTGCTTAGAAGGAATTTCGTACACTGCATTGATGCTCCTGTGGTTCCAAACATTGGGAGGTTCCTGAGGTTCAGTATTGTCGACCACTAGATACCTCTGAACTCCGGATTCAGTGTTGCTGCTTCCTCTCCTCCTTCCATAGCATAATTCTCTATGTAGACCTGCCTCTTCATAGTTGGAAATTGGTATGAATCTATGAAATATGTGTCGATCAGCTACGCATTGTCATACTTTCCCACTAATGATTCCATTTTTTGAATTCTCTCGTCGAGCTCAGGCTCGACGACTACTGGTGCTACCTTTTTCATATTTGATCTTCTTTTGTAAACTTGAAGTGCTATCCTTGCTCTCTCTCTGTAAATTCTTGCTACTGGATTGCTTCTTTGAACTTCCTCTAATGAAATTTCACTTACTATTGTGGTTGTTTCTTGTTCTAACTCGTAATTTTCTAGCATTCTCATGCTTTCTTCTTTCATGTGGGTTAAGTAATGTAACCGGAACAAATGAGGTTGATAAGACCCCATAACTAATTAATTTTTCTGCCTCCCCCGCGCTATAATCGTGCGATTAGTTACCGCGATGAGGTGTATTCTGACATGGCTAACTGTGTCTTCAGGATTTGGGTAGACGTGATGGGTAATGATTATGGCTTAATATGGAAAATTTATTACGGTATGTTTGTTACTAATTATGGTAATTAATTCTCAAATCCGAATGATCCTACAGACTGACATCGGCATGATGGGTTATTATGATGGAATGATGTTTGACACGCTTGGCTTTCTGACATGGATGACGCGCTAGAAACTACCCTCCCCCTAACCACAATCGGCAACAATTGATTTTTTCTTGCTACTGTAGTTTGTTCTTTATTTTTATTCCTATTCTATTCTCTTCTCGGGTGCGAGAGAGTTATTGACTCAATCTATCACTATTCTACCTTACTGACTCCTCTCAGTTGCGAGATTTATTTGAAAAGGAAATAATGAATCTTATTCGTGATAAGGCTTCAGGCGTGCGCAATTCACCCATCCTTGTAACACTTGGCCATCCAGTTGTGCCAACCGAACTGCTCCTGAATCTCAAATTTCAATTACATGGTATGGTCCCATCTAGTGCATTCTAATCTTGCTCGAGAGCTTTTGAAAGTTGTTGTCATACAATAAAAATTTCCTCTGACTGCGAATATTTTATGTTTGATATGACGGTCGTGCCAAGCTTTCTGTCTGTCTTTTTGGACTGTCTGATGGAGTTCCACAAGAAATATGTATTCTTCAAGCTCTTTTAGCTCATGGAGGTGTTCCTTGATTGAGTCTTCCTCTGTTAAATTTAGTGTTGAAGTGATTAATAGACTTAGTATGATAAATTCAGCAGGTATCACTGCTTCCCTCCCATACACCAGCTGGAAAGGAGTCTAATTGTGCAATATTTTTACAATTGTCCTGTATGCCCATAGTGTTGCTGGTATGTGCTCATCCCAGTCATCTTGATTGACATTGCAAATATTTTTTAGTCCTTTTTCTAGGATCTTATTAAATGCTTCAATTATTCCATTTGCCTAGGGATGGTACAGACTTCTCTTATGATGTTGCACCATAAAATAATCTAACAAAGATTTGATTGTTGTATTGATGAAGTGTGTACCTTGATCACTGGTTAGACTTTTGAGACAAAAAAATATGCTAATGATATTTTCAAAAATGAACCTGGCTATTGTATCTGTCGTGCAATCCTTCACTGGTGCCGCCTCTTCCCATCTGGTAAGATAATCTGTTGCGGTAATTATGTACCTTGCCTATGAATGTCTTGCGATAGGTGCGTTTGGTCCTACAAAATCAATGGCCCATTTTTCAAATGGCTGCAGTGCTCTTACAGGTTGTAGTGGAAACTTGTCTCTGTGTGATGGACATCCCGTTATTTGGCAGACGTCACATTTCCTTACAAATTCTTTACTATCCTTGTGTACTGTGGGCCACCATAGCCCTGCTTGTAATATCTTTCTTGCGGTGGTTTTTATGCCGACATGACCCCTCGCAACTCCCAATGACATTCCCACAATATATCCTCTCTTTCATGGTCCATGACACATCTTCGCAAGAATTGGTCTAATCCCATCTTATATAGTTGTCATGCTATTAATTTATACTCAACTGCTTTTATGACAAGATGTCTTCTTTGAGTCGTTGTATATTCAGTCGGGCACTTTCCTATTTCTAGATAGACTGCTATATGATCCAAATAGTTCGGGATGGACTTTACTCTGAAGAGATCAATGTCCGGCAGTTGATCATCCAAGGACCCCCCATTCTCTCCATTTTCCAGCCTTGATAATTGGTCAAGACTCACATTTAATCTTCCCGGTTTCACTATCACTTCAAAACCTGTGTATGTATTTACTACTGCAACATCAACTTCAACCTCCTCCAGCATGCCTATGGGCACAATGCAGTACTGATTTTCCATGCAGAGCTGTATTGGTGAGTATGTCAACTTTGGTCTCCCCAATGCTTCCCACGTCTTTCTTGGTAGAATGTTGACATCTGATCCTAGGTCGAGCATGGTGTCTTTAATTTGGAATCCCACGACTTGAGTATTCATGCGGAATTACTTTCTTGTTCTTCTCTTATTTCTTTTGATCCTCCTTATGTATTTCTGGATTGAATCATTTGACTCCTCCGTTTCTGCATTTTCCTACACCACCATCTCTATATTTTGCCTCTGTTGTTCCAGCATTGGTGCATTGGCTACAATTTTCAAAAATATTCAGAACCATTCTTCAATCATTGTATTTGTATGGGTATGCTTCCCTTTTTCTACGGTCATTTGTGGGAGCTGAACGCCTTTGCTCCCCTTGATTTGGGAAAAAATTTCCACTGACTCTTTAAAATATTTCTTCTGTCTATCTAGTCTGAAAATTGGCTTCAGAGATGTTGGCTTGATCAGCTTTATCAGGTCTATATTCTGTGCATCCTCCCCTGTTCTCTTTCCTCCCCATGTTACTATGGATACATTTTGCATAGCCTGAGCCTCTACTATTCTTGTTTTTGCGTTCACCAGATTTTCTCCTCTCTGTCTAGCTCTTTCCTCCCATCTCTTAATTAATTATGGATAGTCTTCAGTTGCATGTGTATTTACTATGCACTAAGAGCACAATGGTCTTCTAGGTAGTGGAAATTCCCTTGCTACGTGGCCTTATTGGTCACAATTGTAACATCTTACAGGTCCTCTTCCTCGAGCTCTGCCTCCCCTCATTCCTCCTCCTCGTTCTCTTGGAGCCTCGTTCACTCTAGTAGATGGTTTGTCCAATCGTTCTGCTAGGGCATCGAGGGCTCTACACTGCTCTATATTATGTGTTATGGAAGCACAACACTCACAATATGTATTTTTTGGAACATTGGAGTATTTCTGCAAAATTGGGCATAGTTGTGGTAGATGACTAATGCCTTTACATATTTTGTAGTATTTAGATGCAGTCTGATTATATTGAGTGGGGAACCCTGGAAAGTGGGGTTGTGGCTAGTATAACCCTTGAGTGTTTATCTGTGCAACTCCCCCTACTGGTGAAGTCCCTTGTGTCCCTACTTCTAAAGCCCCCGTATTCTATCCCCACAATCTCGAGCATTCGATGACCACGTGTCCCTCCATCAGACAATGGGTACATGACACATTAGGTCTTGCAGGTTGTATTGGCTGAATGTCTTTTAACTTCTCCATTAGACTGGCTATCTGATGTTGTAACCCCAAGATGGAAGGGTCCTAAGCCGCTGCTCCTTCTCTGAATTCTTGCGGTTACCTTGCCATAGCTTCTATCTTCATAGCTTGCTCCAATGCATCTTGTAAGGTATCTATCTTTTGTTGTGTTAGGGTATTTCTTGTCAACGGAAGAAGTGCTTTAATAAACCAATCTCTCTGATGATTCAGATCGAGTAGGTAACTTAGTTTCTTTTCTTGATGCTTTTGATTCATGAATACACTGGGTCACTTTGTTGTAATTCTGATGTCTGCTGATTGATGCCTTCAGGATTTGTAGCTGCGGAAAGACTGTCGGGCTGCAAAAAGACTGATCAGCTGCAGAATGTCCACTGAGCTGCAGAATGTTCCTGTAGAACACTTTAATCATGAAAATGGAATGTTTTTGGATTATGGGTGAAATGTTATGTGGTATGAATGAAAATGGATGATGGATTATGATATGTATGAAGTGGATAATGGAATGGAATGGATTCAGTTTATGAAATGGAGTGAAAGAACATAAGGACTATACTGCAATTCATGACATGTTTTATTCACTTACAGCAAGATATCAAATTTTGTGTTTTGATATGAAAATGAGATGAATGGAAGATGGAATGAGATGGGTGAAGTGTGGAATAGAGTGAAATATGAATGATGAATGAGATGGAGTATGGATGAATAAGTAAATGGAGTGAGATGAAATGAATCATAAGCACTATGGAACTGAACTTATGATTTTTATAACAGCTGCTTATAAAAACAAAAATGGGAAAAGTTAGAGTGTTAGAGAGACTCTGATTTTCACCCTATCTTTTCTGTATAAACATGCCAATCAATGATTGGTTTTCATGTTTATACCTTTATTTTTTTTTATTTTTTTTATTTTTTTTAGAATAGAAATACTTCAGAAAATTCAATCAAGTTGATGAAGAAGAGAGACTCTTCTTCATTAACTTCACATCATTGTCTTCTTGGAACTTCTTGACAAAATCTTCTCTTGAGAGTGGCTTGTGGTATAGCTTCAGTCTATGGCCATTCACAAGAAAAGTGACCTCTTCTTCATCTATAGTTCTGATTTTTACTGCCCCATTATCAAAAATTCGAACAATTTCATATGGCCCAAGCCAATGTGTCTGAAATTTCCCTTAAAAATCCTTGAATTTTGAATCAAACAAGAGAGCCCAGACATCCTCTTTGAATTTCTTCTCCTTGATGTACTTGTCATGCCATCTAGCCCTTTGCTGTTGGACTAGATTTTTTTTCTGAACTGCATCTTGTCTGATCTCATCCAACTCATTAATTTGCTCCAGTCTATGCTTTTGTGCCTCTGTTAGATCAAGTCCTAGCTGAACTGCCATCTTGAATGTTTGAATTTGGAACTCTATGGGAAACAAAACTTTCTTTCCATAAACAAGCTCATAAGGAGAATGGCCTCTTGTGTTTCTCCATGTAGTTCTATAGGCCCACAAGGCTTCGGGAAGCCTATCTACCCAATCTCTTCTATGTAAATGAACAGTCTTTGTTAGGATTCCTTCAATGACCTTATTAGTAGATTCCACTTGACCATTTGCTTGTGGATGATAAGGAGTAGTTTTTCTATGCCTAATTTTGTATCTCTCCATCATTTGCTCCACTAGCCTTGATGTAAATTGAGCTCCTTGATCTGTAGCAATTTCCCTTGGGACACCAAAACGAGTAAAAATATCCTCAAAAAGAAAAGTAACTACAGATGATTCATTAGCAACAAGTAATGGCTTAGCTTCTACCCACTTAGTAACATAATCAGTGCAAACTAATATATATTTCTTTTGTCTTGATGGAGGACTAATAGGTCCTACAAAATCCAAAGCCCATTTTTCAAAAGGTTCAATATGTACCTGAGGTTGTAATGGCATCTCACCTGAAGGAGAAGGTTTCCCTACCCTTTGGAAACTATCACACCTTTTGACATACTCTTTAGCATCTTTAAACAAGGATGGCCAATAATATCCTAAATTAAGGATCTTATAGGTTGTCCTCTTATCTGCAAAGTGTCCGCCACAAGGTTCATCATGACATGCCTTGAGAATCTTAGGCATCTCATCTTCACGAACACACCTTCTAATGATCAAATCTGGACCTGTCTTGTACAACTCATTAGCGACCCATGAATATCTTGCACTATCATTAATGATTTTTCTTTTATCCCTTGCATTCATAATTAAAGGAAACTTTCCTGAAACTAAATAATTGGCAACATCACCAAACCATGGAGTTTGAGTAGAGATTGCAAAAAGATATTCATCAGGAAATTGATCTTCAACTGGAGTGTCATCTTTGATATTTTGAATTCTAGACAGGAAATCAGCCACAATGTTTTGTTTTCCAGGCCTATCTAGAATAGTAATGTTGAATTCTTGCAATAATAAAAACCATCTTATAACTCTGCCATTAGTAATTGATTTATTCATTAAATATCTAATTGCAGAATGATCAGTGTGAACAAAAGTTTCATAGCCTGTTATATAGTGTCTAAATT